>VDFB02373365.1:132859488-133094779 GCA_007258455.2 Sequoia sempervirens | reverse complement strand
ATCTTGTATTCTTTGGTATCCATATGTATTTGATTTGTCCATTATGCTTTGCTTCTTTTGCTTTGATAACGTTCTTCGTACTTTGATTCAAATCTTTCTTTTGACGTTGGTCCCAATTCATGGATGGGATGATGGGTGGATTAAGATTCGTGACATGACTGGTTGTAGTATTGACATCGGTTTCATCATAAGGATTCTTCATGCCTCTTATGTTGATGTTTGCTTGAGACGAAGTTGCCCCCAGTATGGTAGAAGTAGTACCTTCATGCTTTGATTCTGCTTGTTCTGAGATGTCTTGTTCAGTAAACATGCTCTGACAAATGACCACCGTAGTTGACGTTCTTTCAATTTGCTGCTCCGCTAACTCTGGATGTTCTATCTGACTTGTTTCGTTGAGCGAATAATGATGGATATCTTTATTCATGATGTCCTCAATTTGAATTTGGGACATATTCGATCCTGATGTTGATAACTCCATTTGACTGTAGGAGTTAAGAATCTTCTCTTTTTGCGTAACACAATCTTGTTCTAGCTGAAGATCATCTACGTGTCCATCCATAGAAAGCATCTCATGGGTAGATGGAGGAGTAAGTGCTATGTGGCTGTGATCATCTTGTGTGGATAGGAGAATATCCATTAGATCATTGTAGTATCTTGGAGATACAAATTTTTGATCTTGATTTATTTTGGGATTGCTTTCGATATGCTTTGGATCAAGCTCTTGACATGGATCGGTTTCAAAGGATGAATCACTTACAAATGGTGCTTGGATATCTTCATTAGACATGGTAAGTGGTTCAACATCCTCAAGTGTCGAGTTTAGGGTTCTTTTAGTATCTGTAACCATGCGGTCAAAGGGGATCAACATGTTTTGGAAGGGACCATTGCTAGACCTTGGTGAAAGATTTTGATCATGTTTTGGAATAAATTCTTGAGATATGTCCTCTACCTCATAAGGTGATGTAGAGACATTTTCAACATCATCATAGGTCGATGGATCGTGCATTATGTCAATAGGATCAAATAACCCTAACACTCCTTGAAAGAGATCACTAAAAAGTGGCTCTTGATGTATGGTGAGTTGATCATCGGATTGTGTAGATACATCCTCAATGTGCTCCCTTAACAATTGAGAGAGGTTTTGATCATTGTTTTCGTATAATTACAGTGGAGGGATTGTAGAATGTCTTGACCATAGGTCAAACGATGTTGACATTTTGAAATGGCTCATTGTCGCAGCCTTTGCTGGGCGGAGCCTGACGGATTCAAAAGTGACTCTTGACATATGTCGATTTGATCAGTGGATGAAGTAAATGTGTGTTTAGTGATGGATTGATCTTGATCCTTGTTTTCAATAGTTGTCATCTTTTGCGTTTGTGCTCGTGTTGGTTGGGTAGCTTGAGAGGCTTGGGAAACTTGAAAGGATTGTTGCACTTGTTGAGCTTGTGTTGCTTGTTGTTGTTGCAGCGATGTTTGAGCTTGATTTTGCTGTGAAGCTTGAGAAGCGTGCGTGGCTATAGGCGCTTGCCGAATTGTTTGATATTGTTGGAGCAATTGTTGGTATGCTTTGAATGAAGCATTGTAATTGCTTACTTGGCTTAGTCGCAATGGTGGGGGTGGTGGGATTGAAATTGTGTTGGATGTAGTGACAAGTGTTTGAGATACGCTCGGAGCGATCATGGTAGTGAGGGGTTGAGATGTGATGGGAGTGATAGTGGTGTTTGGAATGATTGAAGGGATAGTGATGGTTGGAATGACCGAGGTGATAGGTCCTTGAGAGACCAAATTTTGATTTGGGATCAATGTTGTTTGATTAGATACCATCCATTGGTGTGATGTCGATGGTATACTCGAAGGATTTGACATGATGGTTTGATTGATGTTATGTGGATTGATTTGGGTGAAATGATTGGTGTTAGGTAAAGGGGGAATCCCTAAACCAATGAATGATGTTGATAATGGTGGTGGAGATTTCCCTTGGCGCAATGCCTCAACTATTTTGGAAAGTTCCGCAATTTGATCTCGCCAAATTTGTTCTTGATTTTGATTTTGACTCACTTGAGATAGTTGATTTGGCTTGTGTTCAAGTAGTTTTGGCATGCATGTTTGCGGTTTTTGAATGGGATTATGGGAAAATTGACTTTGGATAATGTTCTGATTTGGCATGATAGGATGAACAATGTTGGTATTGGGAATCATTTTTCCAAAGGTTTCCGAGTTAGGATTCATGTTTCGAAAAAATGCATTTGGTACATCCACATTTGGTTTGTAGGGATTTGGTGGAATGATGTTGCTCGTTTGAAGACTCATGTATTGATTGTTCGATTGGTGGATTTGTAGGTTTGGACTTAGGTCTATCATTGGAAAATGTGTTCCAAACGTTGACTTGGGCATACTCACACTTGTTGTACCATTGACATTTGTCGAAGGAAATGATCCTATGCATGGATTTTGATAATTGATAGGCATTGCAAGGCTTTGAAGATTCAACTGATTTGGATTACCCAAGATGTATGGATCAAGTTTATATTCCATGTTCTTCTTGTATTTTGACTTACGAAAGTGACCTCCAAGGTTCTAGGACCAATGTGATGATATGGGAGTAATGAAACGGACATGTGAGTGATGAACGCTTTAGAACCCTTTGGAATCAATGCTAGAATTTAGGGATTTTGATTTTGATTGTTTGATGTGGCTGATGAACTTGTAAACCCTAAAATGTTGGATGTTATTTTAGGATGAACTTGTTCAAAGAGGTGATAATTTAACTAAGTGTGCGTGGAAGGATTTATCCAAACACACCTAACTAAACAAATGATTTTGATTTGGTTTGGAAATGTACCCAAGTCTAGGTAATGACGTTTTCAAAGCTCTAAAGTTGTTTGTGGGATGATGTTGATAAATGTTTGAGGTGAATGAAGTGTTGGATTTTGATCCTAAGAGACTTAGAAAGACTTTGTTTACTAGGCCAAGGTATTGAAGAACACACTTTTCTCTAAGAGCAATCAAAAGACCAATATGACCAAGAGATATCAAGCACATGTGTGGGGTCCAATTTGTTATCTTTGCTTAGTGTATTCCTTTTACCACAAACACACTCTTGATTAAATTTTCAAACTAAGATGTCCTATGTCAAAATTCCTTTTCTTCCCACAAAGTGTTGTGTGGGAGTTCCAAGAAATTGAGGCAAAGGGATTTCCTATTGTTAACCCTAGTTAGAGCAAATGACGATATAAATTCAAGTGATGAGAAACCTCTAAGGACATAAATCCCAAGTGGCAACAACACTTAAATTCTGTCAAAAGGTATTTGCTCTTATCAAAAGGGGTTTGGAAATTTGCATTGACTTTCATAGTTTAAGTGTTTGTTTGCAAAATGTTTTCAATACCCAATCGTGGTTTTCAAACAAAGAATGTAACTACAAGCCTTATGGATGTGATAGACAATGTTTGTTGAGTCCCACTTTGACAAGTCCTCAGCCTACTTCTACTTTTAGCGGATGGTTAGATGTTTGACCCCACCTGCTCCCTCCATCGCGACTTCACTTATACGGCAGCCTAAGCATCAACAACACCCATGAAACTCCCATGGCATGCTTCATCTCTACTAAAAAGCCGTAGTACCAGGGCTGCTTCAATCCAATCGCTCTTGCACCAACAAAATGTGATAGTGATTTTGGCAAAATTCCTAACACATAGGTTCTAGTGGGGACTTTCCGCTCGTAGGAGTCAATCTAACGCGGCAAGAGTCCCCTTCGATCCATCTTGTCGGAGCCAACCGCTGATTATGGCGTTTAACCAAAATCCTCATTTATATCCCGGCTGGAAATACTCTTGGCTTTAGAGTGTTACCGGTTGAGTCGTCGCTTGGGTGAGTACTTTTTCCCCAAGGCAGGCCCTCTAAGATAAACAAAAGTGAGCAAAGACACAATCCGTAACTCGATCGATTCTTTGATGGCACAAAGAACGAGAATGTACGCGAAAATGCCCCTACTCACACTCGCACAAGATTGTTCAATTTTTTAAGCCCAAAATGAAGTGTTTCAAAGCAATAAAATGTATTTTGAGTGTTTCTCTTGCACCCTAGATCGCACGAAGCGCAAGGGGAGAGGATACGCACTCAAAAGACAAAATAACACAATCAAGCACTTGTTCGTTTTAGCCTCAAAGCAATGATGACTTCATTTTAAGCACCAAAATCAAATGTGAAGTTTGCCTTGTTCAATTTTAAACCAAAACGAAATCTAGTAAGTGTGTTCTAAGGTTCGTTTTAGCCCCAATTGAAAACTAATGTTCTAAAAAACGAAAAGGAAAACAATTTCGTGTAGTGTTGATTAAACACTTAAAGTGTTAAAGAACACATTGTGTTTTCAAAAAAACATTTCCCTCCTTTCGTGAAGTAGTATTTATCAAAAAATCAAAGTGTTAAAAAAACACATTGTGTTTTCAAACAAGAATCCTCCTCCTCTTTTGCTTTGCATCTTTTCGCCTTTGTTCGTTTGTACCTTCGCTTGTACCTTCGTTTGCTTTTGTACCTTTCGCCTTTCGCTTTTCCCTTGTACCTATTAAGAAATAAAACACATAAGAATCAATTTATCATTTTAAGGATTTAGTTTAAACAATAGAATGATTCCAAATGGAAAGGTTAATGATTTTGGACAACCATAAAAGAGTACCCATGCTTGCTAGATTCACTTTCCACCTTGTCAAAGTCTCTCTATAACACTAGGGGTATTAAGTTGACAAATTAATCACAAAGAACAAATCTCTCAATAGCATCATAATAAACTTAATCTTTTACTATCTCAAAATATTCATAATGCATGTGATAACGTAAATTTGTAACCTTTATTAGAATATCAATGAAGTATAATAATTCAATACGAGAGAATATTGATGCACCAATGGAGCATTCTTCCGTTAAAACATCAGATGTTCACACTTCAATTACTTCCGCAGGAGTGAGATTTCAAATCCGGAACAGTTAGTTGTACGAAGAATACATAAGAAAAGTGACAGGCATATCGACAGCAAGAAAATTTATATTCTAGTAAACCTACTGCATTAGATACCTACTTTTATCATCCGCGCACTGAAAGATTTAATTCTCTCTGATTTTCATATCAGCCAGCATTAAAACGCCTTTACAATAATGAAGTGACTGTTAAAACTTCTACCAGAGAGGACTGAAACGTGCCTATCGAATTAGCTGCAATCTCACATTAATATAAGCTACACACGCAATGATCTGACATCCAACTAGACTTTTAAATGGCTGTGACAGGAAGGACTCTACAATAGGCAAACTGCTGGTAATAGACCGAACAAATTCCTTTTGAAAGCATTGAATGCAAACTGCTGGTAATAGACCGAACAAACTCCTTTACACGCATGAGGCAGAAAAAACCACTCTCACTTCTGTGACAGAGACACCCTCCACCCCCGCCATCCCCGCCTTTTCTGATATCAAAGTTATAATACAAGATGATGGTTGTGGAAACTATTCAATGCCTAAGAATGCTTTTGTAGTAGGAGAGCTACCACAATCTCCTAGATCAAGAGGACGTCCACAATCACAAGAAGCTTCAACATCTCAAGGATCCTATGAACGAAACCCTACCTTCACAAGTGCAGGAGATCTTGGTCAGGAAACATTAGAGGGGACCTATCTCATCTCCTTTATAGAGATGATATACCGGCAGTTGAATTGCCTATGGATGAACGAAACAAAGGTATGAAGCTGATGCTCTTGATGGGCTATAACCGGAACCAAGGGTTAGGCCAAGATAATAACGGGCGTGTAATACCCATTATACCTGAGAAGCAAATAAAAAATCTTGGCATTTGTCATCCTACTCCTAAGGTAACTGTACTTGGTCGAGGTGCCCAGGATAGACGGAACCGAACGCCTCCTCAGGAATCTGTAGCTACTCCAAACTCCTCCATGACTTTAGGAATGCCCACTGATTTAACTGAGTCACCAGAAATAGGATTACCTTTGTTGTTTGAGGATACTAATGTCCTTATGATTAGCACCTTGTCTTATGAGTCTGAAAACCAAAGCAATGAAATCCGATTAGTCTATCCCCTAAATCATCGGGATTATGACCAACGAATCACCGCCGATAATATCCGAAACGAAGGAAGCACTCTAATTCATGGGGTTGAGGGATAACATCTCAGATGGAGATCAAGGGCAAGTGTGATTCATAATGGAGTTGGACACATGCCTTACTACTTAAAACGATTGAATCCTTCAATGCAAAAAGGGAGAAACTAAGAATCATATCCAAGTCCTTGAGTGAAACCAATAACGCGGGCACTCTCTCGACAAGAAAAATAGTAAAAATAAAGGACGATTCAATGGTGAAAAACTCCTCGAGAACAGGATGAAGGATTCAATCTTCCCCTAAGAGCTATCTATCAAGAGAAGTCAGCTCAACAAAAACAAACCCAATCAACTCTGTGGGAACAGGGAGACCCCGCATTACAACACTTAGCGCGAATCACTATTATCGCAAGAACAAGAACTCTTTAGCAGCATTCCTAAAGGAAAGACAAATAAACTTTGTATGGAGTTATGCTGACATGCCAGGACTTGATCCAGAGATTGTAGTTCATCAGCTAGCAATGTATCCAAAAGCAAAGCTGGTCAAACAAAAGCTTTAGAAAATGCATCCTCAAATAGCTTTATTAGTCAAAATGGAGCTCAAAAAGTTGTTAGATGCAAGATTTATTCGACCAATTGATTATCCATCGGTAATGAACTTGGTACCCTGCCTCAAAACCGGATGGAGCTTACCGGACCTAACGGATTTTCGCAGATTTAAACAAAGCATGTCCCAAGGATGACTTTCCACTTCCCAATATCGATATGATAGTGGACATGACAGCAGGGCATGAGATGCTATCGCTAATGGATGGATTTTCAGGATACAACCAGATTATGATAGCAAAAGAAGATCAACACAAGACGGCTTTCACTTGTCCATGGGGGACCTACTGCTGGAACATGATGCCATTCGGCCTAAAGAATGCAGGAGCAACTTATCAAAGGGCCAATAATCGAGCATTTCAAAGATATGATTCACAAACAGCTTGAAGACTATGTCGAATGCACATCCTAGCAAAGTCAAGAAAAGACAAGATCATAGCAACCCTGGCAAGTATCTTTGATTGCATTAGAGGAATGCGTCGATTAAATCCTAAGAAGCGCGCCAAGGCATTAATCAGAAAATTACTAGATACATAGTTCCATGAGGTATCAGGTGATCCCGTTAAAGTCGTATAATCCTTGAGATGGAAGCACCAAGGAACTTAAAGCAACTGAGAGGCCTCCAAGGCAGGCTCCAATCCATTCGAAGGTTCATAGCACAACTGGCAGATAAGTAGAATCCGTATTCACACCTACTCCACAAGGGGGTAGTATACAAATGGGATACCAAGTGCAAAGAGGCATTCAACAAAATAAAGGAATATCTACTGACACCTCCAGTGTTAATGCCACCTATCCCAAGAAAGCCATTGATCTTATATGTGTCAGCAACAGCAACAGCCCTAGGAGCTCTTCTTGCTCAGCATGATGAAAACGGAACAGAAAGGGCCATCTACTATATCAGCAGGACAATGGTTGGTCACGAGCTAAATTACTCCTTCTAGCGCCATAATGTGGATGCTAAAATCTGCAATATGGTTAGTTTAAAACACCATTTTAACATCCCTATGAAATAATGAAACACATCAATCATGCAATAAAAATGGAACTATAGAAACTAAATAATGCATATACAAACATGATTAGTTTCCAAGCAATAAGCACCATTCAACATCCATATGAGATATCTAACATGTTTTAAAATGCTATCTAATAACAAGATACATAAAATCCTATAAAGAAAAACATGAAACTAATCTATCCCATATTGGATTGGTGTCACATGTGCTAGTGACCCTTTCCCAATCCTTGATTGATAGCTTAGATGATGATGATAAGATGGAAATGATGAGCAAAATTAGTTCTCAAGGAGAGTAACTTTGCATATGCTTTTTGGATGAAATTGTGGAGGATTTGCTCAATGTTGAAGCCTCTCATTTATAGATTATCAAGTGCTAAGATTGTTGAAGAGGGACCAATGTGGGATAAAGATTCTGCCAATGAGATAAGGACACTTGTCATCATGTGATTGATGGATGTATGTGCAAGATTTGGGAAGAGTGCCCAAGAGGGGGAAATTTTGAATTCAAATTTTTCCATAAATGCTGAGAGGGGGACAAGGAAAAACAGCAATAAATGCCCTGTTTGACTTGTCATGTTGAGGGAAAATGAGTGTTTTAATAAATCAATAAAATTGATTTATTGTGCAAGTGGCTAGGTCTAGATAATGCAAGTGGGATGTGATTAGTATTGGATTAGGATTAGATGATGATCATGCTGATTAATGCTGATTAAATGAGTTGACATTTTGGACTTTGGAAAATGATTTATTAAAATCAGAAAAGGATGGAAAATGTATGATTTGGATTTGATTTAAATAAAGTCCTGATTTATTAGATGAATGGAATATGATTATGCATGATGTAAATTTGACATGTCTACAGGTGCTAAAAAATGAATTAGCTTGCATTTAGAAGTTTGTTCTGAGTTTGATCTCCGGCGTATAAGGCATAAATGGAAAGAAAGAATAAGTCAAGAGTAATGTTGGCTAAAGTAAGTTGATTTGTGGAGCTTTTAACCTTGCATTTATGAGTGAATAACTTGTTGGCCAATGAAGGAGGCGGATGGCTATGCATTTATTCTGAGTCATTACTTGAGAATCCACCACCTTTTCTTCTTCTTGTTGAGTTGATCCTTTTGATTGAGAAGTGGCATGTTTGAGAGCTAGTTTCTAGCCAGAAGTCTCTCACATTTGTGTATAAATAGAGGTGCTTTCTCCCTCATATGGGACACATTATGCACTCTTTTTGCTAATTATCTGAGTTATTATTTTGCTTTTCTGAGTTTTGAGAGTTTGTGAGAGAGTTTTGAAGAGAGTATGAGAGACAGTGGGGAGTTGCAAGTTGATTTTGGAGAAGGCTTTAAGCTAGGAATCTAGTTTGAGCAATTGGAGCTTTGCATATACATGCATGTAGATTTCTACTCCATTATGCATTTTATGTTTTGAAAAGATTGTATGACTTGTTTGGAAAATAAGTTAGATGTTTCATTATGAATATGTTATTATCTTCTTTGGATAAGTGTGAGATTCTTGATGAATCTATTCTAGGGAATTTTGTTATACTCCATATTATGGAATGGGGTAAACCCACAAAAGTGGTTTACAATTCCAGTGAGTAAGGAAAAGTTGCAAAAAATGACCCATGCAAAAAAAATTGGTTTTTAGGGGTTCAAACAAATTTTTTGTTCGAGCGAACCATTAAATGTAGGGTCCCACTAGCGAACCCATTAAATGTAGGGTCCCACCATTCTCGGAGAAAGCAAAAGAAAATCTTTGTGGAAACGGGGTTCGAGTGAACCCTCCTTTTCCCACCTTCTCACCCTTTGGCACCAAAAAAATACAAATTTTTCCCATCGAAGCTCGAGTTGAGGATGAAAATGGAGGAGACTTCATAGACCCAACTGGATGATGGTAGTCCTTAGAATGAGCTATCCAATGAATATAATTTTAATATGTTTTGGTTTTATTATGTATTTGTTTTTTTAGTTTTATTAACCATAGGTTTTTCACCAAAAATCAAGCTCTCTATTCTGCGCATGTGGAAAAATAGTAGATTATCAATTTTTTTTTTTGAAAAATATGAGTGCACCAAATATTGAAGTCCTTGAACCAACAAAAAAAAAAGAATTTCGATACATACAAAAAAAGTTACGTTGTATACGGTCTGCCTATGTCTGAATTGTAATTGGTTTGACTTCTAAACTTGATCAAGGAAAAAATATTCAATAAAACACTATAATACCAATTGGAAGAACTAGATATCATAGTTAAAAATCTAAATTCGAAAAAAATAGAATTTTATCTTTCATGGAAATTTTTTTATGTTGTATACGGTGAGTGTCACTCCTTAAAAATGGTGTTTACTGAAAAAAACTAGTTTTCGATGGAGATGGAAAAAGAAGTGCAATTTGATTCCAAAAATTTTGAAAAAAATATATTTAGAATCTACAGACAAAATGCCACAAATCACTAGTTTGCATCATCTTCAAATTCCTCACAGTTTAGCCGCTATAGGTGCCCGAAAGTGAAGATTTAGTTAAAAAATAATATTTCAGTGTCCAGTTTGGCCAAAAATTGTAAACCACTATTATGGGATCACCCAATGAGTGTTTATTATTATTATTATATACTATATTAAGATAATATTATATAATAGATGCTTAATTTGTGAAGTTGGGTTATAGAGTTACTTTGAATTACTTAGTGGAAACGTCATCATAACGATGTTATGCAAACCTTGGTTGATAATATTTACTTGATTAATTACTCATGTCTCCTTAAGATAGGATGAGAGTCTTAACCCTAGTGTTAGGGTATAAAATTGAAGGTTATATCAATATTCAACAATAGTGTTGAGAGTTGTACATTTACTAGTTATGCTATTTTCTTATTTTGAATTAGAGTCTATTCCTATTCACAAAATTCTAAAAGAGGACTCACGTTTCGGTAACCCAAACTGTATTGTGATAGGACTATGGGTGTAGATGCACCAACTCCTCACAAGTTGGTAATGTCCTCTAGATGATATACAAATGTAGTAAACATGTGAATACTTGAGGTATTTTGAAAGAGAAGTTTTGTGATTGGTTCACAATCACTTGAACATTACTTTGCTTTTGATTGAAACCCTAGGTTGAGAATAACCTATTTGGTAGGGTTGTTTATTTGATTATTGATTGAAGAAAATAAGTTGGGATTAGCTTGTATGATCTAGTTGATCATTTGATTGTTGATTATATCTTTGTTTGAAGTCATTTATTGTTGAAGATTATACTTTTGATTGAGGTCATTTATTGATGAGATTATACCTTTTTATGGGAGTCATTCATTCTTGAGATTACACTCTTGAATGAGAACTTTTATTGTTGATATTGTACTTTCAAAATAGAGTCATTTAATGTTGTAACATTATCCATGAGGTTTTAATTTGGCTACTCTTAGATACTATATGTGTGTAATTTTCTTTAAGATACTTAGTAGCAAAGTCATTTAAATATGAGTCAATGGGAAAGGATGTAACTTAGTTAGTTAAGGTGTTACGACATCACATGAGTTGTTAATATGTTATTCCTAGGGTTAAGGTTACTCCATGACAAAGGGGATAGCCTATGCATAGGTTATGAATGGTTGATAGAAATTGAGCTAGGAAGATGGGTGAAGTATATGATGTTCACTCTAAATTTTGGGTGATGAATACTTTGGCCAAAGTAGTGTAAGTTGCCACTATTTACACTGCCAGTTCATTATGATCCGGGTTCACATACTAGGCAGGGAATGTCATACGTGTAGGTTGTAGCCACTGTGTGACATATCTAGATATATAGGACACAATACCAAGCTCAGGGAAGGTCATTATTATTATGAGGTTTCCAAACCAATATCTTCGTCAAAGAGAGGGCCATCTTACCAGTTAGGTAGATGTGCGGGGGACCGCAATAAGTCCATGGTTGGCAGAAAAGCGCTTGATTGATGCTTCTCCTCATCAGTAGGTGACCAATATTTGATGGAGGAAACTTGGACCATTCATATATCTATTGCTAGTAAGCTCAAAGGAGCCTTGTATGTACTTTTGTATCCATTACTATGAAAAAATTGTAAAAGATAAATGTTATCATGGAAATATGTATTATGAAATCAAAACATTGAAAGATGTAATACTTTGATATAATGCAATGGGAGAGTTTGGAAATATATTTATTTCAAATGTGCATGCTATCCAATGATTTTTTTTAGTGGCTAATATTTGCCAATTGGCTTATAGTTGAAATTTGGGAATTGAAAATTGGCTAATAGTTTGAGTTGTAACATGACTTGAATCGCCACATTTTTACAAAATTTTATTTTAGTCTTATTTAAATTGATAAAGCATTTATTTTATTAGAATTTTAAACTCAAAAATTTGCCACAATATTTGTTACATGATTAGATTAGATTCGCCTAAATTTTATAAGTTATAGTAGAAATCTCTATTAGTTCACCAATAGTATATCATAATCATTAGTTTATTGAGGGCCATATTTCTAATATTTAGTTTCCAATTGATCTGTAATACAATCTAATGGCCCTCATTTTATTCTACGAGGTAAAATGTACCCGTGATCTATAATGCTTATGGGGTCTGAAATAGCTTTTGGATTGTTGATATTCTAAGATCAATGATCCAAAAGAAATTTTAGGCCTTGTGAGCATTACAAATTATAGGTATATTTTACCTCATGAAATAAAACAAGGGTTGTTAGACTATATTTGAAATATATGGTGGAAAGTAAATACTATAGTCTACCCATTAAACTCATCAATAATTTCCACCATTGGGCCCCTACTTTTATATAAGAATTGTTTTTAGATTGGAAGGATTCACCATCATAGTTAATGCATTTTCCTATTATTTTCCAAGATTTACCAATATTTTCTACAAAATTCTAGTGATGCAAAAAAATCACCAATAAAATTTATATTTTTTTTTACAAGAAAATGAAAGATTTTCCAATAGGAATTCATATATTTCCCCCAAAAAATGAAATATTCACCAAGATTTTATATATTTTTTGAGGAGAATTTCTTAAAGCTACCACTAATGCTATCTTTATATTTGAAAATAATTTTTTTATTCATATTCTATTTACTTGAGGAAAGTTACCAAGTAGAACAATGGGCATCTTACAATTGATGTTATATATAATATGTAATTATTAGAGATTGAAAAATTAGTGTGTATAATGTGATGTTTATTTTGGGTTTCATGTGTTTCCAAAAATTTCTAAATGTTGATTTGATTCTTTTGGGATTGAACTCAAATGTCAAAGAAATCTCTTAATGTCTAAAATGATCTATTAGCCCAAGTGAATGATTTAATAAAGAGTTGCAAAATTGATCTCTTTGCCTTTTCTTTCTCTATGTTTGATTCTATCAAGATAGTGTCTAGGAGATTTTTGAATCATTAGGTTCAAGTTCTCTCAGGTCAACTCTTTGTCAAACTGACTTTATAGGCTTGAGCGAGTGATCAAAGATTTCATGTATAGGGTTGTAGATGGCCTATAATATTCTAACTATAGAATAAGATTATGTGTCCCTTGAGAGAATAAAATATGCCCTATTACTTTCTCTTTATTCTTCTAAGCATTTCACATAATTTTTCTATGTGAATTAATTGCATAAATGAATATCTTTAAATGCCGAGACATAGCAACAATTCACAAAAAATGAGTTTTAAGTTGGCTCACAATAGATAACAAAATAGGTGAAAGCTTTGAAATTTGAATTTTAAAAATTAAATGTTAGGATTAATCTCAAGCCACTCAGGATTGGCCAGGACAAGAAACTACTAGTTTTGAGGCAAGCATTGAATGTGTTAATGGGGGTATCAATGTAGGTTAATAAATGATGTGTGAATGGAAAATATATTGGAATATGTGTGAATAGGGATGGGATAAGATTGAGTGCATGGAAATAAGTGTGAATGAATGTGAAATGGAAAGAGATACGAATCAATTTATGAGCTAAACTGAACAAAAGAGTATGCCATTTATGAATATGCAATTACATTAAGATATTCATCAAAATGGATCCAAAACTAAATTAAAATGGGCACGAGTATACATATTTCACCATTGCATTATACACCCACTTTGAAATATTTGTGAATCTAAAGTGACCTAAAGCATATTGTTTATTAGGGGTCCACATTTTTATAAGAGAGCTTAAACAACATTTGTAATGCTATAAATATAAGGTATACACCTTACACAGTATGTGTGTGTGTGTGTGTATCATATTATAAAAATATTTAATTAATATAAAGGTTATCTCTATATATTGATTAAATAATAATGCCATTTTTTTTTGGTAAACTCCCAAATGAGTGTTACTTATCTTTTCACCCTATATTTTAGGGAATCCCTAATATGGGACAATGGTAGATTAAATTAAATAAGGTGAATACTTTGATATTCATAGGGGATGTATGAGAGGAGATTTATGTGAGGCTAGTAGAAAGAAGAAAATGAAGGATTTGTGGAAACCCTAGGTTTTTGTTTAATAATATAAAAATATATAAGTTTTCTTATTATAATAATGCTTGTGGAGTTTTTTAACCTTTATGGTTTTCCCTACAATAATTTTGTGTTCATGTGTAGTTGTATTATTTATATTTCTTATGTAAATTTACCCTTTGTACAATATGATTCTTGCATAACTTGATTATCACTTAAAGATCTTGGTTTTCTAGCATGGTACCAAAGCTTATTTATGTTGTACCATTTTTTATCGAGGAAAAACATTGACTTGTAAGAGGATAAGGATATTTTCATGAGGACTTTAAACTATTAACTATTTTGGATATTTTCATGAGGATTTTTAACTATTTTCTAACATGTTCAACATTAGATCATGCATACTTTTATATTTTATATCAATTGTTCTTAGATATAAATTTTTGATAACGAATAGAAAAGAATTATAATATTGCATGTAATACCCCTCGTGTTGTTGATACTTTCTAGATACTCCTTTGTGTTGATTTTTGTACTTGGGTTTGTGATGGTGATTTTTTCACCAGTTTGACTTGTGTGGATTTACACTTTAGCTTGGTTTGATGCACATGATACTGCTTATGATGTTTTATGATATATTATATGTGGTGTTCGTACTGTTTGGATATGTTATTGATTTTGTTAATATTATGTTGTGATGTTATGGTTTATGCTTGTTTATGGATATGGATTATGATGTGTATTCTAGTGGGTCTTGGTGAAAGGACGGAGTAGCATCACTCGCTCGCGAGTGCCCTGCTACCCCGTGACTACCTTTCACGGTGTGTTTGTATTGGAGATTTATATGTTACTTGGCGTTGGTTTCATGCAGGATGCAGGTACTGGACATCGACTCCACTTGCTTGTCAGGTCTGAGTGTGTCCCACAAACCCGACAGGTATGAAGTTGTTAAAAAGAAGTTGATAAGGTAGTGTCCCCGTCCCAAGTTTGTCACCCTCGTTGTTGTGTCTAACGGTGTCGTTGTCCACGATCCTGTCTTCGTTCTACATGGTATTGTGTTGTCCATTGATTTTAATCTTTGTTTTATGGGTCGTTTAATTAATGTTTATATTGGATATTTCTTGGTAGATTAATAATGTTATTTTAATTAATATAATTAAATAGTTAAGTAAATGTTGTTAAGTTAATTGTTAAATTCAAATTAGTATATTTTAAAAGGTTGTTAAATTAAATGTTGCTTATTGAATTAAAAGGGATAAATTAATAAATTAAATAAGTAATATTGTTAATAATTATAAATTATCTTTTGGGAAAAGAAATAATATAATTTAATGATTTTTATCAAGTTGAGGATAAATATTAAATAAAGAGATTTTTAATTAATTTGTGTGTGATAATTACGAGCTTTAAATCAAATAAAAATAAAAATAAAAGATTTCATTTGAAAAGGAGAAAAATTAGAAAAAGAAGAAAAATGATGAATGCATGTTTAGTTTATTTTCAAAAATTAGAAAAGCTGTGAAAACTTGCTTCTTGGATGGATTTTTGTCTTCAAAAAGGAAAAAAGAGAGTTTTCTTTTTTAAATAATTGGAAAAGAGGAGAGGAGAAGTGGTCTTAACTTGTAATATTTGGGGGTGAAGAAAATTGGGTCTATAAAAGTATTATGCTTCTCTGGTCTTTCTTTGTAAAAAAAATTATTTAGAATTGAGTTTCAAGAAGAAATTGGAAAAATTGTTGAGGAAGGAGAAAGAAATTTGTGAAGGTTGTTTTCGAAAGAGGAAGGAGGAGTTTGCTACGCCCGTTACTTCGATCCAAGCGTAGGACTCCAGGTTCCTTTATCACTTTCTATTTCTTTTTATGTCTAGTAGAAAATGAATGTCCAGTTTCTCCATATTTGTATTGGTGATCGTATTTAAAAGAAGATTGTGTTTATGAAAATAGATGTTCAAAAAATGAAAGTGTTTGGAATAGTTTTGATTTAGTTGCTTGATTGAATGCAAATTCTTGGTTCAATCTGTCCTCCCCAATCCATTTAGTTGATTATACATTTTTTTTTGGAGAAACTGCAAATCTTTTTGAGAAAATTTGTGTTCCCATTGAAGAAAGTTGTTGTCAAATTGGGAAAACAACATTTGGTTAAGCACATGTTATCTGAGAAAATTTTGTATTATCTTGGGAAAAGTGGATTATTGATGCCTGTGAAAATTAGATTTTTGTTAAGAAAATTGTATATATGTCCATAATTTATATGTCGTTATACAATAGCTATATATGTGACTGTCTTTGTTTGTATTCACATAAAATTTTATCTGGGTTTCCCTCTTTTTAAAAGAATATATATATATATGTCTGGTTGGCTATATGCATTTTTCTGGGAAGTAGATTGGAACCAAAAAAAAAAAATTGTGCGTTAATAGTTGTCCTTTGGGGTTTGCACGATAGGGTGTTACATTGCATTATCAATAATTTTGTTTCAAAAATTTCAAGTACTCCCTTCCTATATATGTAACAATGATAAAAATTGTAAGACTATAACATCTCAATCATGCAATAAATTAAATAAAAGATCAAATGCTTTTCATTTTGAATTGTTTGGTTAGCTCATTGGAATTATCACCTTGACAATATATTCACCATTTTCCATATAATATAGTATGTATGTGATAACTACATATCTAAGCTCTTTAATATTGGTCTTAATTGTATTCCCTAACATTAATTTATAATCTAAACTTTGACATGCCAACTTGTTGATAGTTACCCCAACATTAAGTTTACAATCAAATTTGAGGATATTAATATAGTTAATATTAATATCCAACAATATCATTAACTATTTCTAATATATTTAAATTAGGTAAATTTTTAAAAGAAACACATCTTTTTCTAGAAACAAGATAATGAACAAAGTAAATAAAAATTGACAAGGTTATGCATTAGAAAGGAGAAATTATCTAAATGGGTAATATTTGTTGTTTGGGAGGCATATTGCATTTTAAATACATGTGTGGTTTGTAGGTAGTGGTTCTATGCATTAAATGAGACACCTTCACCTCCCATATTTGGTGGAATCAATTGATGTAGCTAGATCAAAACCCATTAGGTGTCATTCCCAAATTCAAAGGTAAATGCCTATTAAAAAAGATATGCAAGCTTTTCAAGATTTGTGGGATGGTACAAGCTTCAATTTAAAATCATGATGAAAACTGAAGCTCTAATTTAGCCTCTTATGCCAAGATGAATTAAAAATTCTTGAACTCGTAAAGCTCATCCCTCCTAATCTTTCAATTTCACTTTCCACTTGTTGTCACTCCAATTTCCTCAAAGACTGAAGATGGCCAAATGGCTGTAGCTTTGTATCCTTCCATTTCAAAGATATTCACAAGTAACTCATGCCTTATTTACCTCTTTCTCAACACCTTCTAGAGCTATAAATTCAATTATATTAAGTGGAATAAACTTAGCCTCCTTATTTAGAAATCTAAAGCTAATGCATAATCCCAACTTACTGCACCAATGCTTCTCGATGCCAAATTTTTTGTGGGAAATTACCTCAAATGCATTTATTCGCCCCTTCTTTCCCATTATGAATGAAGGTTGAGTTCATCCTTCATTGTTTTTGTCTTTCCTACATGCTTTTGTATTCACTTATATTATCCCTACTTGCCCTTTTTTACTTTTCCCGGCCATGGAAAGCAACTTTCCTTGGCTCTCCTACTCTAGATATTGTTATTACTAACACTTCCCATCAACTTATTATCATTAATTGCCTTTGTAAGTATCAATGTCTAGTTGCCTTCTCCCAATATATTAATCATTTGGAGGTTGAACTAAAAATATTGTGTGTTAATGTGTGACTCCAAATGACTAACCTTGCGACAATTATTAAAGGGCAACTCAAGATCAATAATGAGCTCACAAAATAATTCAAAAATTTGCAATCCCAACTTTAGGTTTTAGAATCTACGCATATTTACCCAAATATCTCATATTACCCAATTGATTGGGGCCTCCAAAATTAGATAATCACCATGGTGATATTTAGTTATCGGTGACTTTATTTAGCAACTCTCTTTCATTACATAATGCTACTTCATGCTTTTGAAGCAAGGGTTTACATTCCTAGCTTGAAGTATTTGAAGGGACAATGATTTGAAAATATTAGTTAAATGGCTGTTTATGGAGCATATTCTTCTCATATTCGGTTCACTCTAGTATCTACTCTAATTTGGCTATCATTTGCTTCTATTGCATTATTTTTATGATAGCAACCCTATGGATAGTTTCAACTCTTTGAACATGGTATCTCCTTTATTTGTTTTGGATTCTATGGTTACTCTTCATGGTTGTTTCCCTAGTTATTTCCCACTTTGTATCCTTCTTTTTATTTTTGTGCATGGCGAATAGTATTAATTTAAAAATAAAAAATACAAGTTAGCAATTATTTATGAATTGTATGCCTTCCTATTAGAAGGCCATTTATGGTGGCCCCACTTTGGGTTACACAAGTTTAACTATATTCAATTATGTTTTCAATCATTCTTTTGTTCTTTAACTCATATTTAAAGGAAGTTGATCATTATTCTCTTTTTTTATTTTCTTATTTTTAAAGTTCTATTTTTACTTAATCTAAGATATTGTAAAAAAAATATAAAAGAGATCAAGTTAACAAGAGATGAAATAAAAATGAATGGTTTGGTTTAAATATTTCAATTCTTTATGCAAATAAAATTGGTAAATTGGCTTCAAAACCCATGTTATCAAGATCAACGATAGTTCAACCAGTAATAAAGTAACTGCAATTTCTTTCAAGGAATTTGGAGTTAATAGAAATATGTTCAAAAAATCATTGTATTTTACACACAAATTCAATGATAATTTCAATAACCCAACAAAATATATATTTTTAGTTTTAAATATTCTAAGTTTCCACATAATTTGAAAGCATAAAAAATTGAACAAGGAAATCAACCATTCTAGAGACAAGAAGCAATTTAAGAAGATTGATCTTTATTAACTTTAGCAAGGATTCACTACACTAAAATTTCAATCTTCTCATGAACTATCTAAGTTCTTTATATAATTATTGCAAAATGAAAATATTACTAAAATATTACTAACTATTATTGTCTCACAAAAATAAAACATCAATAGATCCAACCCTTGTACAATCTATGATACCTCCTTTTATAGGAAAAATATGAGCCATAAATAATCATTGTTCATGCATTATCTATAACGAATAATTTTATGCAAATGTTCCTAACTTTAGATCATATCCAAAAATACATCTCTAACTCCAGGCTTCACAAGTTATCACATGTATCAAATTATACAAGTTCAAGCATAATTCTAAACTAAGACTTAACTATGTCTAAAATAGAGGAACTACTTTATATATAATAAGTGGGACCCATTTTATATCATCTTTATTGAATTACAAATAAAAGAATAAATTAAATCAATAAATGCCCTAACATTTTAAAAATAGGAAAGGCTAGCTTGGTGCTAACATTACTCAAAGTTCAAACTCATTGTTATGCCTTCTACTTCTGCTTGAAATCAAGGTGGGACCTTAAACACTTGTCCAACTTTGTGCTATCAATGTCATCCAACAAATCTATTTTGAACTTGGAATGTTCATATATGTTCTATGAAAAATCTAGTTGGTTGTTCATATCCATTAAATCTTTGTCCAAACTTTTGAAATTGAACTTGAGTTGCATCAATTGATTCACTAAAATTTCATCTAGTCCATTCTTGTAACGTCCTCCATTTAAGAATTAATATTTTAAAACAAAATACACAAATACTACACATAACCTAACAAGATGACATGACACATGTGTCTATTACACAAGAAAAGAGACAAGGAGTTTCATTATTTTGTAAAGTTTGTATTACAAATGCTAATAACATGACCAATACATAAAGGAACTTATTACTTACAATAGAACACATGGTCGAGATAAACATTACATAATGAGCCATAGCAAGGACCTTCTTGACAAAATTCTTCCGACTTTTAACTCCTTTGACCACATCAAGGGCGAGAACATTGTTGGAGCACATTTTCACCCTACCACGAAGTGAGTCACTTCCCTAAAATTCTTCATGAAAGAAGGATACCCAACCCAACATGAGGTAGACTAGGAATGCAACACTGATTGGAGTAATGGAATTTCGAAGTGAAAAAACTACATCTAAGATATCAAGTATGTCAAACATAAACAAGTTTCACCCTGGATTCACTTATTAGTCATATATGACATCATAACAATTCATCTTCAACACTGTCAAGGCACAATCTGAGCGTATGAAATGAAAATAATACCAACACTAACATTTATCTATATGCAAACAAGCTTATGCAAAATATAACTAGTTTCAGTATATACATATATATTTACGTATGTGTAACTTATTTTATGAGTACACATTCTTATGCAAATAAAAATCAAGATTGACTAAGTGAGAGAGAGTTCCTAATTTCTCCTTACATTCATGATAAATCCTAATGCATTACGTCATTACACCTATTCTTCAATGAGGTAAGTATGGAAACTAGAAATAGCCTATTTCAAAAGATGGGACAAGTAAACTTAGTTTTCAAAGATATAACAAGATAATTTATAAATCACAAATTTTAGAGCTCTTTCCAAAATGAAATATTTTGGCAAAGGGAAACTCTTGCAAGCATGAAACAATAATTATGCTATTCCCACTCGCAAATACTTTTCAAGAATACTAAATATAAATGCATGAGCAATTGACACCACAAGTTATACAAATATAAATGAAAACAAAGGTGGGTTCCTCTTTAAAATTCAAAATACAATTTTAACTCTAACATATGCAATTTAATCCCACTTAGTTATTTTGGATAGGATGATTAAACAATTCGTCCTTACAATTCTACTCTATTCCCCAACAAATTAAACATTTCTCAATAAACAAGTCACATTATCACAATTTCACAAAAACCTACTATACCACCTTCCACTTTTAAATTAATTAAACATCATTATATAGATATAGTCCCTTGAAAATATATATATATATATATATATATATATATATATATATATATATATATATATATATATATATATATATATAGAAAAGTGAATCTTTCTTAAAAAGCTTATCAATTTGTAATTGGCTCAAAGTGATTCTAATAATAATCGGGATATCTGATAGAGACTAGATTAAATCTTTGTTTAAGAGCTAGATGGCAAAAATAAGGAGAAATTTAAAACTCAAGATTATCGAGGTTTGAATAAGAGTAACCCTTGATCTATTGAACACACTAGAATAAAATAAGGGAGGTTGATTATGAGAAAATAGGGATGTGAGGAGAAGAAAAGGAAAACCCTTAGAATGTCGTGCAACAAATCAACCAACCCAACCATCATATGTGGTAGCAATCGAGAGTAAGCTGAGATCAATCCAGAGTTACAAAATAACCATCACAATAGTTTAGTCCTAACAAAATCTTTAGAGTATGTCATGCAAATGGCCATAACTTTGCTCAATCAAATTATGTTATAACTCTCGTGGAGTACAAGATCACATGTTATGCACAAAATGGATTTGTTGAAAATATTTAAGAAACATTCGGGTAGGTTTAATGCAAAATGTGGAGGCATGGACCAGGAATGCAAACTGTTTGAATTAAGCATTAAGGAAGCATCGTCACATAAAAAGGAATGGTTGTAGGGGAGAGGGGCCTATAGTAGAGCACCCTAACTTCGTGTCTCTCCAAATTTTATGTGAAAATTTCAAATCACTACCAATTTTGTACAAAAATTTATTTGGCAACTCATGTGCTTCTATATTTCATTTTAGGGCCACATCATCAAATATGACGCCACATCAACATGCTTTTTGTTGAGGTATCCAAAAAGGCCCCAAAATAAAGTGAGACCAATAGTGGTGCACTAAGTCATGTTTTATTAGTGCATTGATGTGACATCACATGATTTGTCAGTTTGTATACTTTATAGATAAAAAGTGTTTTGCAATTAGATATTGCAGTGCTCCACTATGGGGCCCAGTAAGTACTACTTTTATCCCCACTATTAGATCCCGCTCCACTATGGGCCCTTCTCCCCTAAATTATTTAAGAAATGGATTTGTTGAATTTAAGGCTTTAGAAACTTTAATGCATTGGCAAGCGTAAAGCCAAATTCTGACAACCTTCCAGCATGCTCTCTACCTGTGCCAACATGAGGGGTTTGGAACAGGTCTAGCGCATCCATCAAAGGCAGAAGATTGCGGGTGCCTGTTAGGCACGCAAGCAAAATGCCTCAAAGAAACGTGGTATCATGGAATGCCATCATTGTTTTCAATTGAAGCGAGGACTCAAACTTATTAAGATTCTAAGATTAGTTATTGTTAAAGAAAATGCAATGCAAGGATGCAAAGCCCAAATTCCCAATCGATGCCAACTTCCCTCCTACCTGATTAGGAAGTCTTGTAAGAATGCAAACGAAGAAACATTAACAAGGCACATGCTCTACTTGACAGAATACCCTAGATAGAAGACGTGGCTGGGCTTAGACATTACACACTAAGCTTTGACCGCTTAGGTGGATAGTGTGGGGCCCATACAGTCTGTTAGTTTCATGAACTCTTTTTCCATTTTCCTAAACAGTCTCGTAGCAGTCAGCAGTCAGCCGTGCGATTCCCGCACACAAGCCAAGCTGCAAAACCAAATTCAAATCACCGTTTCGCGCTCAAGAAGTTTGAATGGATAAAAGAAACAGATTGCCTCGTGGTGAATATAGTTATAGCAGCAAACGGAAGGACAAGGCATGTGAGCTGTTGGCCCGAGTGCCTGAAAGAAATCTGGTCTCATGGAATGCAGGATATACGCAAAGTGGATTTGTTGAAAAGGCTTTAGGAACTTTCAAGCAAATGCAATTGGCAGGTGTAAAGCCAAACTTCGCTACCATTTTCAGCAACCTCCATGCCTATGCCAAAATATGATTTTGTTAACAGGGTATGGAATCCCTCAACTACCCTGGTAGACATGTATGCAAAATGTAGAAGCATAGAAAAGGGGCGTGAACTGTTTGACAGAATACTTCACAGAAATGTAATCTAATGGATTGTCATGATTGCAGGATATGCAGAATGTGGAAGCATAGACAAGGCACGTCAACTGTTTAACAGAATGCCTCGAAGAAACATGTTCTCACGGAATGCCCTGATTGGAGATTTCTCACAAAATTGATTTCTTATAAAGACTTTGGAACTTTCAAGCAAACACAATTGGAAGATGTAAAACCAGATTCTACAACCTTTGTCAGCATTCTCTTAGCCTGTGCCAAAATGGGAGCTTTCAAACAGGGTATGGACATCCATCAAAGCATAAAAGATAGAGAGATTTTATCAGATGTTGTAGTTGCGACTGCTCTAGTAGAGAGACGTTTGCAGAATGTGGAAGCACAGATAAGGGGCATGAACTATTTTGAATTCTACACCATCATTCTATTTTTCATTTCTTCATATTTTTAGCACACTTAATTTTTTAGCCTTTTCTAAAAAATTGCATGTAATAATGGCATGGTTGCATTCTTCATGTCCCAAATTCTTATATTAAAATTGGACTCTATTTCTCCTATTCACAATGAGAGTTTTTTTCAGTTGGACCCTCCTATTATTTTCTACCAACTAATAATTACTCTTCTCTTTCCTAATTCTTCTACAAGTTTGACTTTTGAGCTTGAGGAATTGGAGAATTTCTAAAATATTTCCAACCCTTCTTTATCATATATTGTATCTTTCCCTTCTAAATAATATTCAACCTTACACCCATACATCTTTGATGATTTATATACACTCATTTAATTTGAGAAAAAATAGAAAGGGGAGGGAAGCCATTTCATAAATTCAAATTCTCTTTTCTTATCTATTTTGGTTCATTTTAATAATATAGTTATTCCTAATACAATGATTGGATTTGAAAAATGATGTATCTTATGAAGAACTTAGAAAATAAATTGATTATAGCTCAATTCTAACTATACTTACTCTCAATTTCAAAAATCAATCTTTAGTTTATACATTTATTATGTTTGTGTAGATCTATAAATAATGAAATTTGCCTACAATAATTACATAATTTACAAAGTGAACCTATATATCCAATGTCAAATTTCAGAATTTGGGCCTCAATACTAATACTTAGCTATTATGATTTGACATGATGTCTAAAACATTCAAAATACACTCTTGAATGTTTTATAGAAGGTCAACCCCTAATTTATTAAAAAAATAGTAAACATGCAATGCACATTGAGAGTGTTTAGAAATAAACCTTTATTAGTCATTACATCACCATAAGAGCATATATATATATATATATATATAAGATCATAGACATCTTTAATGATTGATTATTATTTTTGATATTTTTATGTTGTTAAATTGATATCATAGGAGATTGAAAAAAGAGAGAAATGTGTGTTCTAGGAAATCCCTTTATCCTTATCTTTATTTTAAAAAGAATTTGATCTGAGCATGATTTAGACTGAAAACCTAGAGGTTTCGATCTATACAAATGATTGAATCCATGTAATACATTGTTGCTTCTATAGATTATGCAATTGAACTAAATGATTAGATAAAATTTTTCTTGATTCAAACCATTTCATTTAGCTAAAAGAGTGGTTTTATGCTACTATAACGTCAAAAATAGCTTAAAATTTTAATTGTAAATATGATAATTAAGATAATATAAAACAATTTATTTTTTGATTTTAGACAAGAAAAATAAAATCATAAATTAATCTGAGGCTAATTAATGTGAGGTGCTACTATTTTATTTTCTTAAAATTTGTGAGGTGCTTCCATATCCAAGAAACCTCTATGCTTATCCAAGCAACCACTATCCATATCCAAGCAAACGATATCCCCTTTCACACCCCCACAACATAAATAGATTTAGGGTAAGTCATAGATAGATAGGGGATAGATACCCTCAATTTTTAGAGATTGTCGAGTGTAGGGACCACCCTAATTAACGATCTAGATTGCTACCGATAAATTGTTTCATGTCCTTAGTCCTATGCAACACATTAGCCCTTGAAAAAGGCTTTTAGACCAAGTCATGATATCCCTATCAATGCCTTTATAAAAAATCTACAGGGTGGTTGGATCTATTCCTATTAAGTTGAAAAATAAAAAGAGCAACTTGACTGGATACTAATGATGAAAACCCATAAGTGCACTAGAAGGTAAGTCTTATAAAATTAGCTTGCTAGAATATAAAATAAGATAGAGATAATTGTAGGTGTTAAAAAGCAATTTGTGGTAGTAATTGGTGTCTTGTACAACCCCTTAGTAAATTAAGGTATTAAAAAAATGAGTTAAGATGTACACATTAAATCAATTAAATATTTATAGAAATTTTTTATAAGAAGAGAGTAAAATAATTTATTGGTGAGATCAAGATAGGTTTTGAAGAGGATTTAAGATCATGATAGAAAAGAAGGGAGAAGAATCCTAAGATTGAGAGGAAAAATAACAGAAAAGGTTAGAAAAAATGTGAGAATCATCAAGAGAGTGTATCAAGAGGGATGTAGCTGATAAAAACCCTAGTATTGAGATAGGTAGATCATCAGTGAACATGGAATTCATGAATATTAAATAAATAGAGTGGTTTATGATCTAAATTAGAACTATAGAGTAAAATATAACTAAAATGATAAGGAAGTTGAAATAATATAAGGCAACATTGAACTCAGAGAAGTTTTACCTTATTTTTAGGGATACTATAGATATGGTTTCTATGCAAAAGAAGAGGGAGTACATAAGGGAGGAAGTAAATAAGTTAATTGGTGACAAACATGAGATAATATTTAGCTATAGAATAAAGAAGTCGCCAAAAATTTAGATTTTTTCAAGGAAACTTTGGACATGATAGATGATAGCAATTCCAAGGTTGAGGAAGAAAACAACTCAAAGAAAATTGAAGATAAATCAATTACCAATCATTTTTTATCAAACAACACATTCCCCAAGCTAAAGAGACAATATGAGGAGATGGACATCATGGACTAAGAATCACCTCCCATGTTGTCAAAATCAAGAACAACTTCTAAGGACTCCATATAAGTAGTGAGTCCTTAATTGGGTTAGAGAAAGAAAAATTAAGAAGCAATTATTATAAAATTTGTGATAAATATTAGGAAGTGATTTCTTAGATGTTTAATTAGCAATAGATAATGGTAGAGAAAGGAATTTGGTCAAGTAGAAACAAAGTGAAACTAGACAAAGGAGCCATGATAAAAAGAGAGAAAGAGATCTAGTGGTAGATAACAGATTAGGAGAAAGGATAATCCCTAAGCATAGAAAACTTAAATTAAGAACACATTGACCTTCTCTAAATATGGATTCCCATATGATTAAGCTCCCTAATTTTGGTAAATACACCAAGGGTGCTAGTGAACATCTCTTTACCTTAAAATTTCATTGGATTGGGGTTCTAAAATTAATGATGACTAAACCCAATTATATTATTTTTTGGAGACCCTCAATAACAAGACACTAAGATGGTGTATAAAAGCTTGCCCTTTAAGCATGATAAAACATAGAAATAATTGAGTGAATTATTTTTTGACAAATTTCCATTCACCTAATGTTTCAATAAAAAACATAAATAGAATATGGAAGATGACAAAAACTAAGGAGGAATTAGTAGAATATTATGAACAATGATTCAAAAGTGTGGCTATAAAACTAGAAGAAACCTTGACATAAGAGAAATAAATTGATTGGTTTATTTTAGGGTTAACCCCTCACATTATATAACAATAGTAGATGATAATATTTCTTCATATAAGGATCTAGTAGACTTGATCACCATAATAGTATCTTAGTCGAAGAAATGGGAGAAAGAAGATTGTTACAATGAGAAATCCATCTCAGAGAAACAAAAAGGTTCCACCAATGCACCACCAGTATATTCGCTCTCTCTAATGAATGTAAACACCTTTTGCTCACTGCTTCCTGTAGTCTTACTCATTTAAGCTTGCACTACACTTCACACTTTCACACTTCACATCACAATTCACCTCAAACACACATCACACATTCATCCTCCATCAACTCAAGTCATTCTAGAATAATCATCAATTAATAGCATGAAATACATGTCACCTTCAAAAATTCTTATTCTAGTAGGTCCACAAAGATCTATATGCACTAACTCCAAAGGACCAATAGTAGATTGTTCTTTGACTTTGAAACTCTTTCTAGCTTGCTTCCCAATCTGACATTCCTTACAAACAATTTTGATATGCTTTGTAATCTTTGGTAGATCTACCATGGCTTGGATTGAACTGATCCTTACTAGGCTATCAAAATTTATGTGACAAATTCTTCTATGCCATAGCCAACTTTCATTTATTTGAGTCATAAAAAACATACCATTAGCACTTTTAAGCTGATAAACATTACCATCGGTCCTTCCTATAGAAACCATAGTTCCAAAGCCTTTTTTGATCTCACGACCACCATCCTGAAACACAAGGTTATATCCTTTGCTACACATTTGTCCTACACTTAGAAGGTTATATTAGAGACCCTTAACATAAAGAACATCATTTGTATTATGATTGAACCTTTTCCACATATCTTAGTAGATGTATCATCACCAAACTTAACAATAACTCCTTCAAATTTCTCAAGTTTAACAAACTTACTCTCATATATCACTAGTCATATGATTTGAGCATCCACTTTCAATGATCCAATTATTCTTCTCTTCACAGCATGAAAAGCACTTACCATTGCTCCTTGAATATTATGACCTATTTCAGAAGCACTTTGCTTCATACATTTCTCAGGGTTAGTAGAATCATTTCCATCATTTAGAGCCATGAATAAGCATTCATTATCCTCATCATCAGGCTAATCAGATTCATCATTAGATATACTAGTGTTGTCAAGCAGGATTGCACCCTTAGCCTTGGAAGTTAGACTTAACTATCCTGTTGAAACATGGAAAAACTCTCAGATTGTGGGTAATCGATAAATGAGAGTGAATCTTCAGAGCAGGCTGGTTCCCTCTAGCAAATCACCTAATCTAAAAGACCTTTTGAGGAAAGGGTTAGGAGGAAAACTGAAATGAAATCCTAAAACCTAGAGATGATTCACCAAAAAATTTCAAAGATTTTGATAACTTCCACTCTCAGCAATCTCTCAAAAACTTCAACTCTCACGATCTCAACATAAAAACATACAATCCAACAGTGATTTGTATGGAGGCTCACAAAACTGAACACAAAATACAACCTAAATTATATGAAACTCTTGCACACAAGTTCACAATAATAAGACATGAAAAGGATTCTGTATTTTGAATCACAATTAACATAAAATTGATACTATAAATCTAAGACAAGAAAATGAGAAGGAAAGTCCTGCTATTTTATTGAAATGAAGGAGTACCAAGCTCAAAATATGAGTACTAGAAATGTTTACAAGACTCTTCGAAATGAGTAGGAGAGAAAGAAACAACAATCTCAACTTAGAAAAATCAAAATTTTCTCTAACTTATATCTCCCAAGTGTCTCCAATAGTGAGAATAGAAAAAATCAAGCTAATATGCATCTCTGAATTAGCAACTTTTGATCCATTTTCAAGCTCCAAGGAAAAGCCTAAAAAATAGTGTCCAAAAATGCTCCAAACTACTTGAAAAAGATAGAAACTTTCTATCTCCAAAAGGTTCCAGATCCAAAAGAGCCACAAAATCGAGCCCAAACTACCTCAAAACTGAAAATAGAAGGTTCAGTTTGTTCATCTTTTTCCAATTTTGCCCAAGAACACAAACTCAGAAATAGAAAGCTTCAATGAGAACTCAAGTGCGCTAACTACATTTTAAAACAATAACAAACAGTAAGGTAATTTATAGAAACATTACCTTAATGATGGTTTACATCATTTGCAATTTCAAAATTTTTAATATAGAAAGCTCCTATTACATTCAATTTGGTACAACTTGACTCCAATTATCTTGATTTTTGCAATATAGATAAAGTTTTGATACTTTGCAAAAATCAAAATAATATACTAAGGCTCTTAATGCATTTGATTTTTCTATAAAAAATCATAAAAAATTCAGGCTCCTACCACATTATGCCCACTCAAAGGTTCAAGGAGAAATCTAGGCATCTCAAACTTAGGCAAAATCTTAAAGTTCAAGATTATTGACTTGATTTTCTACAAAGGCATGAAATACATCAAAGTCAATAAAAACCTAAGTTTGGCATATGCAAGGTCAACATATTATTTCAAAGGCATTAGTTTGGAATTTGATTTTTAAATTCAATGTGACAAAATGTCAAACTCGAATTAGGGCATAAGAAAAACTCTAACACAAAACCGAGTCTAATCCCTAATTCTTCTCATCATTTTCATCGACCAACTTTTGGAAAGGAAGAGCTCTACTCGAGCCACCATGGAGACTTAGGGTCTCAATTTTGATTTCACCATTCTTGCTGTTTGGAGAAATTTAGATGAAGATATTGAAGGAAATTGCAGAGGGTAACTTATCTTGCCACCATTTTGGGTGTCAAATTCCATTTTTCTGAGGCATTTGACTTTCATGGCCGTGACCTTGACTAGTTTTTTGATGCATTTTTTTTTCCTTTGTTTCACTTGTGTCAATATCCTTATGCTCTGAGGTTGATATTGGGTTTCTTCTAAGCTCATCGCTGTGGGTATTGTAATGTATTCCCTCCACAGAAACTCGACGTAAGCTTTTCAAAGAATCGAGCCTCCTATTCTTTCTCTTTTTTTGTAAATGATATACTTGATTCGGGCTCCAAGAGTGTAAAACAAAATGAAATTGCTTTCTTTCCTATGCATTCTGTGAAATAACCATTATGGAACCGCGGGTTTTCTGAAATTTTGAAGGCGGGCTCCTTTGTTCTCCAAAAACAACTGATTTTTTTTATGAAACCCACGACTATATATTTCATTATGGTTGTTGAATTTTATTTCTTGAGAGGGTATCATGCTTCACCTCGATATAAAATCGATCTCTTCACATATGCGGTTAATTTTATGTATTCTCTATATTCGTGGCTCTGTAGTCTCGAATAGTTATTTTCTCTCATATGAACTGTACATAGCTATATATGCTCTTTCGTGCTCTCCATATTCTTGACCATGAAAATCACGAACACATAGCTTGTTCTATGTCTTCTCCCAAAAAATTTTCCACTTCTTCCCTTTTGTATGCCACTGCACAATTATCTTCATGCCACTAATGATAGTTCTTTGAAATCTTCTTTGTTGTATCTCTTGGACTACACTTTGACAAGGGTTTTGTCTTTTTATGCTTCTAGACTGTGAGCTCTTTTCCCACTCTGCCAGGTTGTCACTCTCATGTTTATTCAATTGAATCAATACATTATAGGCAATGCACTATATTCTTGTTGATAGAGCACATAGTGATATTCATATCCGAAGCTCTAACAACCTCTTTTTCAACATGATGTAGGTTCATTCAAGATCGGGAGAAAGCAAGAACAACAACAATGAAGACCAACTGAAGACCCAAACTAGGAAATGATGTATATGTTTTTTGTTATATGCTTCTTTCCTTTTATTAATCTTCAGTTGTATAGTTCATTGCTTGTGATGAATCGGTTCCGCTAGTCCCACAATTTGTGTGGGACACTTGATCTCTCTCTTCTTTCCAATGAATATGAAAGCAACATTATATACAATCTTGTTCAATTTTGTATATCTCTTTTACAAAAATGTATGTAACATTGTAAAATGGATAAATCAATACAAAATGAGTGAAAGAAATATTCTTTATATCTCATGCAATCTCTTCTATGCTGTAAACACTGAATGACAAACTAAATGCTCTCTTTTATTGAAAGCAACAATGAGACTGGAATTTTCTTTTAAAACTCCAATATATGCAATGGTTTAAGAAAAGCATAAATGAATTGAAATTTTTTCATCTTAAAGTGAACATAAGTTAATCAACTCTGCCAATTTGAGCTGTGGTGAAAAAATTGGTAACGTTCTTGGCAATTTTTGTTGAATGCTTTCCTGCTAAGTGTTGACGATGGTTTTACTTGCAGTAAATAGATCGAATAAAATATCCATAGACAAGACTACGAAGAGCCTATCCTTCTTGAAAGATATGGAACAAAGATAACCTAAAGGGAAATTTTGTATTCACAAAGCAAAGATTGACATCCGTTCAACCCCAAGTCTTCGATAACCAGGTCATGGTTGCACTAGGGTTGCTCTCAGGTAATGATGTGACATTTACTGTTAATCTCAAAGGGACTATGGTTATTTCTAGCTTTGCTAAGAATTACAAACATTTCACATAAAACTTCATTTCATCTTCAAATAACATCATGAAATCAAAAGATTCAACATAATATTTCATGAATATCACAAATTCTTTGCTATCACTTAAGTAGATTTAGCATTAAGCATTCATCAATTTCATGGAAAATAAAATATTTTCAACAAAACTATTTCCATTCACTTATATTTTTTGGAACATTTTCAAAAATATTAAACATCTATTCTAAAACAAAGTATAAAAATATTGAAAAATAAAAGTTTCTCCCGGTTATTCTCCATGGATGCCCCAAAGAATTAATCAAAATAGAGCAAACTGCTTTATATTTCACAAGATTGCTTCACAACTACGTATAAAACGGTGCAAGCTTTTAAAGAGAGGGTTTCATTTATGGACACCGAGTAGGTTCTGTATGCACCCTTAAACGGTGCAACATACAGTCTTGTTCGGTTGAACTTACAAAACCAGCTACAAAAGATACTGAGATAGGTAGCTATCATAAAGCTCTGATGTTAATTACTATCTACATGCATACAAAGTTTTACGCCAAAATGGTTCAGAAAATAGGAAAAAAGAACAAAACTTAAAAGAAGTTTTTGCTCCTTCGACATCCACAAATTCTGAACTTAAAATAAAAATGTGGGAGGAGATGGCCTTTTATAGAAACAAGGCACCCAAAAGTTCAACTTTAAAGTTTATCTAGAGAATCAAAAACACAAATTAAAATGCGTCATGTGGCATCTACCAACTGTCATCAAGAATATTCTAGAATAAGTCAAAGCTTTGACTTTGTCCACAACAACACTTCTCTTCACACTTCAACACGAACACTTTGTATCCACCAAGGATACTAGCTTCCTTTCACAACACCAGAATGAGAAACACCTACCAGGACTAGGATCAACCTGCAAATTTAAAATTAAAACAATAAATGAACTTCATTATATTTCTGGTATCCGGTATCCAGTTCTTTCCATTTTTGCTTATGACTCGGGCTCTGGGATTCTTCCTTCTTTCTTTAACTGATACTCTTGGAAATACCTTAATACTTGATGTATTCACTCTTTTCAAATTCTTCGTATTGCTCTCCAAGTGAGCTTAAGACCAATATATTCTTCAGTTACTCGAAGTATGATGTCATTTTTTTGTGCTTTGTCTGCTTCACATTTGACTATAACAATTCTGCACTATATTTTTTCATCAATAACCTCTCGCATTAGCAATTGAACAAGATCTTTATTTATGCTTTCTATCCATTCCTTGAAAGCTTTAGCTTCCTTTTCCTCCTGTCCTAATGTTTGAGGATCAAAGCCTTGACGTGTCAATATTTCAATAAATTCTTGATTTTCATTAATCAATCTTTTGCACTCAAAAATGACTTTTTCAAATCCTTCAATACATTGTATTATCATGCCACCTTCCCATTTCAGTTGTTTCTTCCATTTTCCTAGCAACGAGATTTCATGTTCTGATAATACATTATTCTATATTAACTCTTGGATATCTGACTGTATGAGAATTTCAATGTTTCGCCTTTCATCGATGACTTGCTCCTAGCGAAATTTACATTCATCTTCAAATCTTTTAAATTTCTTTGAATGATGGTATGCTTCCTTGTACTTTCTTATTGCATTTTTAATAAATTCATCTCCTTGCTTTACCCAATATTCAATCCATTCTTCAAATATATTCATCTTATGATGAACTGCAGAAATGGCATCCACTTGCTCCTGTGACATCAGCACAGGATGTTGGGACTATTCAGCTTGTTCTCGACTAGATAAAGTCAATGACTTAATAAAGTGTTCCATGGTAGCAACTCATTCTTTCAATTCTCTTTTCTTTTGTTTATATTTCTATACTCTGGCAATAGTAGCATTTAAATTTACTTTTATTTCCTCTAATTCTTGCTGCCAAGATGAGTGTCCAAGATTAACACTTGTAATCTTATACTCCTTAGGCGTTATTTCATCTCTTTCCTTATCAATTATTGGAGTGGCTATCTGAATAGTTCTATTGCCATCTGCATTCTTCTATATGACATGCTTTATCTTCTCTCTGCACCTAGGTTAAGGAGTACTTCTTGCATAAAATTATTGAGGTTCAGAGGCAATATTTCCACTTCCATTGGAGAAGCTAATTCCCTGATTAACTAATCAGGTGTATCATCATCTTGCTGTACCTCTGTAACCTTTCCTTGTCCCTATTTATTGCTTGTTTCAGGAACTTCTTCCCTCTGACTTGCCACAATTTCTGAAATGGGGATTTCTTTAGCACTATCTGGTACATATTTGAGATGAATAGGATCTGACACTACCTCCTCTATTTGGAGACTTATATTTTTCTGTCTATCCATATTTTCTAATTCATCTCTTTGAACATTATCTTCTTCATTTACTGCTACACAAGGATTCTCTTCATTTTCAATTCCATCTCCTACAAACTGTGTAGCTTCTTCTTCTAGAATTGCAGTTTCAATTTTAGTTTCAGTATGGCCTTTCTCTTATTCTTCAAAGACATGCAAGTGTTCATTAAAATTTTTCACATTCTAAGAGAAGGATGGGAATTGAGAGTATCTTCAACAATTCTTTCATCAATAGGATTATACTCTACAGTTTCCCCTATTTCCATTTCAAGTACGCTAGGGTTTCCTACCTCTGAGGCGAGCATTCCTTGAATAAACTCTTCTTCAACATTTATGGGGTTAGAGCTTGTATCCTGAATTTCTTCTATCACCAGGTGTACCATGGGTTTGTGGTTAGACTTCTTTCTTGCACTTTCTCCCACATAGCACCCCATTTATCTACTTGTTCCTTAATTCTGGCTTCATCTTCTTCAGAAATTTCCTCCAAAGGTATAGGAGTCTCGCCCAATGCTTGCTTCATACTAGCCATATTAACAAAAGGGGGTGAGGTAAATAATGTTGCAACCCTTTGAGATGCAAACCTGGTTTGTGTACCAACATTCCCTGTTGCTCTTGTTCCTTCATCAATAGTTACTCTTGTTCTGGGTATAGCTGCAGAGGAAGATGCACCTTTAGATCTTGCTTTTGATTTATCTTTACCAGTCTCTACATCTTTCTGTTTATTAGATGATTTTATGGGAACTTCCAGTCTTATTGCTTTAGGGGTTCTTTCTTCAATTCTAACACCTTGAGTAGCCTTACTAGTATTTCTTTTCTTCTTGGTAGGCTCTCCACTTTCAAAAGCAGTTTCATCTCTTTGTTTTCTTCTTTTATCTCCTGAGAAGATGGGTTCGATTCCTCTTTCTCTCAAATTTTACAAAAATCATTAATCCAATGTTGAGTATACCTTAGGACTGGCCTAGTCAAGTCATCAATTGATGTCATGTCTTCATCATCAACACTTGGGTTTGGAATGGGTTCATGATATACCCTGTCATCATTATAAAACTGGTTCAACACCTAACATAATCTTCTTCCAATTGTTGTGGGATGTCATAAAGCTTGAGCATTCGAGCAAACCCTAAAGTCATTCTTTCATACTTTCTTCTTCTTACCATGTGCTTGTCTTCACAGTTAATCCAATAATCTTCTAAATGAGGCAAATGAGCACGAAAACCAACTATATTTTTAGCAATATTTCCTTCAATATCATAATACACTCTTTGGAGTGGAAATTCTTCAAAATGGTAAGTCCTCAGCTCTTCGTCACACAAATCAGTTACTCTAATTGCACTACACTTACAATTTCCTATTGTGATGGGAAATTTAAAAGAGGCCTTTTTGTGAGCATGGCTATAAAGAACCTGAGATGGTTTTAACTGTCTCACTAATTCCAATAAAATAATTTTATCTATAGGATTCTTGTGCAACATGAATGGGTGTTTATCAAATCCCTCCACTCTGATGTAGGAGTAAGTTGGGAACTATGTGTACCATCCCCCATAGGCTGAATGACACTTTGTGCTTCCAAGGATAATCTCTTAGCTTTATCACCTTCCATTTTTCTCACCTGTTTCATTGAGAAAAAATCATTAAATTTTTTGTAATCATCTTTATACCCATGGATAGTGATTTGAGGTATATGTGCATATATCAAACTGTTGCCCACTTGCGGGCCCAGAGTGCCAATCTGTTTTAACCCTTGTTTACTAGCTCTCATAGCACATGAATAAATAATATATGATGACATGTAGAAACATCTAGTTTTGGGGAATGTAGTAATCTGTTCATGTAGCTTGTCACTTATCAATTTTCCCCAATGCAACTCCACAAGACACCCTCTATCATGCGGGATATTATCATGAACATCTAGGGTTCGGATTTGCTTGTATCTCTCAAACTAGCTACTCTACTCAACAAAGTTATAATGTCTTGCATTTCTTGTTTAAACATAGACCTTTGAATTACCTTGGTTTGTAGTGTAATTGGTTGTTGGCACCATTGGGTACTCATAATTTCTCTATTACACTCCTTAGCGCTTTGATATGTCTTGGCCTTGGCTTTTAGGTTGACATTGAACATCTGTGTGTAGTAGGGGATACCAAATGTATACATGATTCCTTTATGTGACAGGTCTACGTAAACTCTTCCTTCTTTCTCAACAATCCTCTTGGTTGGGTTGTAATGATTTATGCATTGCATAACTAATTTAGGAGCTTCCATTGCTGGCGGAAACCCTCTTGCAGGAAGTAACCCATTTGATACAACACTTTTGGTACATTGGGTAGCATTCTCTTGCAACAACCATGAATGGATTTTAGTGTTGAAAGACCATCCCATGTGGGTGTCTGTAACAACTACATTAATGGGTATTGCTTGTGAATTGCAATACTTGAATTCATCTTCTGCTCTTGTGTTAGAAGTGCTCATTTTGATATAATGTGCTTTGCAATTTTTAGAATATGTTTCTTGTGTGCAAGTTAGGGTTAAATTTAACCAAAAATACTTATAATTCATAAATTTTTCAATTCATTTTTCGATTAAATTTAACAACTCAAAAAAAAAAACATTTCAATTTCAGAATGGGAAAATACCATTATCAAAATTTTCTAGCTTGAGAAACTCTTAGCAAAGTATCAGTTATTCGAAACATACCTAGTTCTGGTTAAAAATGGCGATTCTTTAGAATGCAACTTCAAAACCCTTGGTAGTTGTGACTTAGTTTCTCAAAATTTTACCTCTCTTTGTGCGCCAACGTCGTTTCATTAATTCAATGTCCTTAGTAAATTTGCAATATGACGTAAAGTGGAGTGTTGTAAATGCAACTACATGCTTCAGTTGGTGCCAAGTACATAGGTAGTTCACCTCCTTCATTAATTACCTGTTATTTCACATTAATTCCTAGAATAAAGGTGCAATCATTATAGATTATGGTTCAAATCATGAACACCTAGATTTCTACGCTAGCTCACTATTTGAGAAGAAAGATGATGCGGTGATTATACGTGGAAATTGTATGTCACACTAATTCTTTGTAAGGTACATGCCATTAAAGATATGCAATTAATTGATGATCACCGGGGTTGAGGCTTTTGGTACTGCTTTTGAAAGGATCAAACAACACCGAGATCTGAGAAATATCTTCTGGGGAAAGAGAAAACCAGAACAAGAGAAAGATCGAAAACTGAAACTGAAAGATAAAATTGACGAAAATTCAAAGCAAACTTTTGGTTTCCAACTTTTACAAAAATAAACAATAAAACACCAGACTCCGGTAAAAGAGGAGATTACAAGGATTAGAATTTTGATCAATGAAATATTGGGCGGATCTAGGATCTTTTGAAGATACAAACTCTTTTGGCTCAACATAGGATTCGGGGATTCTAGTTTCCGGTGACAGACTAAACATCAAGAGCATACCGAAACACAAAAATTGAAAAAAAAAAGGTTATAACAACAAAGAGGCCAAGTGAAAATGAGAGAGAAAGACTAGCAATTGATCGAGCAACCAAAACAACACCAAAGCAAGCAAAAACAACAAAACAAAAGAGCAAGGAAAAAGAAAAGGGGGTCCATATTTTTCCAAGGGGAAAAATGGGGTGTGTTGTGAGACCACACAACAACTAGAAACCCACAAAACTAAACAAACCAATAGAAATTCAATTCCAGATCTAACATCAATGTTCCAACTTTCTTTAGTATTCCAGCGATAAATCATGGGATCCTTATTCCATTTTCAAATTTTACTTTGGTTAGCATGCAAAACTAAGTATTACTGAGCTCATGTGTGTGCAACTGATTATTTCCACTACAGTAAACTTAGAAATAACAACCATTTGCATGAATCTACATAATATGACAATTCCTTTTAAGCCAACTAGGGATAGAGCCTTGCTGCCAGTCAAGCGTCCATAGCCCCGACAAGGTTATCTCTGTAATTCCCCCAAACATAGCTCTACTGTCGGTCAAGCGTCCATAGCCCCAATAGAGTTATTTAGATAGCCTAAAGAGTTGATATCACTTTTTGTTTTTTAGATATAGCAATGATAGCTCATTTTTCACTTTTGATATTGCAATAATAGCTCTTTTATCAACTTGCAAGCATTGAAGCACCGCTATTAGGTTGGGAATTACCATGGTAGCAAAGGTAGTCTTTTGATTTTTCAATTAATGCAAACAAATGTTATCCCAAATTTCAGTAGAATGATTTAAATGCATTCGTTTGTAGCTCAACATCAACTGGATGATTCATGCTAATCATAGTATATAAGATTGAATAATTCTCGAACAATTTATAAATGGAAAACTATTTCCGTTTAGAATAGAGATTAAAGTTTTGGAGTTGACATTCTATTGACTTGTGGAACTTCAAAGGTTTCTAATTAATGTAAAGTCAAATGACACAAAACCCAAAAAAAAAAAAACAAAGAGACTATTCACAAAAAGAAAACTATTTACAAAAAAAAAAAAACTATTTACAAAAAACAATATATGAAAAATAAATAAATCTATGACTGGAAATAATGATTTAGAAAGTACCCATTCATAGGCAATGGGATATCTTCGCCAACCAAAGAATTTAATCTATAAGTGCTATCACCCAAGATTTCAGAAATTTGGTATGGGCCTATCCATAATCTATCAAACTTACCATGTTCACTTTTACGTTCATGAGCTTTATTCTAGTATAGGACCAAATTGGATATTCTAAAAGTATTTAATTTGGCGCACTTATCAAACCATATTTTCACTATGGATTGATGTTTAGCAAAATGATCTATGGATTGAGTACATTTCTCATCTAAATGCATCAATTGCAACAATCGAGCTTCTGTTTGATCATTTAATCCAATATATTCTTGTGCAAACTGCTAGGTAGGGATTTTTAAGTTTATTGGTAGTATAGGATCTACCCCATTGACTAAATGATAAGGAGAATTCCCTAATGCAACTTTCATCCTAGTATGATCTACCCAAAGGGCGAAATTTAACAAAGTATTCCATTCCCTAGGGTTCTTTTCAATCAATTTTCTAATTATATTCAACAAATTCTTATTTGATGATTCAACTAATCCATTTCCCTGCGGATAATAATTAGATGAAAATTTTAATGTTATGCCATATTCAAATGCCCAATTAGAAAATTTCAATGAAGCAAAAGCAGGGCCATTATCACATACCAATGCGTATGGCATTTCAAACTTGGTGATAATGTTTTCTTCCAAAAATTTTATGACCACATCTGTAGTGCATTGCTTGTTGGGGCATGCCTTTATCCATCAAGTGCAATAGTTTGTAGCGGTCAATATGAATCGATGACCAGTGGAAGATGGAGGATTGATGGTTCCAATAAAGTCTAATCCCCATTGTGAAAAGGGACGCATCTCCATCACCGACTGCAACGATTGAGCATTGAATCTTCCTTTATTTGATGCTGTTTGACATGTATGATAGTGTTTAATATGTTCATAAGTATCTTTAAAGATCATGGGCCAGTAGTAGCCCACTCTTAAAATGAGGTGTACAGTAGCTAAAGGTGCTCCATGAGCTATTCCAAATCTATCATGCAGCTCCCACAACACTTTATCGACTTATGTTCTATTTAAGCATCTTAAATAGATTCCTTCATGATTTATTTTGAATAGAACCCCTCCCTTAATCATATAACTTTGTGAATTTATCTTGAGGGCTCTTATTTGATTCCTTTGCATATGATCAGGGCAAGTGTGGCTGACCAAATAATGCCAAATGTCTGAATACCAATCTTCTTGATCTTTTCATCCAGTGTGTATTGTTGACTTGAGATTTGGGGATCTATTTCTGCAATAGATTTAACCAAAGCTTGTCCCCGGACCAACCTCATGGGTATGATGTCTAAATCATATTCTTGTAAAATGGTGACCCATTTAGCTCTCTTTTCTCTGAGCTCACTCTGCGTTAACATAATTTTGACAACTGAATCTGGGACAATGGATTTAACTATACTTCTGAGGATGTAATGTCTGAACTTGTGTATAGCTTTGACCAAAGCAAAGGCTTGTTTTTCAACATTGGTATATCTCAATTCCGCTTCCTTGAACGAAGCACTCATAAAAGCAATTGGTTTTTCTTCCTTATTTTCGCCTTTCTATGTTAATACTGCTGCACAAGTGTGACTGGAAGCAAATGAGTAAATATAAAAAGGTTTAATATAATTTGGACTTACCAGTACCAGTGCTTCTATGATTGTAGTCTTTATAGTATCGAAGGAGGTCTTAGCTTCATTCGTCCACTCTATTTTGGCATCTTTCTTTAACATATCATTGAGTGGCTTCACTATTTCGGTGAATCCTGTAATAAATTTTTGAACAAAGTTAATCTTACCGAAATATGACTTCAATTATTTTCTACTTGTCCAGGGCTATAATTTGAGTAATGCGTTCACTTTGTCTGGTTCGATTGAAATACCATGTTTAGAAATGATATGTCCCAACAAATTTCCTTTAGTCACCCCAAAAATACATTTTTTAGGATTTAGTGAAACTCCATAAGTTTCACACTTCTGTAATATTGCTTTGAGATCTCGAACATGATCTCTTTTATCTTTAGAAAATACTATAAGTTCGTCCATGTAAATAATGATACATTTACCTATCAATTCTCAAAAAGCATAGTCCATGGCTCTCTGGAATGTAGCTCCAACATTTATCAATCCAAATGGAATCCTTCTGTAAGCAAAAGTTCCCCACTTCATGGTGAAATCTTTTTTCATCCGATCTTCCCTTGCTACCATTACTTGCTTATATCTAGAAAATCCATCCAAAAAGGACATCATTTGTGAACCATTAACTATTTGTAACACTTCTTCAAGTGAGGGTAGTGGATAATTGTCTTTTTTAGACGCTCTATTGAGATTTCAGAAATCTACACATAATCATAAATCTCCATTCTTTTTCCTTATAGGGACTAAATTTTCCACCCAAGTAGAATGTCTGATTGGAAAAATTATCTTGGCTGACAACAAATTTTGAACTTCCTTTTGAATTAAAGGCTCTAAGAGTGCATTCATTGGACGATGTTTCTGTCAGAAAGGTTTCACATCAGGCTTCAATGGTATAGTATGTGTAATGATGGAAGTGTAATATGTATTTAAGTCTTCATATGTCCATGCTATGACTTTCCAGTAATCTTTAAGTGCTTGAGCAATATTTCTCTTCTCTTCTTCAGTGTAAACCTTCCCTATGAGTACATTTCTAGGGTCTTCTTTAGTATGCAAATTGTATAACTTAGATAGTCCTCCATCACTTTGAGGTAAATCTTTATGTCTGATTATTTGGTCAATATCGAATAGTCATTCTAACTCAATTATTCCTTTCGGGATATTATTATCTCTAGCTTGAGTCAATTCTTCATCTTGAATTTCACTATCAGGGTGATCTATCTCTTTAATGATTTGTGCTTTGAAAATACCAGAATTAGTAATGAATTCCAATATGTGTTGGTCATCCTCAAACACTTGTAAGTTAGTGACATTATTAGGAACCGAGGGTAATTGTACCAATTCAACTGTGAATTTTTTTAGATCTGAGGTCTCTAAAGGTTCCAAAGTACTAGCAACAATATCTAGAGCATCAACTCTTTGATTGAATCTTCTTGGGATATGAGTAATGTTGAATGTGTCAAATTCTTCAATTAAATCCCATAGTCTATGTCGATAATTGGATAATCTTTTATAGTGGCAAATACATTGCTTTCGGACTTGTTTAACTATCAATTCTGAATCACCAAACACTTTAAGCATTCTAACTTTCTTCTTGATTGCCAGGATCAAGCCATGTATAAGGGATTCGTATTTTGCCACATTGTTAGTACATTGAAATTGCAATCAATATGCAACAAGGAAAGACTTACCTTGTGGGTTGATAAGTTCCACTCCAATTCCAATTCCTTGTTTTGATTTTGATCCATCAAATTTGAGAATCTAAGCTTGATCATCTGTATCCAAAATTTACCCATTGTTTGACATCATTGAACAAATATTTTCATTATGTATGTTTTGATCTTCATTTTTTACACATTTTCGATTTAGTTCTTTTGGCATCATCATGTTCTGGACAATATCGATTCTCAATTCTACGGATTACCTCCAGACACATCATACAATTGTTTTCTAAATGTGCAACATTATGCAATCTGCACTAGTCCTGTAACAACAAATTTTTTAGTGAAATTTTACTTCTATTATTCTCCTGAGCTTTTGTAATAATATGCTTCTAAAATTTATCATAAGGATTATTCTCTTCCTTAGAAGAATCACAATCTGATTCAATTAAAACATCTGTTCCAGGAGTTAGTTCATTAGATTTCCTAGCATCACAAGTGAAGACTTCCTCAATTTTAACTCTTGAACTACGTATTTTATAAACTCCTGGTTCTACATCAATATATAGAACTTCATTTTTCTAATTATAATATGTGATCATGTATTTCATGCGAGGTTCTCTTTCAATCCTAATTTGATTAGGCACTCCTTTCCATGGTAACCACATGTGTGAGAAGTCGGTAGCCATGTATCCATTTAATGTTTTAGACCAATCTCTACTTAGAAGCATACCATAAGTATCAAGTATCTCCACAAATTGAATGTCAATATAGTATTGGATTCTAGGATGAGAAGCCAATTGCATGTGAATATTAGTCAACTCTCCTACTATGTTTAATTTTGTCTTATCAAGTTGAGTGATTTTCTTTAAAGAATTTATAGGAGTTAACCCCAATGTTTGACATATGGCTAACGGCATCACGTTAGTAGAAGCTCTAGAGTCTACTAAGCAATTATGAAGATTCTTACCAAATATTCTCAAACTGAGCAAAAATGGCGGGGACTCTAATTTTCCTTTATAAAAGGCTACTTGTGCGTCCGCTATGGGAATGATGTTCTTAGATTTTGCTTTAGCCTGGATATCTTTCACTTGAATGTCCTTGGATTTGCTTTCTTTAGGAAAATCTTTTGAAGTGTTTAAGAAAGCTTTCTTGATCATAGGTGTCTTAAGTAATTATGATAGAGAGAGGCTAATATTTACTTTCTTAATTTATTTCGCTAAATAATTGGTTAAATTGTTTTGATCAAAAAAATATATCTTTTCACCTTTTGAAACATTTGATGAATTGTAGTAAGAGGCCACCTTAGGTAACCTAGGATTATTGCTTGTTTTTTCATCAGGTGGAGTGTTAAAGTTATTAGGCAGGATGGATGTTGTTAAAGGCCTATTGGATCTACCTCCATTGTTAACGTTACTCCTTGTGTTGTAATTATGTCCTTTCTAATACTGTTGAAAGGAATGTATTTCATCCATTTCTTCTTGAGGCTCATTTCATCTTGATAGGGAAAATTGTATGTCTCTAAAGTCATAGTCGAATTATCACCTTCATATTCATGAGTATGACTTGTGATAGTTGAAGGTAATTTGAAACATTCATAACTTTCCAGGAATAGAGCAGAGTCATATCCTACCAAAACTAATTCATTTCCTTTAGGAGGATGAGAATCATAATGCTCATTGTAATGAGTAGCAGCAAGGAAAATATCTAAAGCGATTTTAAATTATGAACAATCCACTTCAGCATGAGCATTTGTATTATGAATTCTACACTAATTGTTCATTGCAAGATCAACTAAGTTCACTTTTGATGTAAAATTTTCATCAATTGAATCAACATTTTCTAAAGGTGTTGATACTCCCCCATTATTAGGGTGTGTATTCCATGGTCTAGGTGGCCTGGGAGCATTATACATTCAATTTTGAGAATTTTGATGGTTATTCTGAGAGTAGAAATTTTGATTTCTTAATTGTGTAACCTCTGTGGTCAATCTTTTGAGTTGAGTTGTAACTTCCTTTGTAAGGAAAGCTAAAGGTGTGGAAGCAAATTTCCTAATGTCAAAACATAGGGAAGAATACAGATATGTCTTTAAATTTTTAGTTACAGATTAATTAGATGCCCATGAAAGATTAAAACAGAATAGAGAAATGGACACATACACAATTGGACACCAGATTTATGTGGGAAAACCCTTACAAGAGAAAAACCCACCACACCAAGTAAAGCCTCTTTGCATTATAGTAAACAAAATTAGATACAAGGATCAAACTTCACTTTTAGATGTCAATTTACGACAACAACATTTCCCTGATCAATCTCGTACAAAACATCACTGTTACAATTCTCTTCTATAACATACAATGAAATTCACACACACAAAACAATCCTCTACTCAACCAATCAATTTCCTCTACTCAATCTGAATAGTTCACGCTTTTGCACGAGGTTTGTTCATTTCCCACAAGAGAATGGTCACAACAGTTCAACTGCCAACCGGTTTTCATTCTGATTCTCTCATTGGTTCAAGACAAACCATGTAGGATAGTCATTTGGTCAAATGATTCTCAAATGCATCTCTTATCGGTGAGGCAACATAATGTGTCTCACCGATTCCAAACTGTCCATTGACCATCACACGCTCCACAACCTTCTACTGGTCTATCACCTAGACTTGATGAAGGCTCCCCGACCATAAGACCATCGGCATGACCAATGTTATCAGCGACAAACTAAAATATCATACTGATAGTTCAAGTCTCCCTGATGTCCCAAAGAACATCAAGACTGTGTACATCGACAAGAGTCACACCGACTTTCATTAGGAGAAGATCCATTAGAAAGAGTAATACTATCGACATCAGATTAGAAAGTCTCATCGACAAACCAAGTCACCTTGATCACCTCATCGACAGGAGTCACACCAATGTCCAGACCTGTCGGCAAGAGTAACACCATCGAAAATAGTTTAAAATATCAAATTGATAGTTCAAGTCACCCCGACACATCCATCGACAAGAGTCTCCTTGATGATCTCCTTCGACCAGACATCTACCATTAGAACGAGTTTGGAATCTCACTCCGACAGTTCAAGTCATACCGATGACTTCCATCGGCAAGATAGGTCCAAGGTCACACCGATCTAATCCCTTCAAGAATTTAGAACACAACTGCTTATCGGCAAGACATTCCAAGGGTCTCACCAATTTTTCTCTTTCAAGAGTTCCATGTCAGTAAGCTTGAGGCACTTTTTCCAACAATCTCCCACTTGACGAAGATCTTACTAACACCTCCAAAGTACAATGAAACTACTAAAATTCATGGGCACCATGGCCCATCGAACTGGCACAACACCTGTACTTGTCTATGCTCACTAGTTTCATTAATGCATCTGCAAAATTATCCAGAGTATCCACTTTTTCTAAAGAGACATTTCCATCCTCCACCATATCTTGTACAAAGTGATACTACACATCAATATGTTTCGTCCTAGCATGGAAAGTAGGATTTTTTGCCAGACAAATAGCACTCTGATTGTCACAATAAACTGTAATTTTCCCTGCATCAAACCCAATATTAGAACAAAAAAATTTAACTAGATTTCTTCTTTACAGGCATGTGTAGCTGCCATGTATTCTGCCTCTACAGTGGACAAAGCAACCACAGCTTGCCACTTACTCATCCAAGTAACTGCACTGCCATTCATCATGAAAATATATCCACTGGTGAATCTTCTACTGTCAATGTCCCCTACCCAATCAGAGTCCGCATACCCACGAATGCTGAGAGTCCTCTGTGATTCAACCAAATTTCCATGGTAACACAAAGCATATTCTAAAGTGCCCTTCAAATATCTAAACACTCTTTTCACAACATCCCAATGTGTCCTAGGATTCACCATAAAACGACTAAGTACTCCCACTGCTTGGGCAATGTTTGGCCTTGTATAGACCATTGCATACATTAAACTACCAACTGCACTAGCATAAGGCACTCTGGTCATGTCCTCCATCTCAATAGGAGATTTTGGACAATCTTCAACAAATAGCTTCGTTCCCTGCAAAACTAGAACAACTAGCTACTTGCAATCAGTCATACAAAATCTCTCCAGAATAGTGTTAATATACTTACTCTGGCTGAGCCAAAGTTTTCTACTCTTTCTATCCCTAGTTATTTCCATTCCCAGAATATACCTAGCTGCACCAAGATCTTTAATTTTGAACTTTGTAGACAACTGATATTTTAGATCAGAAATCATTAACTTACTATTGCCTATGAACAACATATCATCAACATAGATAACAATAATAAGAACACGATCATTTTCAGCTTTGAAGTACACACAATGATTAGATTTTGATCTTACAAATCCCAATGACAAAAAACATGTCAAACTTCTAGTAACACATTCTAGGAGATTGTTTTAATCCATACAGATATTTTTTCAACTTGCAAACCAGATTTTCTTTACCTTTTTCCACAAAGTGCTCAGGTTGGGACATATAAATTTCTTCTTCAAGATCACCATGAAGAAATGATGACTTCACATCCATCTGTTCAATCTCTAAGTCATACGCTGTTGCAAGTGGCAAAAGAAATATGATAGACATCAACTTAGCTACAAGAGAAAAAATTTCTCCATAATCAATTCCCTCTACCTGGGAATAACCCTTCGCAACCAACCTCGCCTTATACTTTTCAACACTACCATCCAATCTTGTTTTCTTTTTAAATACCCATTTGCAGCCAACAAATTTTTTGCCTTCAGGCAAGGGCACCAAACTCCAAGTGTAATTATTTTCTAATGATGCCATTTCTTCATTCATGGCTTCCAACCAAGAGTTTGAATCAGGCATTCTAATTGCCTCTTTGATAGTCCTAGGCTCATCAGTGCTTGAAATTAAAGCATAGGCACAAGTAGAATCTAACATGGAGAACCCATACCTATCAGGTTACTTTCTTTCACGTGTTGATCTCCTCACGGGCTGAGGTTGAGGTTGTTGTTCTTCTTCAGAACTCTCAGAACTACTTGAGCTCTCCTCAGTTTCAGGTACATTTTAAATTTTCAATTCATCTTTATTTGGTGTAAGAGGAATTTCAACTACATCCTTTTTATTTTTTGATTTTGTCTCTGACTGCAAATCCAAAGTAGAAGGCTGTAGCTTACGAAAAATAACATTTCTGTTGTACACAACCTTCTCTGTATCAGAATTCCAAAGCTTGTATCCTTTTATGCTAGCACTATAGCCAATAAAAATACATTTAAAAACCTTGTTTTCCAATTTAGATCTTTTTTCATTCGGTACATATGCATATGCCTCACAGCCAAAGACTCAAATGTGTCTCAAAGAGGGCTTCCTTCTAGACCATGCTTCCAAAGGTTTTTTCTCAACAAGAGCAGAATTTGGAGAATGATTTATTTAATAACATGTTGCAACTGCCTCAGCCCAAAACTTCTCCTCCAAGCCAACACTGCTCAACATAATTCATGCTCTTTCCATCACTATCTTGTTGAACCTTTCAACAACTCCATTTTGCTGTGGAGTGTAGGGTGTAGTTTTATGTCTTTTAATTCCATGATCTTTACAATACCTTTCAAACTCATCAGAACAAAACTCACCGCCCTTGTCAATCCTTAAAAAAATTATTTTTCTTCCAGTCTGATTTTCCACAAGGTTTTTAAATTCCTTAAAATAACTGAATACTTTTGATTTACTTTTCAAAAAATAAACAAATTCCTTTCTTGAATTATCATCAATAAACGATACATAATATCTTGATTTAGACAAAGAAGGAATATTTATTGGACCAAAAACATCAGAATGTATGTAATCAAGTAAACTAGAAGATTTATGAGGACTAGAGTAAAATGAAACACAGTGTTGTTTACCATATATACAATGTTCACAAAATTCGACTTCAAGGTTACAGTCATCAAGCCCCTCAGCCAAGTTTTTATTTTTCAAAGTTTTTAAACCTTTTTCTCCAATGTGGCCAAGCCTATGATGCTAGAGCATAGTCTTTTCTGCTAGAAGTTTAACTTCCATAGAGTTTTCACTATCAAGAACTTTTACCTCCTCTCCACGAGTAGCCTTTTGTGACTTTGCAGAGACACTGTTGCATTGAACAACAAGTGCATCCAACTTATACAAAGTACTAATACGAGCACCCCTAGCCAACACCATTGAGCCTGTAGTCATTTTATAGCCATTTCTAGAGAATATGACTTGCACTCCAACATCGTTCAACTTACTAACAAAAAGTATATTTTGAGCTAGACCTAGTTTATGCATTGCATCATTGATTCCCTTCACTCTTCCATCAGGGAACTGAATTCTGACTCTTCCATGACCAACTATTTCCAAAGATGAATTGCTTGCCAAATACACCCTTCCACCATCATATTTTTCATACTTAGTGAACCAGTCTCTATGAGATGTCATGTGGAAAGTTGCTCTAGAATCAATCAACCATACATCATTTGATGCCTGAGTTTCCAAGGCTACAATGAAGGCATTTGCATCACTCTGAGAAGAATCATTGTCAGAATTCTTCTTCTTCTTCTTCTTCTTCTTCTTCTTTTTCTCCTCTTTGCAATCCTTTCAGACATGACCAAGCTGCCCACAATTCAAGCACTTCACCTTGGATTTCTTTCTAGGAGACTTTGATCTCCCTTCTAATTTTGATTTGGACTTCTTGTCCTTCTTCTTGCCTTTTCTTTCGATTTGCCTCGAACAACAAGAGCCTCCTTCACCATTTCATAATATTTTCTTCTCATATCTTCTAATAACAAGGAAGCAACAATGTCTTCCATCTTAAAAGTGGATTTCGTACTCCCAATAGCCATCACCAAGTGATCCCAAGAATCCGACAAAGAACATAACAATAGCATACATCGATCTTCTTCATCAATCTTCACACCCACATATGCTAACTGAGCAATTAGCATGTTGAAAGCATTCAAATGATCAGCAACAAACACTCCTTCCTGCATTTTCAAAGAGTACAACTTCTTCCTCAAGAACAACTTATTCACCAAGGAATTTCCCTGATAAATATCTCCCAATCTTTTCCACAAAGAAGATGCAATCTTTTCTTCATGAATGTTTAGAAGAACAGAGTCTGCCAAATAGAGCCTTATCAACCCCTTTGATTTTTGATCTGCGAGGTCCCAATCCTCTTGCTTCATGCCCGAAGGTTTCGTTCCAGACACATCAAGCCAAAGATCAAGATCAACCAAAAAATCTTCCATTTTGAGTTTCCACAACTCAAAATTGCTGCCATTGAATTTCTCAATTTCAATCTTTCCTAATGTGCTTGCCATCTTAATTCTATAATTTAAATTACCAGACTTCTACAAGAATTCCACTGAAAAAAATTGACACAAAACCCAACCTATCCACAAGGATAACACAACTGAATAGGCTCTTATACCACTTGTAAGGAAAGCTAAAGGTGTGGAAGCAACTTTCCTAATGTCAAAACACAGGGAAGAATATAGATATTGTCTTTAAATTTTTAGTTATAGATTAATTAGATGCACATGAAAGATTAACAGAATAGAGAAATGGAAACATACACAATTGGACACCAAATTTACGTGGGAAAACCCTTATGGGAGAAAACCCACCACACCAAGTAAAGCCTCTTTGTATTACAATAAAAAAAATTACATACACAGATAAAACTTCACTTTCAGATGTCAATTTACAACAACAACATTTCCCTGATCAACCTCGTACAAAACATCACTGTTACAATGCTCTTCTATAACATACAATGAAATTCACACACACAGAACAATCCTATACTCAATCGATCAATTTCCTTTGCTCAATCTGAACAATTCACTCTTTTGCAAGAGGTTTGTTCATTTCCCACAAGAGAATGGTCACAACAGTTCAAATGCCAGCCAGTTTGCATTTTGCTTCTCTCATTGGTTCAAGACAAACCATGTAGGATAGTTGTTTGGTCAAATGATTCTCAAATGTATCGCTTATCGGTGAGGCAACGCAATGTGTCTCACCGATGCCAAACTGTCCATTGACCATCACACTCTCCACAACCTTCTATTGGTCTATCGCTCAGACTTGATGAAGTCTCCTCGACCACAGGACCATCGACATGACCAATGCTATCAATGCCAAATTGAAATATCATACTGATAGTTCAAGTCTCCCTGATGTTCCAAAGAACATCAAGACCTTGTACATTGACAAGAGTCACACCGAATTTCATTAGGAGAAGATCCATCAGAAAGAGTAATACTATTGGCATCAGATTAGGAAGTCTCATTGACAAACCAAGTCACCTCAATCACCTCATCAACAGGAGTCACACCGATGTCCAAACTCGTTGGCAAGAGTAACACCATCAAAAATAGTTTGAAATTTCAAATCGATAGTTTAAGTCACCTCAACATGTCCATTGGCAAGAGTCTCCCCGATGATCTCCTTCGGCCAGACATCTACCATCGAAACGAGTTTGGAATCTCACTCTGATAGTTCAAGTCATATTGATGACTTCCATCGGCAAGACAAGTCCAAGGTCACACTGATCTGATCCCTTTAAGAGTTTAGAACACAACTGCTTATTGGAAAGACATTCCAAGGGTCTCACCGATTATGCTCTTTTAGGAGTTCCATGTCAATAAGCTTGAGGCACTTTTTCCAACATCTTTCATGTCTTCTTTTTCCTCAGAAATTTTGACATTTTGTTTTTCTTGAGTTTGCAAGAAAAAATATTTTCCATTAGGACGTAGCTCTGTAATAGCTAGACCAGGGTGAGGGACTAAAGCTTGACTATTTCCTGGTTGAAAGAAAGTATTTTGAGGAAATGTCCCATTGTGGACCATTGTAGGATAAACATTAGGAGTTATAGGATGACCTATAGGGACTCCATTTGCATTGGGGTATGGTAAATATTCAATCCGTTTCTGCCATTCGTGGACGATCAATTTCCAAGATGTTTCATTTCTAAATTTACACTTACAACTTTAGTATAGGCTTTTGGTAAAGTAGTGGGAGGATTGGCTCTTCGCTTCACAAAAATAGCAGTCAAAGGATCTACTGCTGTATAATAAACTATGATAGTAGAAAAATTATCCACTACATAAGGTGCTTGTAACCTAGAATAAGCCTTTTGAAATCTATCATTAAAAATGGTTATAGGTTCTTCAAACCTCTTGATTTGAGCTAATTGATGATATAACAAGGCAGGATTAGTCAGTGTTCTAAATCTGGCTAAAAATTGAGTTTCCATGTCTTGCCATGATCTAATGGAATTACGAGGCAAATTGATATACAACTGGTAAACTTCATCACTCAAAGTATATGGGAATAATTGACACACAACATCTTCATGTTGAATTCTTGCTCAAAAACATGTATCCTTGAATATACTTATATGTTCTTCAGCATCTTTGTGGAAATAATACTTAGGACACAACTTGTCAGGATTTTTTGATAAATCGTTATATACAGAAAATTGAATCGGTGACTCCAAATTAAAGAATTCCATCACTACAAGAGGTGATGGTGCAACAGTGGTTGGAATATTTGGACTTGCACTTAAACTTGTATTCTTTTGAGGTTTAGACGATGTTCAACCACTAAGATCAACTAAGGTCACTAGAGGATCACTAGACTGAGATCTAGTGGTTCTATAGAAATCCAGTTTAAACCCTAACAAATCCAAAAATAAAAACAATAGGTCCTCCTTCTAGCGCTAGTTCTTGTTGATGATGGTTTTACTTGCAGTAAACAAATAAAATAAAATCTCCATAGAAAAGACTACGAAGAGCCTATCCTTCTTGAAAGATATGGAACAAAGACAACCTAAAGGGAAATTTTGCATTCACAGAGAAAATATTGACTTTAGTTCAATCCAAAGTCTTTAATAACTAGGTCATGGTTGCACTAGGGTTGCTCTCGGGTAATCATGTGACATTTGCTGTTAATCTCAAAGGGACTACGATTATTTCTAGCTTTGCTAATAATTACAAGCATTTTACATAAAACTTATTTCATCATCAAATAACATCATGAAATCAAAAGATTCAACATAATATTTCATGAATATCACAAATTTTTTGCTATCACTTAAGTAGATTTAACATTAAGCATTCAACAATTTCATGGAAAATAAAAGATTTTCAACAAAACTATTTCCATTCACTTATATTTTTTGGAACATTTTCAAAAATATTAAACATCTATTCTAAAACAAAGTATAAAAATAATAAAAAAGAAAAGTTTCTCCTGGTTATTCTCCGTGGATGCCCCAAAGAATTAATCAAAACAGAGCAAACCACTTTATATTTCACAAGATTGCTTCACAACTACGTATAAAATGGTGCAAGGTTTTAAAGAGAGGGCTTCATTTATGGACACCGAGTAGGTTTTGTATGCACCCTTAAATGGCGCAACCTACAGTCTTTTTCGATCGAACTTACAAAACCAGCTACAAAAGATACTGAGATAGGTAGCTATCATAAAGCTTTGATATTAATTAATGTCTACGTGCATACAAAGTTTTATTCTAGAATGGTTTAGAAAATAGAAAAAAAGAACACAACTTAAAAGAAGTTTTTTGCTCCTTCGACATCCATAAATTATGAACTTAAAATAAAATGTGGGAGGAGATGGCCTTTTATAGAAACAAGGCACCCAAAAGTTCAACTCAAAATTTTATCTAGAGAATCAAAAACACAAATTAAAATTCGTCACATGGCATCTGCCAATTGTCAATAAGAACATTCTAGAATAAGTCAAAGCTTTGACTTTGTCCACAACAACACTTCTCTTCATACTTCAACACAAACACTTTGTATCCGTCAAGGCTACCAACTTCCTTTCACAACACCAGAATGAGAAACATCTATCAGGACCATAATCAACTTGCAAATTTAAAATTAAAACAACAAATGAACTTCATTATATTTCCGGTATCTGGTATCCGGTTCTTTCCATGTTTGCTTATGACTCGGGCTCTGGGATTCTTCCTTCTTTCTTTAACTGATACTCTTAGAAAGACCTTAATACTTGATGTATTCACTCTTTTCAAATTCTTCGTATTGCTCTCCAAGTGAGCTTAAGCCTGGTATATTCTTCAGTTACTCGAAGTATGATGTCATTTTTCTGTGCTATGTCTGCTTCATATTTGACTATAACATTTCTGCACTATATTATTTTGTCAATAACCTCTCACGTCAGTAATTGAACATGATCTTTATTTATCCTTTCTATCCATTCCTTGAAAGCTTTAGCTTCCTTTCCCTCCCGTCCTAATGTTCGAGGATCAAAGCCTTGACGTGTCAATATTTCAACAAATTCTTGATTTTCATTAATCAATCTTCTACACTCAATAGTGACTTTTTCAAATCCTTCAATACATTGTATTATCATGTCACCTTCCCATTTCACCTGTTTCTTCCATTTTCCTGGCAATGAGATTTCATGTTCTGATAATACATTATTCTGTATTAACTCTTGGATATCTAACTATATGAGAATTTCAATGTTTCATCGATGACCTGCTCCTGGTGAAATTTACATTCATGTTCAAATCTTTTCAATTTCTTTGAACAATGCTATGCTTCCTTGTACTTTATTATTGCATCTATAATAAATTCATCTCCCTGCTTTACCCAGTATTCAATCTATTCTTCAAATATATTCATCTTATGACGAACTACAACAATGGCATCCACTTGCTCTTGTGACATCAACATCGAATGTTGGGGCAATTCAGCTTGTTATCGACCGCATAAAGTCAATGAATTAATAAAGTGTTCCAAGGTAGAAACTCATTCTTTCAATTCTCTTTTCTTTTGTTTATATTTCTATACTCTGGCAACAGTAGCATTTACATTTACTTTTATTTCCTCCAATTCTTGCTGCCAAGATGAGTGTCCAAGATTAACACTTGTAATCTTATACTCCTTAGGCGTTATTTCATGTCTATCCTTATCAATTGTTTGAGTGGCTATTTGAATAGTTCTATTTCCATATGCATTCTTCTGTATGACATGCTTTGTTTTCACTCTACGCTTAGGTTTAGGAGTACTTACTTCTTGCATAAAATTATTGAGGTTCAGAGGCAATATTTCCACTTCAATTGGAGAAGATAATTCCTTGATTAACCAATCAAGTGTATCATCATCTTGCTGTAACTCTGTAACCTTTCCTTGTCCCTATTTATTGCTTGTTTTAGGAACTTATTCCCTTTGACTCGCCACATTTTCTGAAATGGGGATTTCTGTAGCACTATTTGGTATAGATTTAGGATTAATAAGATTTGACACTGCCTCCTCTATTTGAAGACTTATATTTTCCTATCTATCCAAAATTTCTAATTCATCTCTCTGAACATTATCTTCTTCATTTACTTCTGCACTAGGATTCTCTTCATTTTCAGTTCCATCTCCTGCAAATTGTGTAGCTTCTTCTTCTGGAATTTCAGTTTCGACATGTTCTTTCTTTGATTCTTCAAAGACTTGCGAGTGCTCATTAACATTTTGCACATTCCCAAGAAAAGGTTGGGAATTGAGAGTATCTTCAACAATTCTTTCATCAATAGGATTTTTCTCTGCAACTTCCCCTGTTTCCATTTCAAGTACACTAGGGTTTCCTACCTCTAAGGCGAGCGTTCCTTGAATAAACTCTTTTTCTTCAACATTTATGGGGTTAGAGCTTGTGTCCTGAATTTCTTCTATCACCGGGTGTACCATGGGTTTGTCTTTAGACTTCTTTTCTTGCACTTTCTCCCACATAGCACCCCATTTGTCTACTTGTTCCTTAATTTTGGCTTCATCTTCTTCATAAATTTCCTCCAAAGCTATAGGAGTCCTGCCCAGTGCTTGCTTCATACTAGTCATATTAATAGAAGGGGGAGAGGTAAATAATGTTGTAACCCTTTGAGATGTAGACTTGGTTTGCATACCAACATTCCCTGTTGCTCTTGTTCCTTCATCAACAGTTACTCTTGTTTTGGGTCTAGCTGTAGAGGAAGATGCACCTTTAGGTCTTGCTTTTGATTTATCTTTACCTATCTCTACATCTTTTTGTTTATCAAATGATTTTATGGGAACTTCCAGTCTTATTGCTTCAGGGTTTCTTTCTTCAATTCTAACACCTTGAGTAGCCTTACTAGTATTTCTTTTCTTCTTGGTAGGCTCCCCACTTTCAAAAGCAGTTTCATCTCTTTGTTTTCTTCTTTTATCTTCTGAGAAGATGGGTTCAATTCCTCTTTCTCTCAATTTTTTACAAAAATCATTAATCCAATGTTGAGTATACCTTAGGATTGGCCTAGTAAAGTCATCAATCAATGTCATGTCTTCATCACCAACACCTGGGTCTGGAATGGGTTCATCATATACCCTGTCATCATTATAAAATTGGTTGAACACCTGACCATCATCTTATTCCAAATGGTCTGGGATGTCATAAAGTTTGAGCATTCGAGAAAACCATAAATTCATTCTTTCATACTTTCTTCTTCTTACCACGTGCTTGTCTTCACAGTTAAGCCAATAATCTTCTAAATGAGGCACATGAACACGAAAACCAACTATATTTTTAGCAATATTTCCTTCAATATCATAATACACTCTCTGTAGTGGAAATTCTTCAAAATGGTAAGTCCTCAGCTCTTCATCACACAAATTAGTTACTCTAATTGCATTGCACTTATAATTTCCTACTGTGATGGGAAATTTAAAAGAGGCCTTTTTGCGAGCATGGCTATAAAGAGCCTGAGATGGTTTTAACTGTCTCACTAATTCCAATAAAATAATTTTGTCTGTAGGATACCTGGGCAGCATGAATGGGTTTCCATAAAATCCCTCCACTTTGATGTAGGAGTACGTTGGGAACTGTATGTACCAACCCCCATAGGCCAAATGGCACTTTGTGCTTCCAGGGATAATCTTTTAGCTTTATCACCTTCCATTGTTCTCACCAGTTTCATTGAGAACAAATCATTAACTTTTTTGTAATCATCTTTATACCCGTGGAAAATGATTTGGGGTAAATGTGCATATATCAAACTGTTGCCCACTTGCATGCCCAGAGTACCAATCTGTTTTAACCCTTGTTTACTCGCTCTCATAGAACAAGAGTAAATAACACATGATGACATGTAGAAACATCTGGTTTTGGGGAATGTAGTAATTTGTTCATGTAGCCTGTCACTTATCAATTTTCCCCAATGCAACTCCACAAGACCCTCTATCATGCGGGATATTATCACTAACATCTAGGGTTAAAATTTGCTTGCATCTCTCAAACCAGCTACTCTACTCAATAAAGTTATAATGTCTTGCATTTCTTGTTTAAACATAGAACTTTGAATTACCTTAGTTTGTAGTGTAATTGGCTATTGGAACCATTGGGTACTCATAACTTCTCTATTATGCTCCTCAGCGCTCTAATATGTCTTGGCCTTGGATTTTGGGTCGACATTGAACATCTATGTGTAAGAGAGTAGACCAAATGTATACATGATTCCTTTCTATGATAGGTCTGCGTAAACTCTTCCTTATTTCTCAACAATCCTCTTGGCTGGGTTGTAATGATTTATGCATTGCATAACTAATTCAAGAGTGTCCATTGCTGGCGGAAACCCTCATACATGAAGTAACCCATTTGATACGACACTTTTGGTACATTGGGTAGCATTCTCTTGCAACAGTCATGAACATATTTCAGTGTCAGAAGACCATCCCATGTGGGTGTTTGTAACCACTACATTAATGGGTATTGCTTGTGAATTGCAATACTTGAATTCATCTTCTGCTCTTGCGTTAGAAGTGCTCATTTTGATATAATGTGCTTTGCAATTTTCAAAATATGTTTCTTGTGTGTGAGTTAGGGTTAAATATAACAAAAAAAATTTATAATTCATAAAATTTTCAATTCATTTTTCGATTAAATTTAACAACTAAAAAAAAAAACATTTCAATTTCAAAATGGGAAAATACCATTATCGAGATTTTCTAGCAAAGTATCGGTTATTCAGAACATACTTGGTTTTGGTTAAAAATGGTGATTCTTTAGAATGAAACTTCAAAACCCTTGGTAGTTGTGACTTAGTTTCTCAAAAATTTACCTCTCTTTGAGTGCCATTGTCATTTCATTAATTGAATGTTCTTAGTAAATTTCCAATATGACGTGAAGTGGAGTGTTGTAAATGCAACTACATGCTTCAGGTGGTGCCAAGTACATAGGTAGTTCGCCACCTTCATTAACTACCTGTTATTTCACATTAATTCCTAGAATAAAGGTGCAATCATTACAAATTATGGTTCAAATCATGAACACCTAGATTTCTGCGCTAGCTCGCTATTTGAGAAGAAAGATGACGCGGTGATTATACGTGGCAATTGTATGTCACACTAATTCTTTGTAAGGTATATGTCATTAAAGATATGTGATTTATTGATGATCACCGGGGTTGAGGCTTTTGGTATTACTTTCGAAAGGATCAAAGAACACTGGGATCCGGGAAATATCTTCTGGGGAAAGAGAAAACTGGAACAAGGGAAAGATTGGAAACTGAAATTGAAAGATAAACTTGACAAAAATTCAAAGAAATTTTTTTGGTTTCTGACTTTTACAAAAAGAAACAATAAAACACCAGACTTCGGTAAAAGAGGAGATTACCGTGATTAGAATTTTGATCAATGAAATATCGGGTGGAGCTAGGATCTTTTGAAGATATGAACTCTTTTGGCTCAACGCAGGATTCCAGGATTCCAGTTTCTAGTGACAGACTTAACATTAAGAGCATACCGAAACACCAAAACTAGGAAAACAAAAGGTTATAACAACAAAGAGGCCACGTGAAAATGAGAGAGAAAAACTAGCAATCGGCTGAGCAGCTAAAACAACATTGAAGCGAGTAAAAACAACAAAACAAAAGAGAAAGGAACAAGAAAAGGGGGTCCACATTTTTCCAAGGGGAAAAATGGGGCGTGTTGTGAGACCACACAACACTAAGCATTAGACTAGTTTCCTTAAACAATTCCATTGGGTGCAGAGTCAAATATGCCCCTCTTAAACTCAGAAGTTCATGAAACTGAACTTGCAAACACTCCAAACAGTAGCAGAAAATAAAACAAAACCAAACTAAAAGAAAACTGAGAGGCCCTGGTGGCCATAAAATAATGTGAGGCAACACTTAGGGAAAGACAATAACTTAAATGAAATGTGCTTCCAACAGTTATTAACAACAACACTAATTCTAACCTAGAATAACCCGTGAAGATGGCTGTCTAAACAAAAATGTTAACTGGTTTTGAAAAATAGCTCCCCTTCCTTTGCATCCTGCAATGCTCCAATTGCTTGTGAGTCCACCAAAATATGTAGAGAAAAATCAAATATTCAACAATTTTCTGTAACACCCTTCCAAGGAGGACAATATAGCCACTTACCCACCTTTCTTGATTTGTGAACCAGTGGTGATCAAGTGAAAGGATGAACTGGTTGTGCTAAAAATGATACCTCCCTTGATGCTCAAGATCATCATTTTCATGGGGCTGCTCCTTCTCATTGGCTTCCACCCAATCCAAATGCCTAATAGGACATCCCCTTGAAAGGATGAAATCTGAACTCTCATTTTTGACTTCTCACTAGTCATTCACTATTTCAATCTCATCTTCCTAATTGAGATCATCTGAAAACATGTCACCCAACCAAGTGCTAAAAACACATCAAATATATTAGTGTACAAATCTTCATCAAACCTACCATTATTTTCTTGATTCACAATAGGCTTCAAGGTATCCTCCTGACTGACTTCTTGAGAACTTGGAAAGATATCTAGACCCATAACTTGAGAAGCAGTGTCATGCTTTCATTGAACTTGAACAATTTTTGCATGCACCTCAACTTCATGACTATCCAAATTAGGATGCTCTCATTTTCCTACTCACTAACCAACCCCCTATCTGAATGGATTCCATCATTTTGTTGCATAGAACTTGATAACTCTGTTAGTTTACTTTCATTCTATTCATCACTACTAATAATTAAAGGAAGCTCTTGAAGCAAAACAATCAAACCTTGAGTTTGGACACCCCCTTTTACCTCTTCAAGTAGTTGTCTTGCACTTTCTCCTTCAAAAGATGATTGTTTGATATCCAAGTTTGAAACAAAAATCTCAAGGTCATCCCAAAACATTTCTTCTTCATTCTCACTTCAATTTCCTTGTGAAGGAAGACTGTTTATTTCCTTATTATAGTCCTCTTGAGGTATCAAAACATCAAATTTTTGAGCCTCTTCATGTTGTTCTAGAGATGGAATGGGTGTGATCTGAGATATGCACTCTCCATGATCCACAAAATGTGGCAATTCATCAAATAAATTAGTCAAAACTTTAGGACCATCAGCCATTCCTTGATCTAGAACCTATTGTCCCTCAACTACAACCTCCTCTATCTCTACAACTAGTTGCTTCTGATTTTTTGAATCTTCTTCATCACTGTACTAGTTGGATATTCTGAAATATTCATTGATATTCTACTCTTCCAATGAAACAACCTTCTTTGCACATGCAACATTCTTGTGTTCAACTGAGAGAATGGTACAATCAACAACAACTTCTTGCTTTATATCATGTTTCACTAGTTGATCTTCTGAAATTTTTTCATCATCTTCCACAAGAAAATGAAGCTCATTAGTGAAAACATGGAAAAATTCATCAGGAGAAGTCTTTTCTTGTTCTATCTTTTGTTGCTACAAATAGTAAACCTCCAAATATGAATACAATGGGATTACTTTCCTAAGCTTCTCTATGCAGAGTAAGGAATCTTGATCAATGGGTTCACCCTTGGACCTATCAGGTGGGGAGACTTGGGGAAATTCTTGGACTGTTGGAGAACAAACAAGATCCTTAAGAAGCTGCTCTTGAGGGGTTGTAGATTGAAAATGATCAAGAATAGGTTCATCCGGTATGAAGCATATTGTATTGAATCTGGGAATGTCTTTTCCAAAAAAGGGGTTTTGAAAGCTAAAAGCTGGGCTAGATTCTTGCTGAACAAGAAGCTCTTGAAAAGAAGATAAACTCCTAAAACCTGGATTTTTAGCTTGGGGAGTTCTAGGAGACTCACCTTGTCTAAAAATCAGGAATTTAATCTTACAAACCTCTTTTTGGGTAGGTTGATCTATGATTGTAGGAGATGATTGGACTTCATGCATTTGTGCCTCTAACTCTTGCTCATAGAGATAGGTTTGATAAGCCATCTCTTCCTGTTATTGATTATATTCATGCTACCTCTTGATCTCTTCTAACTACTTCACGAAGTCAAGTAGCGTATTCTTTATGCTTGCAATCTTTCCTTCTCACTCTTTTGGAGTTGGTTTTGGGTATATGAAGGCTAAGCAGGGGTGGGTGGGTGGTAACTATATTGGGCATGCTGGTTTTGAAAAGCCATGGAATTGAAACCAACAACATGATTGGCCTAATGTGACTGATGATGAGGTGGATAAGTAAAATTTTCATGATATGGTGGATGGTAGGAAATATATCAATGAAACATAGGCATCCTTATTCATTTATAAGTTGGAAAAAAATAGCTAAGGTTATACTTTTAAATTAAACCGACACTTGGTTTGTATGCAAAATTAGAGAACAAAGTTGCCAGGTATACTTAAAACCTCTAAAGGCTGGAAACTCTGCTTCGTATACTAGAGCAACAACTTTAAAACTTTGAAAAATTCTCTAGAAACAAGTTTTAGAGTCCCATCGGGCGTGCCAAAAACTGTTGTCAATCAGGATTGCACCCTTAGCCAAGTTAGACTTAACTATCCCGTTGCAACATAGAAACACTCTTAGATTGTGGGTAATCTATAAATGAGAGTAAGTCTCCAGAGCGGGCTGGTTCCCTCTAGCAAATCACCTAATCTAAAAGACCTCCCGAGGAAAGGGTTAGGAGGAAAACTGGTATGAAATCCTAAAATCTAGAGATGATTCACCAGAAAATTTCAAAGATTTTGATAACTTCCACTCTCAACAATCTCTCAAAAACTTTAACTCTCACAATCTCACCATAAAAAAAAACAATCCAACAGTGATTTGTATGGAGGCTCACAAAACTGAACACAAAATACAACCTAAATTATATGAGACTCTTGCACACAAGTTCACAATAACAATACATGAAAAGGATTTTGTATTTTGAATAACAATTAACATCAAATTGATACTATAAATCTGAGACAAGAAAATGAGAAGGAATGTAGTGCCCCTCCATCTGTGTTGTCTTTGTGATGTTTTGGCTTAGTCTGATATTACTTGGTATTGGTCGATTAGTGTTAAGGTAAAGTTATTAAAGTTAAAGTCATTTTAATGATTAAATAAATACTTTTATATTATTATAGGTCATGATAAATATAAAATAATAAATATCGTATTGAATTTAGCTATTGATAATAAAGAATAAACAAATTATTCAAAACAAAATTTTAATGTGAAGACAAAATTAATAAAGATATAGATAACTGTAGTGGGCTATAAATATATGAAATAAAGTGAATAAATAAGTTAGTTTTCTTCATGGCAGTTACAGCTACATGTCAAATCAAATCTTGCATGGAAAATTTTTAAAGAAAGAATTAATGAATCCAAGACGGTTGTAGTGGTGAGGATGAGAAAACATTTATTGCTCTTATTGATTCTCCCTGTCATTTTTTTTTATTCTCGGCTTGGAGCCGATGCTTACCAGCCAATGCTTACCAACCAACGCCTTCTTGTATTCCATATACCTAATAAAAAGGGAGGGGTTCTGAGCAAGAATTTATTGCATCACTATAAGAATGGGGGACAATGATATTCAAGGAGGAGATATCTGCTCATCATGACTTCTTATTAGCATAGGATATTAAAAAGACCCCATATATATATATTTTTGGATAGTGCGATAGGAGGCAATAATCCTTTAGTAGAGAAAGGGTGTGGAGAAGTATGGTGCAGGAAGATGCAAATGATTTGGATGAGAATTGAACTCGTGAAGAGGAGATTCAAGAGGTTCGTAGAGTTAATAATGGATTCGTGAAGGTAGAAAATGGCTCCAATTTGACTCTTACTTTGGAAAACCTCTAACCATTATCTCTCATCGATATCACTGAAAGCTCAATACAATTTTGTGCAAAATCTTGAGGTAAGTCTTTCTCCATGGTTTTGGTGAGTTTTGTTTTCATAGAGATCTATAATTTTGGTGTGTTATTATGGATGACATAGGTGATCTCACGTAGCTGTAATAAGAAAGATTTGAAACATTATGTTAATAGTTAACTGGCCTGGTCTATGAATCATTCAAATCCTTTTGTCAAACAGTGCGGGTGTTTGGTCTAGCTTCCATATTTTTGTATGCATGTTTACCAGGGCTGTTGTAACTACAACATTGACAAAATTTCTCTTTTCTTCTTTCTCTACGGACATCGATGGGAGAGTCCATTTTATTAGCTTATTTGGCTTATGGTTGCGTCACAATTATCTTAGGCTTTTAATGTGCGCCATGCATGTGAGTAAGTCTTCCATTTCATTGGTATCGACCACCACCCCTATTTCTGGCTAGACTCTTTGTCAACATTATGATAGATTAAGCATTCCTCTGTTGTCTCTAGTCAGCTGAAGCACCGTACTTAGAGTATTCTTTCCACTGCTATCTCCCAGATATTATAAATCTGTGTATAACATTCATGTAATATGAATAACTCACAAGTCTGCCAGCCTAATCGGACTTATTTTTGTAAACTGAAGTTTCTCCTGAGTCACCAGTGTTGCTTCCTCTGCCTTTTCGTACTCTTTCATTGCTATAAATCGTCTGTGGGATTTAATCATTTGTATAGCATGGTTGATGAGCTTTGAATCCTTCTCCATATACCTCAACCTTGGCTTTTGTTTCTCTTCCTCATCTTTATCATCGTTGAATGACTATGTAACATCGGTGTAAACTTTGGAGTTAATCATTGTTATTCGATAGTGAATATTAGAGTTTGGAAATATCGCCATCTACTTGCATTATATTCAAATCCCAAATGCTATCCACAAGACTGAAGGGATCTAATCTGTTAGTTGATAAAAATGATATTCCCAAAATTGCTGACTTTGGTCTTGGAACTTTCTTCCAACCACACTAAAAGCAATCTCTTACAAATAGAGTGATAACACTTTGGTATCAGCCTCCTGAGTTACTCCTAGGAGTTACAAAATATGGAGTAGTCATAGATCTCTAGAATGTCGGTTTCCTTCTTGGAGAGTTGTTCAGAGGAAAGCCAATCATGCTAGGTAGAACATAGGTAAATTCTCTTTTCTTGAAAATACTATATAATAAGACTTGAAAGTACTAGACATTATGGTCCTAAAAAAAATTTGATGTATGGAAATTTTTAGTTTGTGTCACTTGGAACTGGCATCTTGGTGTTAAATTTGCCGTCACACCAAAAGCACATACTGTTAGTGGAGAGGGATCTCATCGTGGATATAGTCACTACGCCAACACCCCCCCACACGATAGAGCCGGATACAACCACGTACCATGTGGGATTTGCACCCACTATGTACCACATCGATAAGCCAAGCTTACGCGGATGAAGGGTCGAGGGCTTGAGGGACTCGAACCGATGACCTGTGCTCTGATACCATGTTAAATTTTCCGTCACACCAAAAGCACGTACTGTCAGTGGAGAGGGATCTCATCGTTGATATAGTCGCTACGCCAACACCCCCCCACACGATAGAGCCGGATACAACCACGTACCATGTGGGATTTGCACCCGCTACATACCACATCGATAAGCCAACCTTACGCGGATGAAGGGTCGAGGACTTGAGGGACTCGAACCGATGACCTGCGCTCTGATACCATGTTAAATTTGCCGTCACACCAAAAGCACGGACTGTCAGTGGAGAGGGATCTCATCGTGGATATAGTCGCTACGCCAACACTTGGAACTTCCAAGTTAACCCACCAAAAAATTTCAATTTGCAAACTTTCAACTGCCCCTGATCCATTAAATTTAGTGCTCAATTTCCAGTCCTCCATTAAAGATATATTTTTAGTTAATTTTTTTTCATACGTTAAAAAAAATAGTTTTTCGTCAAATTAAGAAGCGTGGTTGTCTTCCAGAGCAATGTCAATGTATCTTTGTGATTTTGTATAGCATTGACAACTGAAAAAGGTGACAAATATTTCCCAATATCTCAGCTACAAAAAGTAAGAATGGGATACAAGAAAACCATAGGATGTAAGAAAAGCCAAAGTCATATTTGAATAATACTTTAGTATAAAGTTGTTATGAATAAGCGCCTTTAAGGAATCGAGCATAACCAAATACAGTCTTTAATATTTGAATAATACTTTAGTATAAAGTTGTTATGAATAAGCGCCTTTAAGGAATCGAGCATAACCAAATACAGTCTTTAATATACCTATAAAACCAGGTAAATTACTAAATACTAAATATTGCTTTAGAAAAATAAAGCAATAAAGCAGTGGCTAAATAATTCTCTGGAAGGATTAAAGGGATAAAATTCTTGCTTAAACAAACTTATCCAAAGGTTTGCTAAGCTTTCAAAGATAATTGTTTTACTAGGTAAGAATTGAATTTCTTGGCCAAGGGCAATGCTGATACTAGTTTGCAGAATTTAGAAACGAGTTCATACTTGTACTTTCTTAGGAAAGTTCCTTAATTATATATACTGTCTATAATTGTTTTTTTTTTTAAGTTTAAGTTTTAATTCGTCTCACAGATTTTTGGTGTTTCCTTTACTATTCAAAATTCAAATGGCAGTCTTAAATATAGATTTTAGGCTTCAACTATGTGTTTCTTCTTTTGAAGATTTTGATTCTTTGGGAACATAGGCCTAATATTCTTTGTGGTATGTTCTATGGAAGAGTTCTTAAGTTTCTTCACTTTTATCCTGTATCTAGTAGTAGAAGTATCACAATGGTAAATACTTATTTGTATGTTTTTCTATATTTATCATAACATAATTTTCCAATATGTTAGGTAAGGTAAACAATAGTTTGTAACTATATATATTTACTTGTGTAATTATCATGGTTATAACAAAGGATTATTTCGGTCTTGAAACTATATGATAAAGATTCACTGATGAGCTCCAGGTTATATAACACTTAACATATCTCAGACACTAGATATCTTGTAATCGATATAACACTTGGTGCTAAAATGTTACTCAAATATCAGATGAGTCTGCATGAAAATTATGGAACTTAATGTAAAGATTAGAAATAAAGAATAATACGGCATAAAACCTCTCTCCTCTGTATCAAGCCTATAGCCTATAATTACCTTCATTTTGGGTCCATGAAATAGTCCTTTTAGACATAACTCCTTAAGTATAAAGGCTCCACAGTATGTTGTCCCAGCAAGTATATTAATCCAGAGAAATGTATCGGGACAAGATCCAATCTTAGCCATGTGAGTATGTACACACATACTAAGTCTTAAGCTTGACTTTCCTTATATCCTCATATCTCCCCTTTTTGCTGCTATACACCTTTATTGTTCTTCTTACACCTTTATTATTCTGCTTATAGGTGCCTATATATTTGGGTTCTATGTTTAGGAACTAATATTAGGTATGCATTATTCCTCATAGTATTACAAAAGGTAGTATTGAATAAATTCCTTGAAGAACTTTAGGTATTATTTTGGAGACATTTAGGAGTTGAGTATTAATGCCAAAATTCATCATATATAAAATTAGTTAGCATACATTGTTGAGTAAATATGGCTTGTGATATCATTTGTTTGGTTTTTATCTCTGAGGTTAAATAGAATAAATTGTTTATTTATATTTAAGGATATGTTTAAATAAACGAGTTAGATTACTATTGCTAAATAGAGAATGTTGAATTATTACATATTTATTGTATATTGATATAAAATCAACTATGAAATTGGTCATGAAGTAATTGTTGAAATATATGTGAATTATTGTGTTAAGAGGCCATTGTGTGAATTGTGTGGAAACTATGTATTTCATGGTCACATTGTTACTTGTTGATTGTATCTAATAATGTGTGTATCAAGTAAGGTGACTAAGTTAGTGTTATGTGGTTTATTATATTCTCCCATGTTTGTAATGATTTGGGTTATTGTTCAAAGTGGAAGTGAGGTCTAATCTAAGGAGTATTTGTGTTGTGATGTAAGGGTTGTTTGAATTGTAAACTATGTTGAAATTTAATGCGTGATTTTAGTGTTATGGAGGATCTTGATTTTTTAGTTGATTCTGGTTATTATCCTTTTATGGAGGAAGCCTGTTTGTGCCCTAATAGTTATTGAGAAGATTTCATTATTTATAATTGATTTTGTATTGAGTTGACTATGTTGGTTTTGATTGAGGTTGGAGATCTCTTGGTTTTGTATTGAGTTGACTATGTTGGTTTTGATTGAGGTTGGAGATCTCTTGGTGATGTTGCCCCTCATTATTTTACACTTGTTAATTTGTAATTGTGGATTGAAATGGTCTTTTGTGATCAAATATTGTTGCCACATCGGGAGAAATAGTTTGTGAGTAATTTGTTGGACTTCCAGAGGTTAGAGGGGGTATGATTTTTACTTGCAAGGGTTGGTATGGGGGCCAACGACCTAGGAGGATCCGCCTTAGATAACCCATATCAAGCTTGAAGTATTTATTTGAGTTTTATGTTGTTTCACTTGTAAGTGGGTGGTTTCATGATTTTGTTATTTGATGATGGTTGACCTTTACACTTGGATTGTGTTTATGTGGGTTTGAGCCTTGCACATTGAAAATGGTTTTAATGGAGATCTTGTGTGAGCTGTTGCTTGCCTCATTTTATGTGCATATTTATATGGTTTTGATAGTTTATGCAAGTTGGCTTGCCCTATTTGTGCTTATGGGATTTTTTTGTTAGTTGGGGGAGTGGCTCTTAGTGGGGATTGGTGCCCAAAGTGGCTAGTCCAAGATAACCCATTGTGAGTTTAATCAAGTGATAACTTAATTAATTAATTAGGGGGTTTGGGTAGTTTCACACATTAATTCACATAATGTAGCCTCACTCATGGGACCAAGTGCTCGTTTAGGCTTGGGATGAGTGGGAAGGCTTGGAATGGCAAGATCAACTGCCTTACCTCTGCATAGTAATCTTGCAAGGTATGTTGATCCTGCATAGCGAGCATGGGGGTCTAGTGGTTGACAGCCTAGGAAGGTTACACTAGGGTAACTCGTGGCTACCTATGCGATGAAACTCCACCCTTTAACAACCTTGTATGTTGATTGTTCCCCTCTTGTTGTTCTTGAGCCTCTGGAAGTGGATGTTGTTATGTGTTTGTTGATGCTCTTGTCATGTTGCCTTTTTTCTTGTATCGAATGTTCTTGGGTTGGATGTTTACTTGTGTTAATGTTGTTCTTGTTGTAGAGTCTTGTAATCCTTGTTTCGTTTGATGGTTTTCATTGGAGGTCCTTCTTGTCATCTCTTAGCATGAGGGGTGGGCCTTAGGGTCCATGTGGTTGGGTGGAACATGCTATGCACCCCATTGGGTCCCCAGCCGATGATTGAGTTGTGCAGAGTTGTACCAGTTGTTGTGACTCCAAAGCTATACCAGTGTTGGATCCAATTTTGATGCTTTATACTCATATCATTTGTATCATCCCATGTTATTATACCTTTCCCAATTCATGATGGGAAGCAACATTGTATTGATGTAATTCTTGAGCGAGGTATCTTCATGTTATAAATGTATTGTCGATGTTCATATCTTATGGTACTTGTGGATGCTTATCTTTCATTGATGTAATGATCATGATTCAAAAAGTAATGCAGTCATGTAACCCCAAGGGACTTTGTCATATGTTGTACATGTATAGTTTCATTTCAAGTGTTGCATGTTAATAGTATGTTGCATAGTAGTTACTTTAATTTTTTTTTTCCATAAATGTGAGATGTATTAGTTTCCTTTGGGGTTGTGTGGCGGGGTGTTACAAGGAAAGTCCTACTATTTTATTGAAATGAAGGAGTACCAAGCTCAAAATATGAGTACTAGAAATGTTTACAAGACTCTCTGAAATGAGTAGGAGAGCAAGAAATGACAATCTAAACTCAGAAAAATAATTTTTTTCTCTATCTTATATCTCCCAAGTGTCTCCAGTAGTGAGAATAGAAAAAATCAAGCTGATCTACACCTCTAAATTAGCAACTTTTGATCCGTTTTTGAGCTCCAAGGAAAAGCTTGAAAAATAGTGTCCAAAACTGCTCCAAACTACATGAAAAAGATAGAAACTTTCTATCTCCAAAAGGTTGGTCCAAAAGAGCCACAAAATCAGGCCCAAACTACGTCAAAACCGAAAATAGAAGGTTCAACTTGTTCATCTTTTTCCAATTTCGCCCAAGAACTCAAACTCAGAAGTAGAAAGCTTCAATGAGAACTCAAGTGTGCTAAATGCATTTTAAAACAATAACAAACATTAAGGTAATTTATAGAAACATTACCTTAATGATGTTTGACATCATTCATAGTTTCAAAATTTTTAATATAGAAAGCTCCTATTACATTCAATTTGGTACAACTTGACTCCAATTATCCCGATTTTTGCAATATAGATAAAGTTTTTGTACTTTGCAAAAATAAAAATAATATATTAAGGATCCTAATGCATTTTATTTTTCTATAAAAAATCATATAAATTTCAGGCTCCTACCACATTATGGCCACTCAAAGGTTCAAGGGGAAATCTAGGCATCTCAAACTTGGGAAAAATCTTAAATTTCAAGGTTATTGACTTGATTTTCTACAAAGGAATGAAATACATCAAAGTCAATAAAAACCTAAGTTTGGCATATGCAAGGTTGACATATTATTTCAAAGGAATTAGTTTGGAATTTTATTTTTAAATTCAATGTGACAAAATGTCAAACTCGAATTAGGGCATAAGGAAAACCCTAACACAAAACCGAGTCTAATCCCTAATTCTTCTCATCATTTTCATTGACCAACTTTTGGAAAGAAAGAGCTCTACTCAAGCTGCTATGGAGACTTACTTTTGGAAAGAAAGAGCTCTGCTCAAGCTGCTATGGTGACTTAGGGTTTCAATTTTGACTTCAACATTCTTGCTGTTTGGAGGAATTTCTATGAAGATATTGAAGGAAATTGCAGAGGGTAAGTTATCCTGCCACCATTTGGGGTGCCGACTTTCATTTTTTTGAGGCATTTGACTTTCATGGCCGTGGCCTTGACTGGTTTTTTGATGCATTTTTTTCCTTTGTTTCACTTGTGTCGATCTCCTTATGCTCTAAGGTTGATATTGGGTTTCTTTTGAGCTCATCGCCGTGGGTATTGTAATGTATTCCCTCCACAGAAAGCCAAGGTAAGCTTTTCAAAGAATCGAGCCTCCTATTCTTTCTCTTTTTCTATAAATGATATACTTGATTCGAGTTCAAAGAGTGTAAAACAAAATGAAATTGCTTTCTTTCCTATGCATTCTATGAAAGAACCATTATGGAACCATGGGTTTTCTGGAATTTTGAAGGCAGGCTCCTTTGTTCTCCAAAAAAAAAAAAAATTTTTATGAAACAAGTGACCGTATATTTCATTATGGTTGTTGAATTTTATTTCTTGAGAGGGTATCGTGCTTCACCTCGATATAAAATCAAGCTCTTCACATATGCGGTTACTTTTATGTATTCTTCATATTCGTGGATCTGTGGTCTCAAATAGTTATTTTCTCTCATATGAATGGTACATAGTTGTATATGCTCTTTCATGCTCTCCATCTTCTTGACCATGATAATCATGGCCACACATAGCTCATTCTGTGTCTTCTCCCGAAACTTTGTCAACTATTTCCCTTTTGCATGCCACTGACACAATTATCTTCATGCCACTAATGATAGTTCTTCAAAATCTTCTTTGTTCTATCTCTTGGACTACACTCTGATAGGGGTTTTGTCTTTTTATGCTTCTAGATTGTGAGCTCTTTTCCCACTCTGCTAGGCTGTCACTCTGATGTTGTGACCACTTTCTAGGTAAAGTGCCTATCTAATCATGCAATTTTAGTTCTATTATGCAACATGTTATGAACATTTTGATGAAATGGTTATGTCTGCATACAATCCCTCAAATTGCACCTCTTTAAATGTAGATTTGTATTCACTACAACACCTTTATATGGAAAATGTTCACTCCTTCTGTAAGTCACCAATCTTGTCTCTTAATGACTGATTGAGATTCAAAATCTCCTTTATACTCATACATTTTAAGAAAAATCCTATTAGAGGTAGCTATAGCTTGATCTATATTTGTTTGTCTTTACGGAATGATGTCTCAATATGCAACACCTTTGGGTGACTCAAACATAGATAGAGAATCATTTGAACACCTGAGTGCTTTCACTTCTCACATAATCATGTACAACTACAAATGTTGATGACACATTGTTTGACCATTATCCATATTTTAATGATTTTTCTCAAGCTCCTTCATGAAAAAGGTCTGCACTTTGCTTCTTAGAGGCTCTTTCACTTGATGCAAGAATGAAAGGAAATTACTCAGGTTGCCAACTGTCCTTATTCAAGTGCAGCAAGAAGACCTCTTGTCATTACTTTATTAATATTATTCCATTGCTGTTTGCTCACTCTTTATGTTTGGCAATGATAATTGAATTCTTTAGCACTCCATGAATAGTGCCTCCTTGCTGCTTCACTTTGTGAGCCATGTTTGTCATTATTCGTTGACTCTTTCTAATTGTACCTTTAATGTAGATACTCCAAATATTCAAACAATAGAAATAGTAAATGAACATGTTATATGGCAGCAAAACAAAATGAAAATCAGCTTGCAACAAGACTTTTCCAATGAAAATATGATGCATTTAGACTCTGTTTTTCACTTTATTCGGGCATTCAAATGAGCTCTTTGATCACTCATGATTCTCAACTCATTGCACTCATGGATTTGACTATCATGAATGACCAATGAGCTCGAAGCTCTTGCATTTTCTTAATGAGTTACTCCTTTAATTGAATGTTTCTATTTGAGCATTATAAACATGATTTTCTACCTCGTTTCACCTTTTGAATGATGAGGGGTAGAATGCTGAGATCAACCCTTGTGGGAGCCCATTTTTGCACCACATGCTATTATGTCTTCAGAAATAGATCAACAACATGATTTATCCTATACCTGCACAGTGAACTAGACAAGCATGTTAAATAAAAAAATAGTGAAGCTCAATGCTTCTGTGATGTTTCATTTTTAGGCTCTCTTGCATACTTCTGATGTTTATTCAACTGACTCAATACATTATAGGCAATGTACTATATTCTTGTTGATAGAGCACATAGTGATATTCATACCCAGAGCTCTAAAAACCTCTTTTTCAACATGATGTAGGTTCATTCAAGATTGGGAGCAAGCAGGAACAACAACAACAAAGATCAACTTAAGACCCAAACCGGGCAATGATGGTTATGTTTTTCGTTATATGATTCTTTCCTTTTATTAATCTTTAGTTGTATAGTTCATTGCTTGTGATGAATTGGTTCAACTACTCCCACGTCTTGTGTGGGACACTTGATCTCTCTCTTCTTTCCAATGAATATGAAAACAACATTCTCTGTAATCTTGTCCAATTCTGTATCTCTTTTGCAAAAATGTATGTAACATTGTAAAATGGATAAATCAATACAAAATGAATGAAAGCAATATTCTTTATATCTCATGCAATCTCTTCTATGCTATAAACACTGAATGGAAAATTGAATGCTCTCTTTTATTGAAAACAAATTGCACAATGAGACTGAAATTTTCTTTTAAAACTCCAATATATGCAATGGGTTAAGCAAAGCATAAATGAATTGAAATCTTTTCACATTAAAGTGAACATAAGTTAATCAGCTCTACCAATTTGAGCTGTGGTGAAAAAATTGGTAAAAAATAGCATCTTCTTTAACATAATAACTTCTCTTAATTGACTTACCTTTGTTCTCCTTATATTTATCTTTTTGAAGCTTTGATAGGACATCTCGAAGCATAATGACTGTCTTTCCACAATTGAAACATTTGAAAGGTAACTCACCTCTGTATTTTCTAGTGCCATTTTTCAATCTCCTCACAAAATTTGCTTCTACATCATCAACATAATTCGGATTTGATTTCTCATTCTTTTCAGGTTTTCCAACTTTAAAAGTAGTCTCAATTTTTGAATCACTTGGACCAAATTCTCTTAATTCAAAAGCAGTTAAAGTACCAAGAAACTAATATCTAGAATACTGATCTAAATTTTGAGCTTCTTCAATAGCATAAACTTTATGACTATAGGATTTAGGTAGAGTTCTTAGCACCTTCTTTACCACCTCATCTTCTTAAAGTTTTCCACCAAGGCCTTTGATGGAATTGACAACTTCATCCATTTTATGCATGTAGAGCTTGTAATATCTTCATCCTCTAACATCTATAGGGTTTCAAACTTGATCTTTAGATTTTGCAGCTTAGCTTGCTTGAATTTTTCATCTCCTTCATAAACACTTTCCAACTTCTTCTAGATCTTACTAGCAGATTGAGATTCATAACTTTCACAAGTTCTGTATTAGAAAGACCACTCAAAAGATAATACCTTGCTTTTCCATTGTTCTCATAGGCCTTGATCTCATCATTAGTGCTAAGACCATTTGCAGGCATAGTATATCCAGATTCAATTGACTTCTAAACTCCAAACCTTAAAAAAACAAGAAAACCTTCCATCCTAGTCTTCTAAAATGCATAATCTAATCCATCAAATAGAGGAGCTTCCTTCTTGTGAACCATCCTAGATCTCAAGTGATTAAGCTTTCTTCCAAGGAACTGACTTTGATACCAATTGTTGAATGTACAACTGAGAGGGGGGGTGAATCAGTTGTTCATTAAAACACCAAACCCTCATTAACATTCAAATCCACATTAACCTTATTAGACTTTAATCCGTTAGAATGATTTATTATGTAAGTAGATAACAAAAATTGAAAACACAACAACAACATACATAGTAGAACACCAGATTTATGTGGAAAACCTAAGAAGGGAAAAACCACAGTGAGGATTAGCTCACAATATAAAGTAATTACAACATTGAATATAATAGGCTCACTACGGGAGGGCTCATTGCCTAGATGAAAGAAGGGATCACTACCAATGGCTCATTGCCAGATTATAGAAAAGAAGAAAGAAGATTGCTACAATGAGAAATCCATTGTAGAGCAACAAAAAGGTTCCACCACTCCACCACCAGTATATTCACTCTCTCTTTGAAGAATGTAGACACCTTCTACTCACTGCTTCCAATAGTCTTGGTCGTTTAAGCTCACAATGCATTTCATACTTTCACACTTCACATCACAATTCACATCACACACACATCACACATTCATCCTCAATCAACTCAACACCTATTTATTCGCATCGCAACCTTGAAAATAATTCACAAGGTCAGCTATGCGCCTCAACCGTGCAAATTTAAATTAGGCCGGTACTTAGCATTCCTGCAGTGGAAAGGAATGAAAGTGGACCACACCATGCCTTAATTTAGAGATACATCCATACATATACACCACACCACACTTCCACAAACACCGAAGCATTTCCATAATTAATGTAAACACCCAAGGTCGACCGAACCTATGTAAACACCATTGAACATTTAAGTACATGCTTCCTTAGATCCAAAGATGACTCGTAGAAAAAATACTTCACTTGAACACAATCTAGAATATTTCATAAACACCCTAAAATCTAACAAATTCCTTCACAACAACTTTCACCTGAAGAACAAATTCATCCAGTACACCTAGTTAACCTTCCACATATTGTAACACATGAATCCAACCTTGTGGAGCACCAAATTTCAAACAACTTAGAATAAAGATAGATATGAGAAATGCAAGCACACCCTCAGATTGGCAAGACCAGAAACCGTACTGTGGAGAAATGCAGAGCAAAACCTTTTCTCCTAGACACTACTGTAATACACTATTCACACATTGGTGAACACAAATTTCTTTGCACAATGATCTAGGACAAGAAATTATGGATATAACACCTCTGAACACCTCTAATCATCATATCCAAACAACACAAGCATATCTTCAACGAAAAAAGAAATGCAAAGCAAAACAATATCACTACTCTGCTATACAAAACACCTCTCAACCACACTAGTTTATCTTTTATTTAATTTTTCTAAAAGGAACTTGGAAACCAAGCACCACAAACACATTCTCATCATCTTCAATACTTCCTCATTAGCATCAGATGAACTGGACTAGCATAAATCAACCACACACAAGAGGTTGAACATCCACCAACATAAGCTTATCAAAGCAACACCAGAGGTTGACACCAGTGACACTACTAATGCAAACATAATATAGCTAATAAAATCACCATTAAAAACTTCCAACAATCACTCGATAGACCTGTTGACATCAATGGCAACACAAGCTATTCATACTTCCAACAAGTCTATCCTAAATGAGTTTTCTTAAAAGTTAATGCAAACACAAAAAGATTCTCTACCAACTAAATAATAAATTATTTTTCTTTCTAGTTAGATTGCTTAACATGTCTTACATAAACTAAATTCTTTATCTAAATGAGATTCACTTGTGAAACTATAAAAAAAATTAAGAAATTGGCTGATTTACTAGCAATTAAATTTATGAGTGACAAGATTGTTTAAAGATAGTTAAAAGGTAATAAGAATGAAAGATGTAAACTAGATAAGTTAATCACAAGATCATCAATTCAATCACATATTGTTGATAACTCTTAAATGGTACTAAAGTATTAGAGTAAAGCTTGGTAATAACAAAAATATATGATATTTTTATTATTAAGAAAATTTATAAGTGTGAGTATTAGGAATAGGAGCATCTCATAGTGTGAGAAATTGATTTTTATTAAAAACATATTTAATAGGTGTAGACATCGAAAATATACTGATTGATATCATGCATCTGATCCTGACTTACTAACATCGTTTCTTCCTAAATCATCCCTCGGTCTAACCGTTTAATCAAATTCCCTTATCTGATTAAACTCATCAATATTCATCTTTTAATTAAATAAATCATTTTGTCTAAATTTTAAGTCATTTTCTCTTGTTAATTAAATCAATCCATCTTATCTAATTATCCCTATTTAATTAAGTAATCAATTTATTTGATTAAATCTCTAAAGTCTATCCATTAAATTAAATAAATTAAAACCTTATTTGATTTAATCTAACACCATCCCCTTTAATTAAATAAATCAAAATCTTTATTTAATTAGCCTCTTATCATATTCCTCTCTTATTTGATCTAAATAAATCCATAAATCTAAGTCAAATAATCACATCATCTAATCTCCTGTTAAATTAATTAAACCTTGATTAATTTAATCTAATCTCATGTCACATCCTCTAGATAATGCAAGTTGCACATGAAAATAGATTTAATTCATTTATTAAATCCCTATTTTCCCTCACATGGCATCTTTGGAATATTCTCTCAATTTGAATTCAAAAATTCCAAGTCAACAAGTACATCCAACAAGGCATTTAAGATCTCTTACATGTCCTTTGCCTTGAGCCAAGTGGCATTTATTGCATTTTCCCTTCCCTCTTACATGTCATTTCAACAAATTTGAATTTCAAATATTGGCATTTATTGGCACAAACCCAAAATCTTGCACAACCATCATCCATTCATAGCTTGACAAGTGGCACCATATCCTTGGATGAAAGTTAGTCCCACATTTGCTCAAATTTGGACTTTCATCCATCTTGAAATCCTATAAATGAAGAGCTCCTCTCCTCATTTCATCATCCACAATTTGAGTAAAGTTACCATGCTCAAATATCTATCAAGTTTCACACCATTGAGTTCTTAGCTAGGTTCTTTTGCAGATTTGGCTTGGAGTCCTCACCATTCATCATCAAAAGTGGATCACTCATCAACACTCTTCATCATCTATCAACATTGCATCATAGGAATTGGGAAAGGGCCAAATTTCCACATCAAATTGGCACCAATTCCCCCATGGGATTAAGAGTTTGCTATTTAAATTAGGATTTCATCTTTGGTTTATCATTTTTATTGTGTTGCATATTTTTATTCCTAGTTTGAATTGTAAATGGATTCCATGGGGAATCCTTGTTTATACTTGCAATATCTAACTTAGGGTGTTTAATCTCTTTGTTTTGCAAGTACATAGATTTGGGGTTCACAATAGGTTATATTATATTTAAATCTTTATCAATGTGAAATTTGTATATTTATATTGAATTTCATGTAGCTTTAAGATTTTTCTAATATAACGTCTTAGTAAAATTACATAGTGATATATAGCACATTCTTACATTAAGTTTGACTCATTCTTCAAATTTTTATCCAGCTTTAATTGTACATATTTCTATATATTGACCTTATTTTATTTTTGTATTTTGTTATTATTAATCATTTGTTGCACTTATCATCACACTCATATTAATAAATTCATTCCCCATCTTGATCTATTTTGTGCCTTCTTGTTTTTTTCTAATCACATAGTGCTTAGGATCAATCTCAAGTTGCGTGGGATTCACCCCTAAATTTTAAAATTTGTCAAATGTTGACCCTTTTCACTAATTATTGAGAGTTAACTTGGTGCCCATTTGTGTGATATTTGTTATGTCTTAGAATTGAAGGCACAAAGGCATTCGTTTATGCATTTAAATAATATCTAGGAATAAGAAAGAATATTCAAACGTTCACATTATAAGAGTATTCATCTTAGGAAAACTTTAATTTGGAGTAATAAAACTAATGCGTGTACATCAATATTTGCATATGGCCCACTAAATCCTTGAGTTCAAGTTGTATTTAACCATTAATTGAGGTCAAAAGTTTTGTCTAGTGATGGAGTTAATTAAAGAGAACTTGACCCTTGCAATTCAATAGCTTCCCTAAGCTATTTGTAAATATTGTTTGTCCTTATGTACCCCTAGATACCAAAAATAGGTGACATAATTTGTAGTTCAATTGATCCCACAAATTACTAGGATATATATGCACCTTGAAGGTTGGTTTTGTGCTACTTGAGACCAATATCGAGCCATTTAAAATTAACCCATAATTTTTTTGAGTTGGTTACAATTTTGAAACAATGAGCACATTGCCAAATTGATTATGCCACACGTATTAGCATTATTATTCATTGTTGTTCCAAGAACTAAGTACCCTAATTCTCTCACATTTAATATCCAATAAGAATGTTTTAATTTATTAATTCTCAAATTTAATTAATTTAAGTTAATTATGTTTTAGTTGTTTCATTCATTTATTTAGCCTTAGATTAATTCATGTAAAACATTTTATTTGCATTATTCGCGAACTCATCTATATTTGCATCTTGGGATGATACCTTCATTCTTTTAAGATTTTTAAGTTGGATATAGAATTTTAATTTCAAATTTCCTAAGGTTTGGATTTATCTTTTTTCACATATGCTTATCATACTTTAGCTAGGGTTTGAGCAAAAATCCATGCTAATTTTTGAAAATGTATCCATCCAAAATTCTTGGTTTGAGGGAGATGGTTCAATTTTACAAGCGAAATGAAAAATTTTGGGCTCATTTATGGAATGGCCTCCCTCCCCTCTCTAATTTTTCTCAAATTAAATGAGTGTAAATAAATTATGGAAGATGCATGGGTGTAAGGTTGCATATTATTTAGAAGAGAAAGACACAATATATGATAAAGAGGGGTTGAAAATATTTTAGAAATGCTCCAATTCCTCAAGCTCAAAAGTCAAACTTGTAGAGGAATTAGGAAAGAGAAGAGTAATTATTAGTTGGTGTTACACCCCAATTGTGAAGTTACTATTTACTATTACCACATAGGGTAAATATGAATGTATTGTGAATTATGGATATGAATAAATTATGCTTGCACCTTGTTATCAATATGAATGTTATCTGATTTGATGTTGTCTCATTTGATGTTACCTCAGTTGATGTTATTCATGGTGAAATACTACACATATGTGAATGAAAGTTTATTGAATTATTATTATTATAACTTTGGAAATGTTTATATATATTGCATATGTTGTGAACAATTGACTGCCATGTGCATGTGTTAGTGGATGCAGGTATGTGTTCCCTTCCTCCAGGTGGAGGGGAAGTATCACTTGGGAGAAGATCTTGGTCGGGTAACCGGTAAAAGTAAACTATCTAAGCATATACACACACCACATTAGAATGATTGAGTTGAGTCAGCTTGTCGGTAGTAGGTAAGTCATCCTTAGCCGATATGTTTGCATTTGAGAGTCTTGTTTACTACTGCATGCATTATTGGGTGATGTTTATCTATTTGAGATTTTGAGATCTTTCTTGTACTATTACGATTATATTGAGAAGCGAGATGTACGTGGAAGTATGTGTATATATATGCACATGCATATCAATGGATCTCACGACATGTATATGCACATGTATAGATGTATCACATGTAAAAATTTATCAATATGATGGTAATCATGAATGGCTATATGTGAATCAAATGTGAACATATATATGTATCGATATACATAAACATATGGATACATGTATATACTATATATATATATAGTATATACATGTATCCATATGTTTATGTATATCGATACATGCATACGTTGGCGAATGGACATGCTCACACGGATGCATCGATATAGATATACCTACACATACGTGTAGATAGAGACATATACATTTATACACACACACACACACACACACACACACACATATATATATATATATGTATACATTCAATATAATGTGTTTATTATATACTATCTTGCCTATACTCTTATGTATACTTACATTATTGGCTTATGATATATATATATATATATATATATAAAACCACTAATATATATATATATATTAGTGGTTATATATATGTGGTAGTATAATTTAAGTATATATATATATATATATATATGTATATAATATATATTATATATATAATAATATATACTTAACATATATTTATGTTTTTAGAAAATCGACTAACTCTTATTAAAGCCAATTTATTAAAGGTTGTTTATAGTCGAAAGAGACTATGAAATAGAGGTTGATAATAGTCATTACTGACTATGTCAAATGAAGCCAATTTAATAGCTAATGATTGTTAGTGTAAATCGATTATCATTGTGGATGACATTCGATATAATTCATTGCATTTCATTTGATATGCTGTCTATAATATGCTTGACATAGCCGATGACATTAGTGAGACCAAGCTTGACTTTGTCTAATGTATTAAACTGCTCAAAGTCAATTCATCCACCAATTGGATCAATGGAAACTTGCTATCATAAAATGGAAGTTGACTGAGTTTAACCACGCCAAATATGAAGGAAATGATAATGGAGATGTCGTCACCTTTGAGTATGAGTTGCTGTTGATGCCTTTTCTTTGTGGCAATTTGAATTAAGCATATGTAGATTGAACAAGTCTTCAGATTGTTGTCACAAAACAAGTCGACCTATAGGTGATTATGCTGAGTATTAGCTTGAGAATTTGCCACCTTTCTGATATGTTTCATGTGTTTCTTTGCATGAAGCTTCTTGTCCATTTACATGCCTAAACTAGAGGCTTTGAGGTTGCTTGGTTGCTCTATAAATAGCTGACCCATTTCATTTGAGAGGGACACATTCCTCCATGAGAAAATACATCTTTTTCAATTTGTAATTTTGTATTTTTCCAACCATACTTTGCTTTGCATTGAGAGAGAGAAAGGAAGTAAGTTCATATAGTTGTGAGGAGGTTATAATTTGAGTGAACTTTGCTTTGCATTGAGAGAGAGAAAGGAAGTAAGTTCATATAGTTGTGAGGAGGTTATAATTTGAGTGAAGGCAATATTTTGAGAGGAGTAAGCTATCAACCTGTGAGGGAGAGTTACAGTGTCATTCTTGATGAGTTGTTTATCAAGCTTGCTGCTATGGAAAAGGCTACATTACTATCTATAGTCTGGATAAGCAATAACAGGCACGAGGATATCTTCTTCTTTGTTATTTTACTTTGAATGGCGTGTCTTGCATGCATGGTTGAGATGTCTTTTCCAGTATATGAATTAGAGAATTTAGATTACTTTGAAAAGGAAAGTAAAGCTATTATGCTATTTTCTTAATGTTTTTTTATGTACTCCATAGTAGGAGATGGGTGTTTATCATAGGTATTATATACTAGGTATGATTGAACATGAAAATAACATATGGTGCATTTAGCTAAGTTATTGATTTAACTAGGAAAGCTTGTGTTTACTCCTAGGATAGATAATATAGTATGGGAGGGAGTTTAAGTACTTACATGTAAGTAGGGTTATCTAGGTATATGTTGGTGTAATTAATTAATTAATTATTACACTAGCATAAGTTAACTTAGGTCTTGCATTTAATCATTTAGTCCTAGGTTGCAATCATTTAATAAATGGGATAATATTCCCTTCCTAGTTTGTGGGATAAGATTCCTTCTAGAACTTATCTCATCATTTAATGATCATCTAGATAGGGTTCACATGTTGTCACATGTTGTTAGATCATGACACATGGCAACATCTCATGCATATTAGGGTTTTTCTCTTGCCTATATAATCAGGCATCTTGTACATTTGTAATCAATCAATATCATATCAATAGAATGTCTATTGTGCATGCCTAGTTGCAACACTTTCTGGGTGGTTGATTATCTTTCATGGCTTAAAGGTCCTCCATCGAAGTCTACAGCTTCAAGGATTGTGCATCCATAATATCAACATGGTATCAGAGCTTGTCCAGTGAAACGTCAACCCTCGATCAAGAAAGTTGGTGTGCGAGATTCTCCGCAGGCTGAAGGTTTCCATTGCAGGCTACTTGTTTCCACCCGGGGACCAAGCTGATTTCTGAAGCAGATTGAGTCAGATCCGAGCTCGCCATTGTCTTAAGAAGGCCTCAAAACCCTAGGATCGCCTGCCCATTCATCAAAATCAGATACATCCACCCGGGAGCTTCAGAGGTATTTTTAGGGTTTGCAAAATCAATCGTACTATCTGTACAATTTGTAGCAAAAAATCATCTCGGTCAGTTGTCCTCTGAGGCAAATTTTTTTATACGCAGGACACTTTTCGTTTTAGAAAAATCGGGCTAATATTTTTTATTATTTGGCAAAAAATTATATTTTCTATAGTTTGCTGAAAAATATTTTTTGGAGCGACTGCTTATTATATTAATCCGTCGACATTTTATTAAAAATTTGGGATTTGATTTCATTATTCTATCGGCATCGGGCTAATTTTTTGGACTATAGTCCATCGGCGTTTATATTAAAATTGTGGGGTTTTGAATTTTATTTTTTCATCGGCATTTTCCATAAAGGTTTTTTGATTTTTTAATTGCATATATGCAATATTAAAAAAATCAACACATATTATATTGTCGGCTTTTTTCAAAAGTCTGCAGAGTTTTTTTTTGGTCGGTGTATTCAATTCGTGCAGGGCCGTACTCTGGACGGGCCCATCCCATCTCTGTCCCGTCCGTTGACAAGTCTATCCGTCGCTACCGAAGTCTGCCGACCGTCGATCACCCTACCGTCGCCGGCTCCCTTCGCCGGTGATCGCTTCCACCGACAGCTCCCGTCTCCGGCTCCTCCATCCCGCCGGTTGTTCCAGCCGGTGCCTGTTGGAATCTTCACCTTCCGACCCCGGTGTAGTTCTACCGCCGGATATCATCTGTTCACTGACCGTTGAAGTTTCCACCAGCCGAGCTTGTCGGAATCTTTGCCGCTCCCGCCGATTGCCAGGTTTCTAACCGCCGTTGACCATCGCCAACCATTCCACCGACTGTGGGTTGTTTGTCACTGTCGGTGATCGGCGGTGTTTCCCGTCTAGCGGTGCCGCCCCGACACCGCTCAGCTTTGCCTAGCCGCCACTCCGCCTGGAGACCCCCTCTCTTTTTTTCCTCAGCCCGCATTATGGTCACATCAGCGACCATGATTTTGCGCCCAGAGGCTTAAATTTTGCACCTGATTAGCCTGCAGAGTGCCTCCAATAGGCATTTTTTTCATTTGATCACAACTTTCACCCAGGGTATCGAATTTTTGCAAATGATATACCGTCAGAAAGGGAATTTCATGTACTTTCTAGTGGTGACATCCGTTCTATGAAATTTTGCTCGCAAAAAATTCTACATCCAATTGAAGTCCAAACCCTAATTTGGACATAAAAGCTTGTATCTTCGCAACCGTTCATCGGATTTTGGTGATTCCAGCAGCATCAGGTAGGTGATTCAATTTTATTTTTTTATCAGTCCAGATCCCCTGATCAGTTTCAGCTCCAGGTACTCTTGCATTGATTTTTTTAGATTGGTGCATTTGTTCAATAACCTGGACATCCTGAAGCTTGGGAAAATATTTTTTGATCCGGGTTGCATCCTTTCAATTGTACATCATATTTGGAAGTCTTTATTTTCTGTTGAAGGTCATTTGTCTTTATTTTTGTGGAGAAATTTCATTATGGGGCTTGCATGTTCTCCTTTGACTATGTTGCACAAGGGTAACTATCAACAATGGCGAGATGGGATCTGCCACCATCTTCATTCACTTGATTTGTTGCCACATTTATTTAGTATTGTTCCTCATCCAAGTGAAGGTATTCGTGAACTTGCTTGGAGTTGTAGCAGGTACACTATTTTGGAGATCATTTCTATGCAAGTTGATTGTGATGTTCTGAGTACTATTGATCATTATGATTGTCCTCACATTCTTTGGACTAAGCTTTGGGAGCTATATGGAGATTCAGATACTCCACCATTCCCTGATGATCATGCTTCAGAATGTCATTCTTCAGATCAAGTTCCCCATGATGCTATTGTTGTGCAGGAAGTTGATTACCTTGATCTTTCCGAAGAGGTTGACAAGGTTCCTTTCGGTGCTTCTTCTTCATCAGAGACAGTTGGTATCCCTTCACATTCATTGATTCCTTGTCCAGAATCATTGATTCAGGCTTCCACTATCATCATCGATCAGGACACATTCAGTTTTTTAGACTTGAGATCACATGATGGCTTTGTTTCAGATATCACTGACTTGGCTACTTCTACAGGTTTGGAGAAAATTCTTGAGGGGGTATCACTCCTCTATTCAGATTTGGCTTTGGAGAGTTGTTTTGAGTCTCCTCATTCCTTTGTCTCAACCTTGATTGGGAATCCAAAGACCATCTTGGAGGCACTTGGTTTCTCTTCAGCAATTTCATATCCAAGACTTCTTCCCTGTTATTCCATTCAGGATTTGCAGTTTCTTCAGCATCCACCATTGGATTTGCTTTAGACTTCCTTCAGTGGTTTTGAGGACACTTCATTCAGGGGGGACTATCAAGTCTCCATCATATTCATTTTATCTCAGTCTTTGGATATTGTTCAGCATCAATTTCTGCATCATCCTGATTTGTCACCCTCTTCATTGATTTTGGCATCCCCATCATCAGGCAAGGAGACATTTGAGCAGAGTTCAGAGACACCATCAACATCCTTTTTCAAATCCTATCCGGAATGGGAAGCATCTCTCCACTTGCAGTTGGTTTTGTTTCTTCCGAAAGGGAGACAAGTTGTTTGTCGACATTGGATCCTGTTTTGTCTTCAGACACTTACCTTTTTTGCAGGTGATCTCATCTTCTGGGGGGGCTATATAGTCTCTCTCTTTCCCTCCTATGAGGGGGCATTGATTGTATTGTATCCATGTGACAGATGGTGTACTTGGGGGGTATTTGGGAGTCCTCCATCCTTCCCATCTTATCTCACATTTTCTACATTTTCGTCTCCTTTTTGGAGAGGGGTTTTGTTCCTACTGGGTTTTCCCCTTTTCTCCAGTTGTGGGAGATTTTCTGCATCTATCATGTACATGGGTACCTAACATGGCCTCGTAGCCGGGACCCATCATCATCATCATCATCATCTTGCATAATCATTGCATTTTCCTCCCTAATTTGCACTTAAATTAATTAATTACACTAGCATAAGTTAACTTAGGTCTTGCATTTAATCATTTAGTCCTAGGTTGCAATCATTTAATAAATGGGATAATATTCCCTTCCTAGTTTGTGGGATAAGATTCCTTCTAGAACTTATCTCATCATTTAATGATCATCTAGATAGGGTTCACATGTTGTCACATGTTGTTAGATCATGACACATGGCAACATCTCATGCATATTAGGGTTTTTCTCTTGCCTATATAATTAGGCATCTTGTACATTTGTAATCAATCAATATCATATTAATAGAATCTCTATTGTGCATGCCTAGTTGCAACACTTTCTGGGTGGTTGATTATCTTTCTTGGCTTAAAGGTCCTCCATCGAAGTCTGCAGCTTCAAGGACTATGCATCCATAATCTCAACAGTATATAGGTTATCTTTGGAATGGTGGACTATCCATTGAGGATATACCTAGCTTGTGTACTTACTAGTTAAGTAGGTTAATTCCAAGTAGATTATTATGGTGATAGGTTTTCTAGGATGATGGACTATCCATTAAAGGAAATACCTATGCGTAGCTTAAGATAACCTTAAGTCAAATTGGCCCTGAGTAGTATGTGATAGATGACTTTTAGTAGAAATAATGAATGCATCACTTTGGCCAAAGTAGTGTAATGTTTGAGACTCCACTATGGATTGTGTGACTACTGAGACTACACTGTCAGTTCACCATGATCCAGTATTACATGCTAGACAGAGTTTATGGGATTAAAAGTTCTAGTTATGTAGGACACAACACTATGCTTAGTTGGTTGTCGTTATCAGTTACTCTACCAATCTCTTCGTCGAAGAGAAGAGCCATCTATCGAATGATATATGTGTGGGGGACCACATTATGAGTCCGTGGTTGGAAGAAAAGCACCTAAGTGATGCTTCTCCTCCACAATAGGTGACAAAAGGACCAAGATTTGAAAGGAAGGATTCTGGACCGTCTTACAACTATTTGTTCTAAAGCTCATTGAGCTATGTATGTAAATGTATGTTTTCTTGTATTGATTTTTTTTTATGAAATGAAAAGGGATTCATATTGTATTATGTTATGCATCTTGGTTGAATGTTATCAATAACGAAGGAAAATTTTTATTGCAATGGTTTGTTAGTTAATTTACTCGTAAGGTGTAAATTTAGAAGTTTTTACTTTATTGAAGGGTTAGTATGTTACATGTGGTATTAGAGCCAGGTTTAGCTCTGGAACCTATTAGCTCGTCATTCTTTCCATCCAACGTTATCTAATGTTGAGAATTCTTGTGCCAGGGTGGTGCATCTCAAATTAACAACTCGAAAGTCAATAATTGGGAATGAGCATTACCTGTAGGACAAGAAGGAAAGGGAAGCCATCGTTAGAACAATAGAGGGAACCAACTACGACAATTCCATCTGGTTGAGTGACACTAAAATTTTTAGTCACACATTTTCTTGAATCAGTGATGTGAAGAGAAAGATGAAGATGGAGGCTATGTAAAATTACCTACCAGCCATCTCACCTGAAAAGTTTGAGTCATTACCACTTTCCAGGGATATTCCTTCAAAAGAAAGTGTTAGACCAACATTCATCTTTAGGGATCCCAGAGTTCTACCACTGGCTAAAGTAATATCAATTGCTTCAAGTAATGAGTCTGAGGGATATGTACCACAGACACTGCCAGATGAGAAATGGTCTCATGAACAAATGTCTGTGAAAAGGGTAGACTACGTTGTTAATGAACATCATATTGAAATTTCCACTTGTAACTATGTATCGAATGATAAATCTGAAGGTTATTACCCTTTTTGGGATTGGTACAAACAAATGGGAGATGAACAGGAAGATAGGGAACAACAACTGTCTCAGTCTGTAGGATATACTCCTTTAAGTTATGTGTCTGAGAGTGAATTTGAAGGATACTCTCCACTCGACTATCTAAATAGTCACTCCATGAAATCAAAAGGATATTGAAGTCCTTATGAAATGAATAAAATTAATGTTTATCAAAAGAAGCGTGTGCTTAATCTTAAATGGAATTCTTGTGTGCATATGAATGCCTTTTTTTCTATTTTTTCCATAAGATAATTGATAACATAATTTAATCTAACATGGATAAAAATTCAGGTAAAAACCGATCACATAAGGATGATGAGGACATGAACTAATCCTGGTGGAAGTTAGGAGGTTGGACAAGGAACCACTAGAGTAGAGGCTTTGCTTGACCACATCTTGGAAAGGTTGGCTAACCTTGAACAAGAAAGAGTTAAGGATAGGGTAGAAAAGGAAGTACCCGTTAATGAGCATGGGGACGAAAACTCTTCCCATGGGAAAAATGAAACCCATAATCATGAGAAGGAAAAATCACCTATGCCCTATGTGGAAAGGAATAAGAAGCTTGTGGCTTCCAAACTTTCTAGGGACATGAAGAAGATAATTCCGCCTAAGTTTGATGGTAGTGTTGGAGGTGATGAGGTTGAGGTGTGGCTTGTTTAAATGGAAAATTATTTTTGAAATACGAAACTATGATGAGGTCACTAAAGCCTCATGGGGTGCGTATCAATTAGCAGGGGAAGACTCTAACTGGTGGATGAACAAGAAGTTGGAACTTAGTATCAACTCATGAAAGATGACATGGGGAGAATTTGTGGATATTTTTCGCAAAAGATGGTTACCACAACTTTACTATGACCAAAAGCTTTCAGATTTCTAGGGTTTGAAACAAGGAAACATAACAGTCAACGAATACTGGGAGAAGTTCACTCAACTTTTGCGCTATGTTCCCATATATCATAAGGATGAGCACTTTCGTATTAGGAAATTTATAATGGGAATCAATAGTCAGATTGGAGAAGTGGATATGCATGGTCCAACAAAAATGGATCTTGTATATGAGGAAGCAATTAAGCAAGAGCAAAAGCTTAGGGCTAATTCCACTCATCAAGAAATAAAAGAGCAAAAGAAGGATGTGGAAGTTACTAACAAGACAGTTCCAAATGAGTAATCTGTGCAAAATTCTTCAAGGAAAAAGGGGAAAATATTCCACAATAATGGAAAAGAGATTAGGAGAGAGAAGAAAAGGAATGATTCTAGCATGGGTAATACCAATAAGGCTAGTGATAATATCAATAAGTCTGGAGAAACCATAGGGAAAAGAACACCGCCTACATGATGTTTTATATGCAAAGGGGATCACAACGATAATGAGTTTCCCAATAAAACTTCTAGATCACGACCATATGGTAATCCATTACTCACTCAACAAGCAATGTTTCAACATAAGATACATGCAAAAGTGGATGATCACCAGGCAGAGTGCCAAGTAACTCTAGTTGAAACACTAGGTATTTTGTTTGGCTTACCTATTTTTGTTCTTATTGATACTGGTGCAACTGCGAATTTCATTTCACCTAGAATAGCTAAACAATTATCTAGAAAGGTGAGGCACATGGAAAATTCTTGGGATGTAGAGTATGCAAACCAAACAAGAGAAAAGGTGGATCAATGTCTATTTGAGGATAGGATACAACTACCTAGTTTCTCTACAGAAGTTAACCTTTATGTCACACCTTGAGGATCATATGTTGTTATCCTAGGTATGAATTGGTTGTGGAAACATAGGGCTAAGGTAGACTACCATGCTAAGACTGTAGAATGCCTAGATGATTTTGGGAATCAAGTTAAATTCCAAGGAATACCTAGAGAGGTTAGGATTCAAAAAATTATGGCAATGCAACTTATAAGAGCTAAGAAGAAATGGTGTAAAATCTTCACCGTAAAGATTGAAGAACTTAGGAAAGATAATGATGATTCAGAGTTTTAGAGTTTATAGGAACTAGAAGATGGTGAAATAGATGAAACTAGAAAATTGGATATGGAGAAGTATCCAATATTGAGGAAATTTCTGGATGTGTTTCCAAAGGAGTTACCAAGTTTTCGTCCAAAAAGAATATTTGACTTCTCTATAGATATAGTTCTAGGGTCAGAACCTATTTCTAAGGTACCCTATAGGATGAAAACCACTGAACTTATGGAACTTAAGACACAATTGGATGAATTGTTGTCGAAAGGACTGATAAGACCAAGTGTATCACCTTGGGGAGCGCCAGTCATCTTTGTTAAAAAGAAGGATGGTACATTGCGTTTGTACATCGATTATCGTATGCTAAAAAAAGCTATAGTTAAGAACAAGTATTTGTTGCCATGCATTGACAACCTTTTTGATCAAATGAGGGGTGTCGCTATATTCTCTAAAATAGATTTGATATCTGGATATCATCAATTGAGGGTTAAGGATGAAGATATCTTTAAAACTACATTTAGAACCAAATATGGACACTACGAGTTCACCATTTTAACTTTCAGTTTAACAAATGCACCTGTAGCATTCATGAACTTGATGAATAGTGTGTTTAGGGATTACCTTGACAAATTTGTACTAGTTTTTGTAGATGATATATTGATTTATTCTAGAAATGAGGAAGAAAATTGCAAGCATTTAGAAATGGTCCTCCAACGTTTGAGAGAGCATAGGTTGTATGGTAAAATTTCCAAGTGTACATTCTTCCAAAAGAGGGTACATTATTTAGGTCATGTGATTTCAGTAGATGGAATTTCTACAGATCCAGCTAAGATCAAAGTAGTAATTGAATGGCCTATACCTAAGAATGTGTCATAAGTAAGAAGTTTCATGGGTTTGGCAAGGTATTATAGGAAGTTTGATGCAAACTTTTCTAAGATTGCTTTCCCAATTGCTTCTTTGCAAAAGAAAGGAAAGAGATTTGAATGGACTGAGAAGTGTCAAGAGGCTTTTGACCTACTCAAGGAGAAATTAACCACCACATCAATCTTAAAAGTACCAAATCCTGAAGGTAACTTTACGGTTATCACAAATGCATGGGAGGAAGGGTTAGGAGGCGTACTAATGCAAGATGGGCAAGCAATTGCTTATGAGTCTAGGAAGCTGAAACCTTATGAGATGAATTATGCATCACATGATTTAGAATTAGCAATTGTGGTTCACACATTGCAAATGTGGAAGCACTATTTTCTAGGAAAACCCTTTGAGTTGAAAACTAACCATAATGGGTTAAAGTACCTTTTTACTCAACCTAATTTGAATGCAAGACATAGAAGATGGTTAGAGTTAATAGTTGACTATGATTTTAATATCAATTATATTAATGGAAAGAAAATTGGGTTGCTGACACATTAAGTCGAAGATGACACATTGCTTCTATAGTAACAATCCAAACCAATTTTAAGGGGCAAGTACTCCAAAAGTGTAAGGAAGATGAGTATTACTTGCAAGTTAAGCAAGCACTCACTGATAATCCACAAGATTCTAGGTATGAAGGTTGTCAATTTGAACCTAATGGATTACTTAGATATAAGGGTAGAATGTATGTTCCTAATGTAAAGGAATTAATAAATATGGTATGGAAGGAAATACATGAAGCACCGTACTCTGGACATCCTAGAGTGACGAAAATGATGGCTGATGTAAAACCATTATACTTCTAGAAGGGAATGAAATGAGATGCCGCTAGTTTTGTGGCTAGGTGTCTTGAGTATCAAAGGGTCAAAGTTGAGCATCATCATCTTGCGGGCTTCTTTTACCCACACGATATACTAGAGAGGAAGTGGCAAGTCATAAGTATGGACTTTGTGCAAGGATTTCCTATGCCAAGGAATAAGCACAATGCCATTCTTGTGGTTGTAGATAAGCTTACAAAAGTAGCACATTTTATACCCGGGGACCTAACTGATGGAGCATTTTTCATAGCAAGAAAATTTGTGTAGGAAGTATTTAGATTGCATGGGATTCCTGAAAATATTATTTTAGATAGGGATGCACAAGTCACTTCTAGGTTTTGGAAAACCTTGTTCACTACACTAGGGACTTAGTTGAATATTAGCTCAACATATCATCTAGAAATGGATGGGAAAATAGAAAGGGTAAACCAAGTATTGGAAGACCTAATTAGGATGTATTGCATGGATCAACAACACAAGTGGGAAGATTACTTACCCTTAGTTGAATTTTCTTACAATAACTCTTGTCATTCCACGATAAAGATGGCTCCTTTCGAAGCTTTGTATGGCCAAAAATGTCAAAATCCTATAAGTTGGGATAAACTTGAGGATTGAGTGAGTCTTGGGCCAGAAATGTTGGCTGAAATGGATGAGCAAGTTAAGATTGTTAAGAAAAGGTTAGCTAAAGCTACCGATAGACATAAAAGGTACGTTGATGCTAAGAGAGTGCCTTGTAATTTTTCCTTAGGTGACAAAGTATTGTTGAGAGTGAAACCTCACAAGAGCTCCATTAAATTTGGAAATTATTCTGAGTTAGCCCAACATTACGTTGGACCTTTTTAGATTCTAGAGGAAGTGAATCCAGTAGCCTATCAAATCACTTTGCCACTAGCTCTTGATAGAATGCATAATGTATTCTATGTGTCCTACCTTAAAAAGTATATACCAGGGGATAATCATGTAATATATTGGACTGCTTTACAAGTACAGGACCCCACAGTAGTAATTCTTGAGCTCGTCAAGGTGCTAGGAACATGTAAGCTACGCTTGCGTAACAGAGAGGTCTTGCAGTGCAAAGTCCAATGGGACTAGTACACAAAACACTTAGCTACATGGGAGGACTATGTGGAAATTCAATAGAAATTTCCTTATATTCTTAGTACTTTTGAGAATTTTTGAGAAATGTGTTATTAGTTGTTATGTTTTAATAATACTTGAGGTCATCAGGGATGATGATTCATAAGGGGGGGAGTATGTTACACCCCAATTATGAAGTTAATATTTACTATTACTACATAGGGTAAATATGAATGTAATGTGAATTCTGGATATGAATAAATTATGCTTGTACCTTGTTATCAATATGAATGTTATCTCATTTGATGTTACCTCAATTGATGTTATTCATGGTGAAATACTGCATATATGTGAATGAAAGGTTATTGAATTATGATTATTCTAACTTTGGAAATGTTTATATATACTACATATGTTGTGAACAATTGACTATCATGTGCATGTGTTAGTGGATGTAGGTATGTGTTCCATTCCTCCAGGTGGAGGGGAAGTATCACTCAGGAGAAGATCTTGGTTGGGTAACTGATAAAAGTACACTATTTGAGCATATACACACACCACATTAGAATGATTGAGTTGAGTTAGTTTGTGGGTAGTAGGTAAGTCATCCTTAGACGATATGTCTACATTTGAGAGTCTTGTTTACTATTGCATGCATTATTGGGTGATGTTTATCTATTTGAGCTTCTGAGATCTTTCTTGTACTACTATGATTATATTGAGAAGTGGGATGTACGTAGAATTATGTGTATATATATGCACATGCATGTCAATGGATCTAACGAAATGTATATGTACATGTATAAATGTATCACACATAAACATATATCAATATGATGGTAATCATGAATAACTATATGCGAATTGGATGTGAGCATATATATGTATAGTATATACACATATCCATATGTTTATGCATATCGATACATGCGTATGTTGGCGAATGGACATGCTCATACAGATGCAACGATATAGATATACCTACACATATGTGTAGATAGAGGCATATACATTTATACAAACACACACACATATATGTATACATCCAATATAATGTGTTTATTATATACTATCTTGCATGTACTCTTATATATATACATAAATCAAATGTATACTTACATTATTGGCTTACGATATATATCTAAATATATATATGTTAATGTTGGAGTTAAAATGTCACTGAGAGGGGGGGGGGTGAATCAGTGTCTTAATAGATTTGACCAATTTTTCAAAAACTTCAAAACATAACATAGATTTGTTCTCAATTTTACTCTGATTATTGCATTCATGAGTTGAATGTAATCATTCATAAACAAAATTGAGAAAAGTAATAACTCAACAGTGAATAGAACAACAACATATAAAAATAGAAAGAACACAGAAGAACAAAGAGGCACAATATTTTGCCGAGTGGAAAACCCTCCTAGGGTATAAAAACCACTCCCTAAATGCCTTTCTGGCTTAATCTTATAATCAATTGTTCACAATGCCTTATAGGCTGATTTTTTAGCACCCACTCAAGGAGCACCAACCCCTCATTTAGAGATATCTATCTCAAGGAGTACCAACCCCTCAAATTATGTTTTGAACAATAATAATGATTCAGAGGGTTTCTTTGTTTTCATTTAAGCACATATCTCTCTGTTTTCTCATCTACATAATACCTTAAAGATTCAATAACTAAATGCCTAAAATACCTCATAGAGAAGAAACTCACAATCTCTACATCTTATTATATAGATTTTATTGCAGAGTTTTATCCATATATTTTTATACAGCCAAGGAATGATAATCTCAGAAATACATCAACAATCGAACAGAAAACTAAGTTTTCTACTTCTATATATACATCTTGATTTACATGCCAGATAGGTAACTGTCTTCAGGAGTAACGACAGAACAACCAACCCAGCTAAGAGCCGTTCTCAACAAATCTAAAACATGTGAGATCATTTCTCTGCATAAAACGCACAACTGCCCACCACAGAAAATCATAACATCTAATGTATGAAAGACAATACTCAGTTAGGGCATCATTTGTCATAGAGATGCAGAGAGCAGTTAAAGAAAATGGTTATTATAAACCAGCAGGAAACGCATAAATAAAAAATACCAGACAGATCTGTAACTCCCATGGCTCCATTATCCACTGTCAAGCTTCCAGTTAGAAATACACCAAATAAACCTTCCATAAACCTCTGTAAGAACCGTTACAGTTAGCAACAATAGAAACGTAAACACTCATGATGGCAGCCAGGCTATGGTTCGATACCCAGTCAAAAAGAATAAGCTCAAAAAGTTTTCCCTAAACCTTTTTATTTCCATCGATGACACGTTATGCCGAAGGCAACTTTAATGTTGCTAGACATTCAATTCGCTTTCGCTGTGACACATCAGATTTGGAGAGAAGACATATCAAATACAACATGTTATGCTGATGGACTTCCTTAGTATATTATTCTTTTGCTGAGACATGAGGAAACTTCTTACCGAGATGCCCTTTAGTTTCATTCATTATCGTTGTAACAAAATGATATCAGAGAGATCTCTTGAAGACTTCATAATGTTTTGCCGAGAGTCACTTGATACACATTGTCGCCGTGACAATTCAATACCTATGCAGAAGGCCTTTGACATTTCCAAGTCGCCAATACTATACATAGTCAGAGAGACACTATATAGACTGCCCCTTGTTTTGATGAAACATCCCGAGCTCACAATAGATTTCCAAGACATTAAAGATCTCACACCGACATAACCCTTTTTCCTAATGTGCATCGCTATAAAATTATGATATCAGTGAGTACTTTCGTAGAAAGTTTGAGTCACCAAAAAACTTCATTCACTCGGAGTCGCTAAGACAGGATAGATCCTATGCCGATAGAGTTCTTTTGTGTTCCATCGGTGAGACCGGAGGTCACTTGCCGAGACCTCTCGCCGAAAACCCTAGCTCTTGCCGAAGAGACTACCTACATGTTTTCGATTGGTGTAACAAATCAAATTCGCCAAGACCATATAATGATGCCACAACTTTCGCCGATAGACTTCCACATGCATTAGTCGGTGAGACCAAGTGAAATCGCCAAGACCTCAGCCTGATACCGCTCAGTTTGGCTGAAGTTCTCTCAAAGAGTTGTTCAGTTCTCTCAAAGAGTTGTTTAGTGAGACTCCTCTTGAAAAAATAGATAAAACCTTTTGAGCACGAGTCGGTAAGACCAGAAAGACTCGCTATGACATTACCCTGAGGATGATTTCCTTTGTCAATATGCTCATTCTGAAGCGGGTCGGGGAGACATAACATGTTCGATGAAACATTATACTGAACACCTCTGGCTCATGCCAATAAATATTTTTCTTCTGTTGCCAAGACCACGAACAATGTCACGCCAAAAGCTGCCAGAATGTTAAATTCAATCGACATAACATCAGAAATGTCTTGCCGATAGGCAACTCAGACATTTCAAAGTGGATTGGGGAGACCCTGCCATACTCATGCCGATATGTGTAAGCCCAAATGAGAAACAACCAATACCTGTGATATGCAAAAATAACCATCCTGACAAAGAAACTATCTTCCAAACTCTTTCAGTCAAAGAGATGACATTCATAACTTGAACCAAAATTCTCATCACTATGAAATTAAAGCATAAAAAATAACTGTTTGTAATAGCCAAGAGACATCAAAGAAGTGCCATTGTAAATCATAAGGATCAGATATTTTGTCATCAAGGACAAACCATAAACACAACTGAGATCTAACAAACTCCCCCTTTGTCCTTGATGGAAAAACACAAATGACTCTCCCCCTTTTTGCCTCAATGGCAAAGAATAGAAGAGAAGAATGTGCATTGCCATGAAACACAACTGAGAAACCAACCAAAATATAATGAGAAACATCTGCAACAAAAAGAGTAGTAGTGCAGCAACCAAAATTGTAGGAGAGCTGTAAGTGAATCAAAACATATAACATGCTCCCCCTAAGCAGTAGCTTGGAGATTCAGTGAAGTAATGATTGAGAGATAACTCCCAATCGAAGTCTCAGCCTTTCAAATAGCTCTTTTGCTAAGGGCTTAGTGAAAATGTTCAGCCACCTGATCTTGAGATCCAACAAACTGTAAGCAGACTTCATTAGCCAAAACCTTTTCTCGAAGAAAATGAAACTTAATAGCAATATGTTTCGTGCGAGAGTGCATAACATGATTTTTTGAAATATTTATTGCACTAGTGCTATCACAAAGAATGGAAACAGGTTTAGAAACATCAATACCCATATCTGAAAGAGTCTGACTCATCCACATAACTTGAGTACAACATGAAGTGGCAGCAATGTATTATGCTTCAGCAGTAGAGAGAGAAACATATACTTGTTTCTTGCTGTGCCATGCCACTAAACGATCACCAAGAAAGAATGCAGCACCACTGGTGCCTTTCCTATCATCCAAACAACCAGCCCAGTCAACATCAATATAAGCAATCAAAGAGAAATCATTGCTCCTAGGATACCAAAGACCATAATCAAGAGTGCCCTGAATGTATCTAAAGATCTGTTTAACAGCAGTAACATGAGAGTCTTTAGGTGATGCTTGAAAACGTGCAACAGTGCAAACTGCCTGCATAATGTCAGGTCTAGAGGCAGTTAAATATAAGAGACTGCCGATCATTGATCTATATTCCATTTGATTTGTATCAAGAGAATCATCAACCTTAGTAAGTTTGCAACCAGTAACCATTGGAGTGCTAACTGGATGGCATTCATCCATATGAAATTTCTTAAGCATCTCTCTAGCATATTTGGATTGAGAAAGAAATATTCCATTCTCACATTGAGAGATTTGAAGACCCAGAAAGAAGTTTAATTCTCCTAACATTGACATTTCAAACTCAGATTCCATTATCTGAGAGAATTTTTTACTCAAAGTGACATTATTGCAGCCAAAGATAGTATCATCAACGTAAATTTCAACAACTAAAATATCAGAACCTTTAGTTTTAACATAAAGATTACTGTCTACACCTCCTCTAACAAAGCCATTAGAAATTAAGTGACTGTCTAGCCTAGAGTACCAAGCTCTAGGTGTTTGTTTTAAGCCATAGAGAGCCTTTTTCAACCTGTAAGCATGGTTAGGATTATCTTTGCATATAAATCCTTCAGGCTGTTCAACATAGACCTCTTCATCTAAATAGCCATTCAAAAAAGTAGTTTTGACATCCATTTGATAAATAGTAAAGTTTTTGTAAAAAGAATAAGCCAAGAATATTTTGATAGATTCTAGTCTAGCAACAGGTGCAAAGGTTTCACCAAAATCAATACCTTCTTGTTGAGCATAGCCTTTGCAGACAAAATTTTCTGGCTTGTTAAGAATTGGTAAACCTCTAACATTCTAATTCTTACTGATTCTAACCAGATTTTCAAAGTTTATGTGTCCTAATCTTTTATGCCATAACCAGCTCTCTTCAATTTGGCCCATTAGACACATACCTTGAATATTGTCATTGCAAGATGAGTCAAGGAGATTGTACACATTTCCTTTTGTCCTCCTTCCAACTGCAACAGCCTTTCCAATCTTGTTCTTAATCTCACATCCCTGTGAATTAAAAAGAACATGATAACCACTATCACAATTTGACTAACACTTAGAAGATTGTGCTTGAGACCTTCCACATAGTACACATTATAGATAGGAGTGTCTTCATTCAGAAGAAGTGAACCTCTACCTTTAATTTGAATACCAGAGTTATCACCAAACTTAACATATCCACCTACATAATCTTCAAGTTTTATAAACTTGTCCTTGTCGCCAGTCATATGGTTAGAATATCCACTGTCCAAGACCCATAAGTCCTTTTTCTTGGAATGAAAAGCAATTTGAACCAACATAGTTTGTTCAATTTTTTTGACAGTCTTAGGTTTCCAAACCTTTTTAATTTTTTGCTGTTTAGATTGCAGATCAGTTCTGCACTGTTTGACAGAATGTCCTAAAGTATTGCATTTAAAACATCTGATCTGTCTAACAAAACCATAGTGTTTCCTAAGACCAAACCTGGGTATTCTAGAATTCATAAGCCTACAAGTGCTCACCTTATGACCAAATTTGTTGCAGAAAAAGCAATAACCATAGAAAAAAGAATTGACATTGTATGAAGGTCTATTACCTTTAAAAAACTTAGCATGATCCTTACCAGATTCTGAGTGATTTGAACCTGAATTTTTGACTTTAGAAGAGGGGTTTTTTTTTGCTTTGTCAGTTGAGCATTCACCCTTTTCAAAACCAACACCAGATTTATCTTTATACACCTTTTGTTTGCTGAGCATCTCATTCAGTTTTAGAGTGCTTTCATATTTTTCAATTTCCTTCCTAAGAAGGACTACTTCTTGTTCCAGTTTTTGAATTTCATGATCTTTGCAGCTTACAATCTCTCTAAGACAGACTTCAACTCTTTTAGCTTCTTCAAGCTGAGTTTTTAGAGAGATCAATTCTTGATCTGGTTTATGTTCTTGAGTAAGAACTTATTTTTTGAGTTTTTTGACCTCTTGAAGAGCACATTTCAGATCACTTTCAAGATCTACTTCACCTTCTTCAGTGTCAATGGTGTTAGAATCATTTTGCTGAGTAAATTCAGCCATGAAAAAAGTTTCAACTTCATCAGCTGATGAGTCTTCAGACTCAATATTAGATTCATCCTTACTAAACAAACTTTTCTTCTTTTTAAAATTGAACTTTCGTTTAGGTTTGAAAGCCTTCTTCTTAGGCTGTATTTAAGTTGTCTCGTTGTCATAGATTTGATCATCATAGGGACACTTTGCAGCAAAGTGACCTATTTTTCCACAGTTAAAACATTTAAAGGGAAGTTTTCCCTTATATTTTCCTGATCCCTTTTTAAATCTTCTAACAAAATGAGATTCTTTAGAATCAGACAACTCTGATTCATTGACATCGACTTTTTCTTTCTTTTCAGAGTTAAAGGCAGTTTCTTTTCCTGTTGAATTGTTTTTGCTAGTTCTCATTTCATAGGTAGTAAGTATTCCTTGCAGGCTGTCTAAGGTAAGTTTATCAAAGTGTTTCTTTTCTTCTAGGGCTGAAACCTTAGATTCAAATTTAGATGGTAAGGACCTAACAACTTTTGTGACCACATCAAATTCATTAACCTCTTGACCTAGACCTTTCATTCCATTGACAATTTCATCAACTCTTAGGAAATATTCAACCACTTTCTCATAATCCTTCATTTTCAACTCCTCAAACTGATGCTTGAGAGTAATGATTTTTGACAGTTTGACTTTCTCATTCCCTTGATATATAGTTTCAAGTTTTTCCTAGATTCCATGAGCAGATTTGCAATGCATGACTTTAATGAACACATCTTTAGTTAATCCAAACAAGATGGAATGCTTAGCTCTGGCATTTGTTTCATACTTCTTTTTCTCAACAACATCAGTGGGAATAGTGGCAGGTACATTGTAATCTTCTAAAACAATGCTCCAAACATCAACATCAAAAGAAACAAGAAAAGATTCCATTCTTATTCTCCATAACACATAATCTGTTCCATCAAATAATAGAGCTCTGGTTACAGAGGCACCTTCTTGAGAATGTGCCATTAAAAACAAACTCCAAGACCAAGATCAATGCAAGGTAATTTAAAACCTATCAGAGGACCCTACGCTCTGATACCAATTGTTGGAGTTAAAATGACACTGAGAGGGGGGGGGGTGAATCAGTGTCTTAATAGATTTGACCAATTTTTCAAAAACTTCAAAACATAACACAGATTTTTTCTCAATATTACTCTGATTATTCCATTCATGAGTTGAATGTAATCATTCATAAACAGAATTGAGAAAAGTAATAACTCAACAGTGAACAGAACAACAACATAGAAAAATAGAAAGAACACAGAAGAACAAAGAGGCACAATATTTTGCCGAGTGGAAAACCCTCTTGGGGTATAAAAACCACTCCCTAAATGCCTTCCTGGCTTAATCTTATAATCAACTGTTCACAATGCCTTATAGGCTGATTTTTGAGCACCCACTCAAGGAGCACCAACCCCTCATTTAGAGATTTCTATCTCAAGGAGTACCAACCCCTCAAATTATGTTTTGAACAATAATAATGATTCAGAGGGTCTCTCTGTTTTTCAGTTAAGCACATATCTCTCTATTTTCTCATCTACAGAATACCTTAAGGATTCAATAACTGAATCCATAAAATACCTCATAGAGAAGAAACTCACAATCTCTGCATCTTATTATATAGATTTTATTGCAGAGTTTTATCCATATATTTTTATACAGCCAAGGAATGATAATCTCAGAATTACATAAACAGTCGAATAGAAAACTAAGTTTTCTGCTTCTATATATACATCTTGATTTACATGCCATATAGGTAACTATCTTCAGGAGTAACGACAGAACAACCAACCCAGCTAAGAGTCGTACTCAACAAATCTGAAACATGTGAGATCATTTCTCTGCATAAAATGCACAACTACCCACCACAAAAAATCATAACATCTAATGTATGAAAGACAATACTCAGTCAGGGCATCATTTGTCATAGAGATGTAGAGAGCAGTTAAAGAAAATGGTTATTATAAACCAGCAGGAAACACATAAATAAAAAATACCAAAAAGATCTATAACTCCCATGGCTTCATTATCCACCGTCGAGCTTCCAGTCAGAAATGCACCAAATAAACCTTCCATAAACCTTTGTAAGAACTGTTACAGTCAGCAACAACAGAAACATAAACACTCATGATGGAGGCCAGGCTAGGGTTCAATACCCAGTCAAAAAGAATAAGCTCAAAAAGTTTTCCCTAAACCTTTTTATTTCCATCGATGACATGTTATGCCGAAGGCAACTTTAATGTTGCTAGACATTCAATTCGCTTTCACTGTGACACATCAGATTTAGAGAGAAGACATATCGAATACAACATGCTATGTCGATGGACTTCCTTAGTATATTATTCTTTCGCTGAGACATGAGGAAACTTCTTACCGAGATGCCCTTTAGTTTCATTCACTATCGCTGTAACAAAACGATATCAGAGAGATCTCTTGAAGACTTCATAATGTTTTTCCGAGAGTCACTTGATACACATTGTCGCCGTGACAATTCAATACCTATGCCGAAGGCCTTTGACATTTCCAAGTCACCAAGACTATACATAGTCGAGGAGACACTATATAGACTACCCCTTGTTTTGCTGAAACATCCCGAGCTCACAATAGATCGCCAAGACATTAAAGATCTCACATCGACAGAACCCTTTTTCCTGATGTGCATTGCTATAACATTATGATATTGGTGAGACCTTTCGTAGAAAGTTTGAGTCATACTGAAAAACTTCATTCACTTGGAGTCGCTAAGACAGGATAGATCCTATGCCGACAGAGTTCTTTTGTGTTCCATTGGCGAGACCAGAGGTCACTCGTTGAGACCTCTCGCCGAAAACCCTAGCTCTTGCCGAAGAGACTACCTACATGTTTTCGGTCGGTGTAACAAATCAAATTCGCCAAGACCATATAACGACACCACAACTTTCGCCGATAGACTTCCACATGCATTAGTCGGTGAGACCAAGTGAAATCGCCAAGACCTTAGCCCAATACCACTCAGTTTGGCCGAAGTTCTCTCAAAGAGTTGTTCGGTGAGACTCCTCCCGAAAAATAGATAAAACCTTTTGACCATGAGTCGGTAAGACTAGAAAGACTCGCTATGACATTACCCCGAGGATGATTTCCTTTGCCGATATGCTCATTCTGAAGCGGGTCGGGGAGACATAACATGTTCGATGAAACATTATACTGAAGACCTCTGGCTCATGCCGATAAATATTTTTCTTCTGTCGCCAAGACCACAAACAATGTCACGCCGAAAGCTGCCAGAATGTTAAATTCAATCAACATAACATCAGTAATGTCTTGCCGATAGGCAACTTAGACATTTCAAAGTGGATCGGGGAGACCCTGCCATACTCATGCCGATATGTGTAAGCCCGAATGAGAAACAACCAATACCTGTGATATGCAAAAAGAACCATCCTGACAAAGAAACTATCTTCCAAACTCTGTCAGTCAAAGAGATAACATTCATAACTTGAACCAGAATTCTCATCACTATGAAAGTAAAGCATAACAAATAACTTTCTGTAATAGCCAAGAGACATCAAAGAAGTGCCATTGTAAATCATAAGGATCAAAGATTTTGTCATCAAGGACAAACCACAAACACAACTGAGATCCAATAGTTAGTATATATTAGTGGTTATATATATAAATACATGATAGTATAATTTAAGTATATATATATATATATAATTAACATATACTTAAAATATATTTATGTTTTTAGAAAATCGACTAACTCTTATTAAAGGCTATTTATAGTCGATAGAGACTATGAAATAGAGGTCAATAATAGTCATTATTGACTATATCAAATGGAGCCAATTTAATAGCTAATGACTGTTAGTGTAAATCAATTATCATTCTGGATGACACACGATATAAGTTGTTGCATTTAATTTGATATTTCTGTCTATAATATGCTTGACTTAGTTGATGCCATTAGTGAGACCAAGCTTGACTTTGTCTAACGTATTAAACCGCTCAAAGTCGATTCATCCACCAAATGGATCAATGGAAACTTGCTGTCATAAAATGGAAGTTGACTGAGTTTAAGCGTGCCAAATATGAAGGAAATGATAATGGTGATGACATCACCTTTGAGTATGATTTGCTGTTGATGTCTTTTCTTTGTTGAAATTCGAATTAAGCATATGTAGATTGAATAAGTCTTCATATTGCTATCACAAAACAAGTCAACCTGTAGGTGATTATGCTGAGTATTAGCTTGAGAATTCGCCACCTTTTTGATATGTTTTATGTGTTGCTTTTCATGAAGCTTTCTATCTATTTACATTCCTAAACTATAGGCTTTTAGGTTGCTTGGTTACCCTATAAATAGCTGACCCATTTCATTTGAGAGGGACACATTCCTCCATGAGATAATACATCTTTTGCAATTTGTAATTCTGTATTTTTCCAGCCATACTTTGCTTTGCATTGAGAGAGAGAAAGGAAGTAAGTTCATATAGCTGTGAGGAGGTTATAATTTGAGTGAAGGCAATATTTTGAGAGGATTAAGCTATGAACTTGTGAGGGGGATTTATAGTGTCATTATTGAGGAGCTATTTATCAAGCTTGCTACTGTGGAAAAGGATGCATTGCTATCTATAGTTTGGATAAGTGATAATAGGCATGAGGATCTCTTCTTCTTTGTTATTTTACTTTGAATGGTGTGTCTTGCATGCATGGTTGAGATGTATTTTCTAGTATATGCAATAGATAATTTATATTACTTTGAAAGGGAAAGTGAAGCTATTATGCTATTTTCTTAATGTGTTTTTATGTACTCCTTAGTAGGAGATGGGTGTTTATCATAGGTATTATATACTAGGTATGATTGAACATGAAAAACACATATGGTGCATTTAGCTAAGATATTGGTTTAACTAGGAAAGTTTGTGTTTACTCCTAGGATAGATAATCCAGTATGGGAGGGAGTTTAAGTACTTACATGTAAGTAGGGTTATCCGAGTATATAGGTTATCTTTGGAATTATGGGCTATCCATTGAGGAAATACCTAGCTCGTGTACTTACAAGTTAAGTAGGTTAATTGCAAGTAGATTATTATGGTGATAGGTCTTCTAGGATGATAGACTATCCATTGAAGGAAATACCTATATGTAGCTTAAGATGGCCTTAAGTCAAATCAGCCCTGAGTAGTGTATGTGATAGATGACTCTTAGTAGGAATACTAAATGTAACAATTTGGCCTAAGTAGTGCAATGTCTGAGCATCCACTATGGATTGTGTGACTACCGAGACTACACTGTCAGTTCATCGTGATCTAGTATTACATGGTAGATAGAGTTTGTGTGATTACAAGTTGTAGTTATGTAGGACACAACACTATGCTCAGTTAGTTGTCATTATTGGTTACTCTACCAATCTTTTTGTCAAAGGGAAGGGCCATCTATTGAATGATAGATGTGTGGGGTACCACATTATGAGTCCATGGTTGGAGAAAAAGCACTTGAGTGATGCTTCTCCTCCACAACAGGCAACAGAAGAACCAAGATTTGAAAGGAAGGATCCTGGACCGTCTTACAACTATTTTTTCTGAAGCTCATTGAGCTATGTATGTAAATGTATGCTTTCTTATATTGATGTATTTTATGAAATGAAAATGAATTCATGTTGTATTATGTTATGCATCTTGGTTGAATGTTATCAATAACGAAGGAAAAAATTTATTGCAATGGTTTGTTACTTAGTTAATTTACTCGTAAGGTGTAAATTTAGAAATTTTTACTTAATTGAAGGGTTAGTATGTTATAGTTGGTAGAAAATAATAGGAGGGTCTAGCTAAAAAAACTCTTATTGTGAATAGGAGATACATAGTCCAATTTTAATATAAGAATTTTGGGACACCTGAAGAATGCAACCATGCCATTATTACATGTAATTTTTTATAAGAAGGTTAAAAAATTAAGTGTGCTAAAAATATGAAGAAATGAAAAATAGAATGATGATGTAGAATTCAAAATAGTTCATGCCCCTTATCTATGCTTCCACATTCTGCAAACATCTCTCTAATAGAGTAGTCACAACTACAACATCTAAAATTTTTTCTCTATCTTTTATGCTTTGATGGATGTCCATACACTGTTTGAAAGCTCCCATTTTGGCATAGGCTAAGAGAATGCTAAAAAAGGTTGTAGAATCAGGCTTGACATCTTCCAATTGTGTTTTCTTGAAAGTTCCTAAAGTCTTTATAAGAAATCAATTTTGTGAGAAATCTCCAATCAGGGCATTCCATGAGAACATGTTTCTTCGAGGCATTCTATTAAATAGTTGACATTCCTTGTCTATGCTTCCACATTATACATATCCTGCAATCATGACAATCCATTAGATTACATTTATTTGAAGTATTCTGTCAAACAGTTCACACCCTTTTTATATGCTTCCACATTTTGCATACATGTCTACCAGGGTAGTTGCAACTACAACATCCAATGAATGCCATCCTCCTTTGAGGGATTCCATACCCTATTAACAAAATCCTATTTTGGCATAGGAATGGAGGCTGCTGAAAATGGTAGCGAATTTTGGCTTTACACCTACCAATTGCATTTTCTTGAAAGTTCCTAAAGCCTTTTCAACAAATCTATTTTGCGTATATCCTACATTCCATGAGACTAGAGTTCTTTCAGGCACTCGGGCCAACAACTCACATGCCTTGTCCTTCTGTTTGCTTCTATAACTATATTCACCATGAGGCAATCTATTTCTTTTATCCATTCAAACTTCTTGAGTGCAAAATAGTGATTTGAATATGGTTTTGCAACTTGTCTTATGTGCGAGAATCACATGGCTGACTACTAACTACTACGGTTTACAAGACTATTTAGGAGAACAAAAAAAGAGTTCATGAAACTAACAGACTATATGGGCCCCACATCATCCACCTAAGTGGTCAAAGCTTAGTGTGTGATGGTTAAGCCCAGTCGAATAAAAGAAACATAAATTATCAGATGGAAATCCTCTATTACACAACAACAAGCTAAAATCTCATGATCTCGCTAATAGATGCCAAAATAAATTTAATGGAGAAGAACCAACCCATCTAATAGTGATGTATAGGCTTCATGACAAGCTTATGAGAATGGTTATTAACAATACACATTCATCTCTATGCCTACGCTGCAAGAAAGTAGATGAAAAGAAAGAAACCAAAACATATAAATCAAAGGATATGGGTGTGGGATCAATTTATGTACCAAGATATCACACATCACATATAACCATCAAATGAAAGGCTTTGAACATGATTGCATACTAATCCACCTTGCAGGCTTGAAAACTTAAGATCTCCATACTATCCTTCTTTCTTTTCCTCCTAACGTCCTTCCAAGGTTGTTGAGGAATTCCTCTATGCATGCAAAGCCTCCAAGAGAGATATCATGTGGTATTCTGCTTCTCCTCCCCCCTTCTTTTTTTTAGAACATAATAAAGGAAATTTATGACAATGTTGAGATAGCATCCACAAACATGCACACAAAAGTGTAATGGAAAAACTTGGAAAAGGAGTTGTTCCATAAAATTCCTACTATCATTAAATGGAAAGAGAATCTAACAAAAAATATCTCAACCTATTTCAGGCTGATTATATGCTACCAATTAATTTGAAAGTCTCCCTACTTTTGACACATGGTGCAAAGATTTTGACTCTCATTCTTTATTATTATTAACTTACTTAAATTTATTATAACCTTTATTTATTTATTTCCTTTTAATTAATAAATTTAAAACCATTCTTTGATATACTTAAATATATATATTCTTCTATTCTTATTTTCTTTTCATCACTCAATTATATATATATATTTGAAATAAAATAAGGTAGTCAATAGGGATTATTTATAATTTCTTCTAATTATTTAACTTTATCTATTTATTAATTAAATCATGTAAGGAACATGAGATGTGAGAATTCTTCAATCCCTCAACTTTGTCATTCACTACTTATTGAATTGCATGTGTTGGTTTGAGTTCATGCTTTTCCATATTAACTAATCTTGACTAAATATTATATTTACAAAATCTTCAAAATTGTCCCTAACATTATCTAGTTCTTCTCATTCTTCAAGAATATTTTGTATGTATTAAGCAATTAAGTCTCTCTTGAATGTTATTTGTAGTCACCTAAAATTTGACCATATCTAACCACACTTGACTTTATGCTATCCTAACTACTTTAATTAGATTAATATTTATTATTTATTTAATTAAATTATCTTTCACTTTTATCCTTCACTTTAATTAAATAAATATTTACTATTTATTTAATTAATTTTTCTTTCACCTTTATCCCTCACTTTAATTAAATAGATATTTATTATTTATTTAATTAATTTATCCTTCACCTTTATCCATCACTTTAATTAAATAAATATTTGATATTTAATTAATTAATTTATCCTTCCACATCAACCTTATCCCATAAATAATTAACTAATTTTACTATTATTTAATTAATTATTGCGAGTCACATGATTAACTAAGACCTTTTCTAGATTCATTGAACCTAGACACTTACCAAAAAGTCAAACTTTTCATCTCATCCATGTCCATTTCATACTGCATCTCCACATATTAACCATTCACATAAGGATATACCCTAATAAAATTATAAACTAGCCCTTATCCCACATGTGACACTAGTCAGTTGACTACAACTTTTGATCCAAAACCTAATCCTCATTCAATCACAACCATCCATAAACCAATCCATCTAGGCATTTGATTTCCTTATTGGAATTTCTATAAACGAGAGGTCTCTCATCCCATTTGAGCATATTCTCTCATGCTATTGTTATGTTGTTGCATTCTATATTGAATCTACTATTATCATACCCTTATGTTGTATTTTCTATCTACTTATTCTATAGCCTAGTTAATCTTCCATCATCATATCCTTAGCTATCCATTTGATCTCATGTCATACTAATCCTATCATCATGTTGTTGGTTTCATAAGTAACCACATTCCTCCATCAACACATAAAAAGAGAAAATCAAATGGAGTTAGGGTGCACGCTACTTCAATTATATCTGAGGAGAAAGAAGGGTTTCAGGTAAAGGTGTTATATGTGTATTGCATTATCTTCTATGTTATTTACCTTTAATATTTTCTTGTCTTCATTTTGGCATGCGTGGTGGGACTCCCATCCATGTTTTGTTTTTTGTTCTTTTATGTAAAAAAAATGGACCTAACTTTTTCATGTTGAAGGAAAAACCCTAGGTTTTTAAAGATTACATCATACCTTTCAAATGGTTATGAATTTTTCTATAATTTTTGGATTTAAATTTTGGATGATCTCAAGAGGATCGAGTACAAAACTCAAGTTTAGATCAACAATATTCAATGAATTAATATCATTTTATGATTTTTCTTTAATTTGGTTTTTAGGTCACAAATCAATAATTTTTCAAAAAAAATCTAGAAATATCTCAAAAATTTAATAGGGATATGTTCTTTATTTTTTTTAATTTTTGAGGTAATTTTTTTGACTAAATAATTAGATCTATGTCAACTAGGGTTTTCCATAAATCTACTTTTTTGGGCACAAATCATGTAATTTTTTAGAATTTTTTATATTTTTTGAAAGCTCTCATAATTTAGTAGGGGCTTATTCTTTTCATTTTTAATTTTAGGTCCAAACATATTGTAAAATAATTGGATTTGATTTGACTATGTGAAAAACATAAAAGAAATGAAATTGTAATCTTGTGATTAACATATCTTTTCTTTACATCTATTTTTTGCATCAGAACATTGTTTCCTCATATTTGCAAGGGTTTTATTATCATTTCTAATCTATTTTATTGCATAAAAATAATTTCTCTAAAAATATCTTTCAAAATACTAATGCATTGTGTGTAGCACCACTTGTCAAAGGTCAAATTCTATCTAACTACTAACAAGTTTTTTGCAGATTTGCTTGTCCAAGACTCTCTTTTTTTACTAATATGGGAAAACTTATTTTATAAAGGTTAATAAAAACTATTTATTGTGTCTTCAGGTGAATGGTCTGTATTCTCTCCTCTTGTGCCTTTGTGTGTGAATGTTCTGTATTCTCTCCTCTTGTGCCTTTATGTGATCTTGATGATCAATAGCATCACTTACTCTTTTCTTTGATTTTTGTTGTCATCCCAAGGAACCCAATGTGTGTATTATCTCCCCTTGCACTTTTTGGGATATTTGGTGACAAAAAAAACTTGGATCATTCCTTTTAGGAGGCCTACTTAAGGATTTGATCATCCTAGGGGATGACCTGAACTCTCATGTTCAAGTGGAGTATAAAGAGTGTGAGGTGAATCAAAAGACACCTCTCTTGGAAGTGGAATCTTGTCAATCTAGATTAAGCCTTCACAAAATTTATACCTTGGAGAAGTGAAGGTGGATAATAGGTTACCATCTCCTCACGGTTGTTTGGAATTATTCCCTTTCATATATGGATTTGGCCTCACATACCCTTGACTTATTTAGAGGACTCCCTAACAACCTTGTTCATCCTAGTTAAAGATCTTAAAGGTTTTGCTTAGTGTGGTGCAAGGTACAATATCATTCTTGAAGTTATTCACCTTGCATCTCCTTGAGTAGAGATAGAAGCTCTTTGGGCAAGGACTGAGGACCTCCAAAAAAGGGAAAAGGTGAGCCATTGTTCCATTGGATCCTTATCTATTAACTCTCAAAATATAAGTGTATTACACTAATCTTGAGAAATTAGCCTTTGGTTGGTGGGCCCACATTAATTCAACACTCCCACTTGGATAATTATAGGCTTGTGCAAGTACTTGGTGTGTCTTCTTGTGCTAAACCAGTGCATACCTATCTTCCAAATATTCCTCAATCCACTTTGTTTGTTTATGCACTTTCAAATCTACCTCCTAGTCAAGCAAGAAAAATCTTCAGACTAATCCAATCAATCTTCTAATATTTTAATCCAAAATCCATTTATCCAGTTCCTCATCTCATCTTAATGATTCCTTTTCATTCTAAACATTTCATCCCTAATCATCTCATCCTAATCATCCTAATCATTCCTATTTATCCTAACCATCTCATCTTAGGTCATCCATAATCATGTTGGAAAATAATGATCTACTAAGAACAAGGGTGAATCAATAGATACTCAAAAATTTAGCCCTCAAAAAATTAATGCAAATTACTTCCTTAGCTCCAAATACTTTGTGTAGATTTCCTACTCAAACTCTTATTGTGTAGATTGAAAAGATGCAAACATAAACATACAATCAACACAAATGCCCACAACACCAAATATACATGGAAAACCCAAGATGGGAAAAACCACGGTGACAAAAATTGCTTGAAGCTACTGCTCAAATCCAGTGTCAAAAATGAAATTTTTGTTACAATGTTTAGGGCTACAACCCAAGGATGCTCCAACACCCTGATTTAGGAGCTACAACTCCAAGGAAGCAACAACTCCCTACTTCAGAATCTACAACTTCAAGGATGCTACAACACCCAATTTTAGGAGCTACAACTCCAAGGATGCAACAACACCCTAATATGAGCTACAACTTAGTACAATGAGGCTACAACCTCTTACAAAATTGCAAGCTCATATATACATAGATTGGTTCTAACTAATCTATAATGCATCATTACATTTAGTACATTGTTGCACTTACTCCAACTTACACTCTGCTACTGAAGCTGCACTCTCAGCAACACATCCCCTCTACTTTGCACTCTCTCTTTTCCTCCTCTACACTTAGAACATTTTTTTCTATCTTCCTACACTATACACTCTCTTCTCTTTTTGTACTGCACACTTTCTTCACCTTGAATGCAAACACCTAGAGGATGTTCTGTGTTATAGTCTAGGACTTCACAAATTCATTCATTGTCTGCTGCACTTCAGTCTCTCTATATTGCAGACTAACTACATCCCAACTAACTCACTCAAATAATACAAACTTTTGAAAATATCTAATTGTCTTCTTTCTCTATCAACCTGCTATATTTTCCTCGAGATTCTCTCCACCATCTAGGTCATCTCAAATCTTCTGCTAGGGTTTTCCTTACTCGCTAACTTCATTAGCAAGATGCTAGATCACCTCGAGCCTTGCACCATTTTCTATCTCATCTAATAGATCATCTATCAGATATCTCCATTTTCACTCTACCTCTGCATTGAGCCATTTCCACATTAAATTTTGTTACAAAGAATTTTCCCAAATTAGCTCTCTATCAAACCCTAAAATCTGATATGCATTCAATGCATTCTTCTAATTATTCGATCTAATTTGATCTCGATCACCTGTTAGGGTTTCCAAAATCCTTCGTTACACAACTTCTTCATTGAGCCTCACAACATTTCATTCTAATATAGAGAATTTTCCTTCATTCCCTTCCTATCAAAGCCTAAGATCAGATATGCATTTAATGCTCTCTTCTGATCCTTTGATCTGATTTTATCTTAATTATATCTACCATCTATATTGCCGCCTTGAAGATCAAATCTTAATTTACTTTGGTTGCTTGTGCGGCTAGACCAATAAATTATTTCTCTTATGTCAGTTTGTAGTTCAAACCTCCGTTCACACTGTCATAGCTATTTCATATCTCTGCTTTTGAATTTTGGTTGTCGATCTACTCCTTTCGCGCCCTGATCCATTTTCTCTCGTTCATTGTCATATCTTCAAATCTTTACTGCCGGATAAGCGGTCATTTAAATCTCCTCCATTGATCATATCCTTCATAACCATTGTGTATCACCAAAACACTTAGAACAATCACATCCAATTCTACAATGTAGCGATCACCATTCGATCAGTTTCCTTTAATCTCTGTTGTCCATCGCATATCACTGATATGCTATGGGTATCACCATTCCTATCCCTGATGTAACAAAAATCAATGATCAATGTTGGATCAACTATCGATCAATCTGCATCGTCCATTAATCATCTCTAAAACCATCGTGTCTCAAAGATGTGTAAACATGATACAATGACACCCAACGATGTAATAATCTTTTGACACCTGTCACTTTCCACTACTATCGCTTATTGACCATATCTTCAACCTTCTTCACTTCACAACAACGATGTGAAGCAATGGGGCGATATGATGCCATGTGTTGTTGGTCCCACCAAGGCTATGTTCTCCTTTATCACATGTTGCCCGATCATCATGATTGCTACCATTGAATTTCTTCATCACGTATTGCTGATCTTAAGGAAAAATTCAACTTGCTTTTTGTGATGAGTGAGATCCTGAGATAACCATTAGATCTAGAAATTTTGATTACCACCATTCCCATTGACCTCGTGGGTCTTGATCGAGCCCCACTGAAATCTCAGCGGGGTATGCGGGCATTGTTCAATCTTGTCGCCTTAACCATCATTGTCGATCTTGCTAAAGGGAAATATTTGCATGACTTAGGAAATATTAAACACTCCAAATATTCACTCAGTCGGTAAATGCAAGGTGAAAGGGTCAGTTCCCCAAATGACTTCAAAGGCTTAAGTCATAACTTAAGCTACCTGCAACTGTCAATACATAGTCAACAACAAAATATAATTTCTGTTCACAACACCATGACTGTAAACGTATTAGGGTTTAAGAGATAAACCCTAAAACACTTGAAGGTGAATATTGTTCATTTCTAGGCATATCCTTCACTTTCTGGACCTTTAGAGCACATCACTAGAATGTTCTCAAAAAAACCACATCAAATCCGGTACCTAATTTTTCATCACATACTTGGAGGCAACTGTTGTAGAGAGATGACAACATTTTGTCAATTATGGAATATATCGAGCAGCTTGCTCTTCTGCACCAACAACCAATCCACATACTTCTAGATCTAGGTTCACTGCTCTCACATTCATCCTATGAGATTCATACCAATGATCTCCCTTGCATGATCAATTCCACACTCATTTGACATCAAAGACACTTTTGAAATCAAAGACAACATCGTAGCATATGCATTCAATATTCTCTAGTAACTCCATGACAACATTGTAGCATATGCATTCATCAGCAACATGTACCCATGCTCCATATTCATAGTAGACCTTATCTCTCCTTGAAATCAATGAAACTTTCCATTAATGTCATCATCCTCACTTGCATGAGAAAATCATTTCATCTCTGATCCTCTTCCATCATGCCAACAATCTGCCTTGCATGATTTTCCCTTCTAAAATCAATGACAACTATATGGCAACAATCTCCCCCTTTGTCATTGATGGAAAAAAATTAAATGCTCAACTTGCCAAAGGTCTATTACCAATGATGGATAACATTTGTGCTCTCAATTCACCTTTGACATACCATCTCCTTTGCTCACAATTATGAGCAACTGCACTTCTTTCTCCCATGCTTAAAATTCCCCCCCTTGCTCAAATACTTGAGCATTTGCATACTTTCTCCCCCTTTGAAATCGATGGAAAAGGGTCACAACTTTCTCCTCTTCTTTGTATCAGGTCACCATACTGCTGCAACCTATATTCCTTCTTAGCAATGTCAAAGGGACTTAGCTCCCCCTTTGACTGATACCAATTGAAGACAATTTTTTTCTCTCATGCCAATTGTTGCAATCCTTTTTACTACAATGGAAAAACCATATAGTTCAACCGCTTTGTACCAATTTACTAATATCTGATGCCAATTAGAGTGCCATTACATGCTATGATCTGATCAAGTCATATACCAATTATAAATATTCTAATTCATTCTTTGTACCAATTAAATCATATTGCAGAAACCAATTGGTGATATCATGCCCTGATAACGATTATCATCCTAATACCAATTATGAATGTGTTCACCTTATGCTATGTACCAAATGATATCCTGGACTACACTGTATCAAGTATAACATTGATTTGATACCAATAGCAACTCCCCCTTAGAACTTTCTCCATGCTCACTTCCTATATACCTGAGCATGAGCTTGATTTTGGGCTTTGTACCAACTAGACTGTTCTAAACCAATTTATGGTGGTCTGATACCAAATTAAAAAATAAATTATACATAATAGCTCCCCCTAAGACATATCTCTTCTCCTTGCAATCAAGGATCATTTCTCTCAACAAAGCATTTACACCATTTTTAATAACTGATACCGATTGTTGATATCATTTACTACAGCTAACTATCCACTATATGTTGATGTTCTTACCCTCTAATGTGCATTTTAAAGAGTAAGAATGTGACCATACATCTACAACCATCAAGTTGTTATAATTTTGTAAAATATGTTTTACCTGACTTGATCTCCTTCTTCATTTCCAAGGATGAATGAAATATCAATTTACCCCCCCCTAGAGTCATGCCCTATCACTATGAATTAGTGATGTAAGGTAGAAGTAGCCTCATTTGGTTCCTCTTGCTGACATTTCAATATCCACACCTTCTTATCCTTCTTTTCTATCTTGTCAACCTTCTTACCAGGAATATGTGAGCCATTGTTCACTTTGGGGGACACAATCTTCTTCTTATCATAATTTTTTATTGGTCTTACATGATTCATTTTACAGTCCTTATCTATGTGACCAAAGTTATCACATTTGTAGCACACTATATTCATATCTACAATAGGAGTAAAAAAATATATATTTACATATTTAGTGCTCCTTCTAGGTGCAACTCTACATTCACATGCTTTATGACCAAATTGATTACATGAATAATAGTAGCCATAAAAAAATGAGGAAAAATTTGTCATACCATTTCTTTGAGCAGGATGAGGTGGTCTTCTTTTCCTTTGCTTCTTCATGTATCTCATCCTTGTGAATCTTTTTGCATCAGCTCCCTTTGTGTACTAATTTTTCTTCAAGTTTCTAAGAACTGGTTTCTCCACTATCTTCTCTGTTGTGGGTTTCTTTTCTTCTTTTGTCTTCTTCATCTTAGCAGTGCCTTTATCTAATTTTCCATTTCCATAGGTACTTTCTTTGGAGAAACTTGTGCAAGCTTCGTCTTCCTTTGTGCAACATCTTTCTTCTGATTTAAATCTGTCATACAAGTTTGCAAAAGTGCTGATAGAGGAACTCATTCCTTTCTCAAACCTAAGGCCAAATTTTTCTTTGGGTTTTGATGGCTTTTGTGATTTCACTAATTCATCAAGTATCTCAGATCCACCTTTTTGTTGGAAAAACAAGGACAAAAAACTGAGAGGGGGGGGTGAATGAGTTGTCACAAAATATTTAAACTTTTCAAACTTAACTTAACTTGATCTCAGATCTGATGAATGAACAATAAACCATAGAGAAAACCAAGATTTTTTTATGTGGAAACCCTGTTAGGGGAAAAACCACGGTGGATGTCAGTCCACAATATTATACCCTATTAAAAGTATAATGAAGAATAATGGGAATGCACATGCATTCAGACACACTACCTAGAGCTCACTGCTCAAATACAAGAGGACTCACTACCCAAAGAAGACACATTGTCTTACAACAATTTAGATTAGATTCATAGGGTATGAACTAAGAAAATAGCTTCTAAAAAATCTTGATTACAGTTCTGGTTAAGCACAAAAACACTCCTTCAAACTTTGCTCAAACTTCTTTACACTTTGCTCTACAATCGAATGATTAGGTCAGTATTCAAACACTTGCTCTTTCTCTAGCACTTCTTTGCTACATAAATTCACACAAAAAACTACTCTTATATATCTGCAACATGGAATTACATCAACAACTTCATCGGCCAAAATAAAATATAAAACATATACACAATGTCAGCCCAAATTTACAAGTAAATTTTTAATGAAAATCAAACACCGTTGGCCACAACATAATTAAGAATTAAAACAATATCCTCAAGTGTGCCAAACATTCAAATTTTAATCTCCAAGGATCCACAATATGTTACAACCACCATGTCAGCCAAGAACATAAAAACCTAAACACACAAGAGAAAAATCACTGACCATGAGAACAACGATCAACGCGGCTGTGCAACAAAGATAGATCATGATCTAGAATCATACACAAGCATAAAAAATCATCAGAGAAGCATCCACAACAACTAAAATAACTAGAATCACATCAACTTCAATCAAGAACACTAATTGAAGCCATAGAAAAACTGTCAGAACACAACTATTCATAACACGATTAAATCTTCATGTGGACCTATGAAACTTTCGGTGGATAAACTAGATACACTTAGCAATAAACCCTTTAGTCCACAATGACTGATCGTCAACATACTAAGTAAGACACCTTGATGACCTTCATTGTTCCACTGTCATCCTGCAACTCTTTCTTTAACAATTTTCTCAATATCCTCAACATATATAGCCTACAATACATCAATGAAAACCACATATCAACAACACAACCACAACATCCAACAATCTCCCCCTTTGGCATTGGTGGCAACACATGATGTGAAAAACACCATCAATGCAACTCTCAATTAACACTTACTCCCTCTTAGATTCTGACTCTTCTCCTCATGCTATTTTTCACATTGCTCTTCTCCTCCTTTGACATCAATGGAAAAGATAAACATTATCTTTCCACATACAAGCTCTAAACCACATATCTGCACATTTGACTACTCCCCTTGAGTAGCAGCCACAAAAACATCAATCTGGATTAGAATATAGCTATGAAGCACACAGATTGATGCAAGTAAATGCAAATCTAGTTCTTATCAGGAGGGGTAATCACCCCTAGCATCCCTCTGAGATACTCAAAAGTATCCTTTGGAAATGGCTTGGTGAAAATATCTGCAATTTGTTCTTTGGTAGGCACATACTCTAGTCTGACTTCTTTCTCACTCACTTTCTCCCTCAGGAAGTGAGACTTGATTGATATATGTTTGGTCTTAGAGTGTAGCACTAGATTCTTCGATATGTTTATTGCACTTGAGTTGTCACAGTATATGACAATAGGCTCATCATATACTACTCTGATATCTTTCAGCATCTGTTTCATCCACAACACTTGAGTAAAATTATTAGCAGCAACAATACACTCTGCCTTAGCAGTAGATAGGGAAATGAAATCCTGCTTTTTACTCAACCAAGACACCAACTTCTTCCCTAGGAAGAAGGCACCACCACTAGTGCTTTTCCTATCATCTACATCTCCATCCACATCAGTATAGGAACTCAAGGTAAGATCATCATCTTTAGGATACCAAAGCCCAAAATCAACTGTTCCTTTTAGGTATTTGGAAAATTCTCTTTACAACAGTCACATGAGATTCTCTCAGATCACCTTGATATCTAGCAACCATACACACAAAATTCATGATGTTTGGTCTAGTCCAAGTTAAGTAGAGAAATCTGCCAATCATTGACCTATATCTTGTTTGATTTTCCTTAGGATAATCATCATTTTGTGTTAACTTGCATCTAGTTGCCATGGGTGTACCAATAGGCTTTGAGTCTTCCATGCCAATCTTCTTCAGCAACTCTCTCACATATTTGGACTGAGATATGAAAATCCCATTGTCTAACTGAGTGACTTTCAATCCCAAAAAGAACTTCATCTCTCCAATAGTACTCATTTCAAATTCACTTTTCATTTCATTAGCAAACTTCATACATAGATCATCATCACCTCTAAAAAATAATGTCATCAACAAAGACTTCAATAATCAACTCTTTATCATGATCCAACTTAAAATACAAGTTGCTATCAGTAGTACCTTTATTGAATCCAAGCTTTAGTAAGTATTTATCCAGTCTAGCATACCAGGCTTTGGGGGCTTGCTTGAGTCCATACAAAGCTTTCTTGAATCAACAAACCATGTCTTCCTTATCAGTTAGTTGAAATCCATCCAATTGTTCAACATATGCCTCTTCTTCTAACTCACCATTCAGAAAGGCTGACTTCACACCCATTTGATAGACTTTGTAGTTCTTATATGTGGCTTAAGCAAGAAATAATCTTAAAACTCCAATTTTGGAAATAGGGGCAAAGGTTTCTTCAAAATCAATACCTTCCATTTGTGAATACCCTTTACATACCAGTCTTGCTTTATTCTGAACCACTTCACCTTTTTCATTCAACTTATTTTGAAAGACCCATTTAGTACCAATTACATTTTTATCTTTAGGTCTGGGAACAAGAATCCATGTATCATTCTTTTAAGTTTGCATCAGTTCTTCCTTCATAGCTTCCATCTAGTGTTTATCATTACAAGCTTCATTGACATTGTTAGGCTCAGTCTTGGAAATCAAACAATACTCTTCTGCAATCCTTCTTCTAGTCTGCACACCTTTATTCTTATCTCCTATAATTTGATCTTGAGAATGATTTAGCTTTACATACCTTAGAATTTTAGAATTCTCTTGCACTTCTGATTCTTCTGTTCTTTCTTCTGCTCTTCCACTTGTCTCTCCTTCCTGACTTTCTTGATTTACCAGAACAATATGAACTTGATTTTGTGTTTGAGCATTCTTTCCCTTGTCTGTACTATTTTTCTGGTCATCTGAATCATATCCACAATATCTGGATGATCTAGCAGAGTCCTCATACACTCTGACATTTGCACTTTCAACCAATTTTCTCAATCTTCTATTATAGCACTGGTAAGCCTTGCTTTTAGTAGAGTAACCTAGAAATATTCCTTCATTGCTCCTTGCATCAAACTTTCCTATGTCCTCATCTCTCTCAATATAACACTTGCTTCCAAAGATCTTGAAATATTTAATAGTAGGCTTATAACCAAACCACAACTCAAAAGGAGTCTTATCAAAAATACCATTGACATTTATTCGGTTTAGAGTGTACACAACAGTGCTTACAACTTCTCTCCAATAGATGTGAGGCACATTTCCTTCCAACATCATTGTTCTAGCAGCATCCATAATTGTTTTGTTCTTTCTCTCTACAACTGCATTCTGTTTAGGGGTTTGGGGAGCAGATAACTATCTTTTGATTCCATGCTCTTCACAAAAAGAATTGAACTCCCGAGATGTGAACTCACCACCTCTATCTGATCTTAGGCATTTGATCTTTAGACCTATCTCATTCTCTGCCATAGCTTTTAAACTTTTGAACTTCTCTAATGCTTCACATTTTTCTCTTAAGAAAGCAACCCATATCATCCTAGAGAAATCATCAATAAGCAACATAAATTACCTTTCTCCTTGTAGACTTATGTTTTTGTAGGGACTGCATAGATCAGTATGCACCAACTCCAGTACTCCATTAGAATGATGTTGTTTGCTCTGAAAAGAAACTCTAGTCTATTTTCCCATTTGACATTCCTTGCATATTGTGTTAGTAGGCTTCACTAGCTTAGGTAGATCTCTTACTGCTTGAGTGGAGCTTACCTTGATAATGTTATCAAAATTCAGATGACACAACCTCCTATGCCATAACCAACTTTCATCTAGTTGAGCAATTAAACAATTTTCATTAGCAACACTCAGGTGAAAAATATTACCTCTTGTCTTTGTACCTAAAGCAATTACATTTCCAGAGCTTCCAAGTATCTTGCATCTTCCATATTTGAACTAAAGATTGTAACCCTTGTCCACCATCTGTCCAACACTCAATAGGTTATGCTTCAAGCTTTCAACATAAAGGACATCATCAGTGTTATGTTTACCACCAAGACAAATAGATCCTCTACCACGAATCACACCAACATTGTTATCTCTGAATCTTACAACCCCACCATCATATTTCTCTAGACTTACAAATTTTCTTTTGTCACCAATCATATGATATGAGCATCCGCTATCAATAACCCAATCATGCTTTTCTTCAATTCGGGCTACAAGAGCTTTCTCAACTTTAGCAGATTCAGTAGCCACTAGACCATTTTCCTTGATAGCAATGAAAACCCATTCATCTTCATTTCTATTGTCTTTATCAAATTCTTCATCAGTCACACCTTCTTTAGCATAATAGCATTTCTTTTGAAATATAGGTTTGTTAGGCTTAGACCTAGGGACTCTTTCAGGACACCTTGAAGCAAAATGACCTATTTTACTGCAAGAGAAACATTTAATAGGCAACTTTCCTTTATACTTACCTTGTCCTCTGCCTTCTTTCTTCACAATCAGTGCTTCCAGCTCTTCTACCTCTCTTTCTTCATCTTCAAGTTGTTTCATCTCTTCCTCATACTTGAATGTCTTTCTAGAACTCTCTATCGGATCATATCTTTGCTTGTTTCTTCCGGATATAGAGGCCTTAAATGCAAATTTGGTCTTGGGGGAAAAATCACCAAATTCACTCAACTCAAAGACAACAAGTTTACCAATTAGCATATCTCTTGTCACATTTGTTACTATTCTGAGCTCTTCAATAACATGAGCCTTTGATTTGTAAGAGGGAGGCATGATCTGAGCACTTTAGCTACAATTTCTTGTTCATCCAAGGTACCATCAACACATCTAATACACATCACAAGTTCATTTACTCTTTGCATAAAAGAAGAAATATTTTCATCTTCACCCATCTTCAAAGTTTCATAATTGCCTTTCAAACTTTGTAGCTTAACGACCTTCACAAGTGCATCTCCTTCATACAAATTCTCTAGCTTCTTCTAGATCTCATGAGCTCTCTTCAGATTCATCACATTTGTCATTTTTGAATCTGTTGACGAGCACTCAACGAAGCTTCAATAGCCCTGATGTTAATCTCAACCTCTTTAATCTCATCAAGAGTGGAAGGACCATTCTAAGGAATAACATATCTATTCTTTGTAATCTTCCAGAAGGGTTCACCATTACACCTCAAATGACACTCCATTCTAGCTTTCCATAGAGAGTAGTTTCTTCCATCGAATCTAGGACTGTCCTTGTATGATGCCATCTCAAATCATCTCAAGCTTTTAAACTTCTTCAGAGGAACCTGCTTTGATACCAATTATTGGAAAAAAAAGGATATAAAACTGAGAGGGGGGGTGAATCAGTTGTCACATAATATTTAAACTTTTCAAACTTAACTTAACTTGATCTCAGATCTGATGAATGAACAATAAACCACAGATAATCAACGCATCAGAAACACAAAGAACACCAATTTTTTTTTGTGGAAACCCTATTAGGGGAAAAACCATGGTGGATGTCAGTCCACAATATTATACCCTATTAAAATTATAATGAAGAATAATGGAAATGCACATGCATTCAAACACACTGCCTAGAGTTCACTGCTCAAATACAAGAGGGATCACAACCCAAAGAAGAAACACTATCTTACAACAATTCAGATTAGATCTGCAGGGTATGAGCTGAGAAATAGCTTCTACAAAAGCTTGATTACAGTTATGGTTAAGCACATAAACACTCCTTCACACTTCGCTTAAACTTCTTCACACTCTGCTCTACAATCGAATGATTAGGTCACTATTCAAACACTCGCTCTTTCCATGGCACTTCTTTGCTACATAACTTCACACAAAAAACCTCTCTTATATATCCACAACATGGAATTACATCAACAACTTCATCGACCAAAATAAAATATAAAACATATACACAATGTCGGCCCAAATTTACTAGTAAATTTTCAATGCGAATCAAACACCATTGGCCACAACATAATGAAGACTTAAAACAATATCCTCGAGCACGCCAAACATTCAAATTTTAATCTCCAAGGATACACAATACGTTACAACCACCATGTCGACCAAGAACATAAAAACCCGAACACACAAGAGAAAAATCACCGACCACGAGCACACCAATCAATGCGGACATGCAACAAAGATAGAGCATGATCTAGAACCATCCAAAAGAATCAAGAATCATCTTAGAAGCATCCACAACAACTGAAATTACTAGAATCACATCAAGTTCAATTAGGGCCACTAATTGAAGCCACAGAAAAATTGTCAGAACATAACTATTCATATCACGATTAAATCTTCACGCAGACCTCTAAAACTTTTAGTGGATAAACTAGATACACTCAACAATAAAATCTTTAGTCCACAATGACTGATCATCAATGTACTAAGCAAGACACCTTCATGACCTTCATTGTTCCACTGTTAACTTACAACTCTTTCTTTAACAATTTTCTCAATATCCTCGACATATACAGCCTACAATAAATCAATGCTAATAGTGTTGACATCAATGACAACCACATATCAGCAACACAACCACAACATCCAACACTTTCAGCTTTAGGCCTTTGTCAATAGGCTCCTTAGTTCTTTCTAACTCTTTTCTCAAGGCCAATATTTCTTCCTCCTGCTTCATGCATCTTTCTAATTCAGGGTCTAGTTTGGAATTTATTACTTCTTCACCTCATTTAGCTTTTTCAACTTGAAGTTTTAGATTTATCACCAATTGATTGGATTCATTTAGCTCTTGAGTGAGTTTATCAATCTCTTTATGAACATTCTTTTTCAATTTCTTGTTTTGATATGATTTAGACTGTAGTTATGATTTAACTACATCTTTTGCTCTTCTTTCTTCTTCCACCTCAGTCTTCAAGCTGATCACCATCTAATTACATTCTTTAAGACTTTTAGTTAGTCTATCTATCTCTTTCTAAGAATGCAAATTTTGTTCTTCATTCTCCTTCTTCAAACTTTTAATCTCATCAAGAGCACTGATGGTTTACCTTCAAGGTCAACTTATTCTTCTTCTTTACCAGAGGTTTCAACTTCTTCATCATTGTCAAACCTCTAAACCTCTTCATCAGAGGTCGTTCCAAAGCTATCAACTCCATAGAAACTTCCATGTTCAACATATGATCTACCACTAACATTAGATGACCCTTTTTCTTCACTTGCATGTATATATTTCTTCTCATTCCCTTACTATCCTCTTCTTTCTTAGGATTATCCTTTTTAATGTGAAAGCATTTAGTAGCATTAGGACTTATTTTACCAGAATAAAAAATTTAATAGGTAGCTTACCTCTGCATCTTCTAGAGCCTCTTCTCAATCTTCTGATGCAATCAACTTCCTCTTCATCAGTCTCTGATCCGGAGGTAGATGTTTCTTCTTCATAACCTCTTGTTGCAGCTTCACTTGAGAACCAACTTGCAGATTTTTGATCTTCACTTGTCTCAATACTTTCAAATTCACTATGATATCTCTCAATCAATGACTGCACCTCAACATCACTTTCTTCATACATCCTCTTCAACTTGTTCCACACTTCATGTGCACTTTGGAAATGCATGACTTTGACAAATATGGAACTTGACAGTCCATGAAGAATTATATCTATTGTTGTAGCATTATTCTCATATGCCTTCTTTTCAACTTCAGTTATTGGAGGTGTAGTAGGAATTGTATATCCATTCACAACTGACATCCAAACATCAACTCCTCTAGATCCCAAATATCCTTCCATCAATGAGTTCCAAAAAATATATCTTGATCCTTCAAAGATAGGTCCATCATATGCAAGTGAACTTTTTTGACTAACCATTTGTGTTCACCTTATCCTAGATCTACTTGAGCTAATTAAGCTTCTCCTAGGGAACTTAGGGCTCTGATACCAATTGTTGGAACACAATGATCTACTTAGAGGGGGTGAATCAGTAGATACTCAAAACTTCTTCAAAAGCTTAATGCAAATTGCTTCCTTAGCTCCAAATACTTTGTGTAAATTTCCTTCTCAAACTCTTATTGCGTAGATTGAAAACTAAAAGATGCAAACATAAACATGCAATCAACACAAATGCCCATTGGAAGAGAGGGGGACCAACCACATCAAGGCCCCCAGTCATGGAGAGTTGAGAGCGAAGGGATGCCCTAACTTACCTCACTCTAAAAGGTGTTTTGAGACAATAATTGAGAATGATGAGGACTATAATGTATTTCTATCACTTTGTAGATCCTGAACTTAGGTTTGGGCTAGATGATTTAGTTTTTAGAGTTGGTATTGTGTCTCAGACAACTCTCGTTTCGAGGACAACAATGCAGTTATGAGATGACAACATGACACACTAGCGTCTCAAGGGCGCACTAGCATTCGTATGATTAGAAAATAGTGAGCACAATACAAACTACCTAAAAACTAACTAACAACCTAGCTAGTAGGTTTCAATGAGAAAAATAGAATAACAAAGTAGGAGAGATAAAGACAAAGATGATAAAGCAGGTAGATAAAAGCTAAGGTGATGAAGATAATATCACAAAAGCGCTTGTTCGTTAGCTATCTCCACATGTACTTTCACCTACACACAAGCAAGATGGAAATTTTTTGGGGCTGTATAGGGGCCTACCTTAGTTAGACCACCATTTTGGTGTTTCCATCTCCATGGACAACCAAAAAGCAACGAAGTAGAAATATGCGATAAAGGAAAGAAGGGAGAGCAATACACACTACAAAATAATACAATGCTACTCAATCAAATCACAAAGGAGAGGAGTGAAACATTACCACATCCACCCAAAAGCTCACTAGCCAATGGTGGAGAATATGGACTCGGCAAGGTCACCACAACTACAACTACAATGAAAGGAGGTCTCACAAGGCTCCAAGCTCACACTTCAATGGTTTGATTCACACTTGCTATGTGGAGTTGATGGAATGTTGTTGCTACAATGGAGTGTTGGAAATGTTACTTGAGAGTGAAGTGAATGTTGGAAATGCTAAGGGATGGCTTGAGAATGTGAGTAGAGAATGAATTGTTAAGAGATGTGAAAGAAGGATGGATTGAGTGAAGGATGAATGAATTTGAAGGAGAATGAAGGAGAATCTACCATTTTCGGGGTTGGTTGGTTGAAGATGGATGTTACAAATTAACCCCAATCAGGAGTGTAACGCCTCAGCCAACTTCAGATGTAGGAATCCGTTAGGGATAGCAGCATGCTGCATAGATGTCTACGCGTTGTGCATGTGTCCCTAAAAAATATTCTCTCATCGAAAAAAATGAAAAATGCCAAGTGGAAGGAAGGAAATTGGGCGATTTGGAAATTTTCCTTTGAATTTTATTTTCTAAGGTGAGTGTGCACGAAAGTGGAATTTGCGTAAGAGATGTAAATTCACTCCTATACATTTTTCCCCCACTTTAGTGATCACAAATATTGATGAGTGTTTTGGTAAAGTAGATCAAAGAGTTAGTAAGGTTATAAATTTATGCCTGAACAGTTGAGGAAGTAGAGCCCGATCTAGCAAACTCGAAAGTGCAGGGCAGACAAAGGACTCCACAGGTACTCTCCCTAAGGAGCTTCGAACAAAAGACTCCATAGCCCCACAGAACTATGAAGCTACATAAAGTACACTGAAGACCCTCAAACCAATGATGGAAAAATCTTGCAGGATGAAAGCATCTCATAGGCCCACAGACCTACAAGGAGGCAGCCCCCAAGATCTCTCACATGAAGGAATACCTGAGAAATAAGCACCTCACAAGCCCAAAGACCTGCAAGGAGGTGACCCCCAAGATCTCTCACATGGAGGAAACCTAGAGAAAGGGACTCCATAGAGTTGGATAGTGGCTTCATAGGCGCACCTGCAAAGTGACATGTTTACCCACAGATAAAACATGCCAAGAAACAAAAAGTAGCCACACAGGAAAATAAGCGTACAATTATGATGGTCATCAATAAGTCAGAAGGCTTTCAAAGGGGTCACTTGGGAACCCGGCGTGAAGTGGGGTCCACTCAAAGGACGTGCTATTTCAAAGTGTGAAAGAGATGTTTTTTCTCAAATCAATTCATCATCAAGGAATGCTTTCGAAAGATGTTCACTTCATCAAGGAATTTGAAAGGAAGTAAATGTTCCCCTTTGCGAAGGGGAAGGTCAAGACTACTCCCACTTTGAAGGAAAGTTCTCAAGTTCTTTCTTTATGAACCCATGATGAAGGAAACATGTTCCATTAGGGGTCTAAGTCGAGAATGTGATTCTTGAAAAATATTGCAAAGATTCTCGAGAAAAGATTCATTGATAACAAATGCGTTTACTGAAAATCAAAGTGTGATAGAAATGGCGTTGTCACACATGAAAGGGACAAATCAAGCGAAGAAGAGAGAAAGATAAAAGGAGCAAAGAGAAATAACACAAACAAGAGACACAAGGGTGATCTGATATTTTGAGGTCAAAGCTACTCATTAATATATATAGGTATAATAATACTATATAAATGAATTCTCATCAATCCCTTACTATATCAAACCATGTGAAGAATGCATGAGAAGACAAAGTGAAAATAAAAAATTGGGTCAACATGGAAGGGAAGCCTAAATGCCCCCAACACTTTGCATCATCCCCAATTTTCTGAAAGTCAAACACAAACATGGAAGAATGATGATACAGATAGAAGAAGGTTCATGACACAAAATCACTCCTATATCCAAGCACCAACAAGGGTGACAAGGGTCATCCAGGAACACATAACATAGTCACGAGGGAACACATCACAACACACACATCTAATCTACAGATAAAGAAGAGGTCGCCTGCTTCCCAATCTAGATCATTGTAAGGGGAAGGAGGACGAGCCTGTAGTTGTGGAATGTTAAGAGGAGGAGCTTCCAAACCTCTCACAACAAGGGCTAAGGAAGAAGGCCCCACAAGGTCTTCTCCACTAGGATCTTGTGGAGCTATGGTAAGTGATTTTGCGAAAATTACAAACAAGGCTAGAACTTCATCCAAAGATTTAAACATGCACTTTACTAGAGTGCCATGTTGTACCTCAGTGGATGGAGAAGGTTGCACCTGAGGTTCACCGCTTGGCTCACTGAATGACTTAGGAGTGGTGAAAAACTTAGGGGAAGCCATAACTAGTTCCATCACCAAGACAGAACAAGCCAACATAGGACCACCCTTTAGGGAAGGTGGGATCCTCTTATGCCCTTCGTTGCTGGAAGGGCCATCCTCTACCTTCTACTTCATCAATGGATGTGAACCCCCTAGAGATGAGGCAAGAGGTGTAGAGGAAGAGGAGGAGGAGAAAACCGCGGTAGATACCACCGAAGTATTTGGAATATCTACAGGTTTAGGAAATGACGGGATGTCTGGAAGGGACATTAATAGGGGTGGCTTGACCAAAGGAGCAATTTAACACCTACACCTTTTTGGGGTTAATTATACTTGCACTCACAACGGGAGCTGAAAATGAGACTGAACTAGATTGAATGAAAGAAGAGGGGAGGAGAGAGGAGGATGCATCAGGAGGCCCTGAAGCAGGGGCAGACGTCTCCTCTTCCTTCTTTTGCAAAGCAACCTGCTCATCCACGAGAGCCTTTCATTGATGCTTGCGCTCATGCGCAAGGTAGTTTCTATGACTTTTTGAACTAGAGACCAGGAGATGTGAAGGGATGGAAGGCTCTTGATCAGCCATGGAAGTGTCCACCACAACTATTTCTAGTGAAGGGACAAATTCTTGGATGGGAGCAGGATGAAGAGATCGAGAAACAATAGGGGAAGTCAGCTCTAATGCCTCAACAACGGGCCTCTTCCCATTTATTGCTTTAGGAGCAGAAGTGATGATAGGCTATGGAGGCTGAGACATAGAGGATCCCCCACTGGGACCCTTTCCATTGCCAAACAAGTAGTACCAAGGTCCAGGTGGTTTAGTAGGGAGATTCGATATCCTAATCTTGGGTTTTTTCCAAGTCGATATCATTGGACTCAGTGGGTAAAATCCAGGCATATTCATCCAAAAATCTTCTCTAGAAAGAGGACTGGTAGAGCCACCTCAAGGAGGGGGTAGCTTCTCTTTTCCTTTTCGAGAAGAGGAGGTAGTTGGCTGCTGTGCTACTAGAAGGGTCAATTTCAGCTTTACCTTGCCCCTGGTCTTATACCTCACATAATTCTTGTAAAGCAGGTTCGTTCTTGGTGGGAGTGGACCGAATGGGGTGGGCCAAAAATGATCCAATGAATAGCCTCCATAGGACACCAACAACTACTATCTAGTGTCATGCACCATGTGCATAGCACCTTCATAGGAGAATTTTAAACACTTATGAATGATGGAGGCAATTCCATTCATGGAACCTAGCTAGGGTATGCCTAACTTCAACCTGAACAAATCTGACTCTGGAATAACATTAAAGGCTATGTCAACAACCCTTGGTCCAACTAGGATGGGTAGAGTTATTGAGCCATGCAACTTGAGAGAAAGGCCATCATGTGTACAGATGGTAGATTTTGTTTCTTCGTACTCCCCTCTATGCAATGAATTAAGCCACAACGTTTCTTCTGTAATGACTTTCACTCAACTTGCAGGGTCGAATAAGACCCCTGTCACAATGTTGCCATTGAGGTGAGCACGAATGTAGAGAGGAGAGGGTTTGTTGTTCAAGGGAAAATCCTATGATGTGAAAGTCACGTCTAGCGAGCCGATCGTAGGATGCATGCTAGGAGTAACTGTGACGATGTTAACATATGCCTTGGGTTGAGTGGTAGAATCAAAGGGATCAATAATCATGTTGGAAGAATGCGACAGAAATGGGTTTGTGTATATCTACAACTCACTATTCACTTTTTCCACTGATTTGTATACCTTTTGTTTACTCCTAGCGAGAGGAATAGTACTATCTTTGATGCGATCCTGTATCTCATGACACAGGTGCATACAACGTTCAGTATCATGTTTGTTAACTTGATGGTACTGGTAGAAGGTATTTGCATCGTACCAACTAGGGTAAGGTTTCTTGAGAGGTTTAGGGTTCTCCAAGGTTATGATCTTATCCTTTTGCGACTTCTGCAAGATGGAAGAATAAGATTCTACTAACTTTGTGAACTTTCTGTTGTGTTTGAGGCCATTATCATTCATAGCAGCTACTACATTCGTGATAGCCTTACCCTTTCTAGAGATTGATATAATGGACTTTCCTTCTGAATGGGAGCACAAGGAGAATCCCTTGAACTAAACTACTGTTTGTTGATATTCTTGTAATTCAACACAAAAATGTGTGAAAGAATGGTACTTCATAAGGGAAAAATTCTCCTGCCAAGGTCTTTGCAAGTTCCCTATGAACACCTTCTGTACATTAGAATCAAGCAGTGGGTATGAGATCTATGAGAAGAGTGCTTGATATTGTGCTATGAAATTAGTAATCTTCTCATTATCCCCTTGTTTGCATCGAATGAGATTCGAGAAGGTCATCTTTGGTCTAATGTTGGCTTGGAACTATCGAAGAAACTAATTTACAAGTTGATCAAATGAGAAAATAGATTTGTCAGGTAAGGAACAATACCATTCGAGTGCTATGTCCTTAAGAGATCGAGGGAATAGTTTTTCCATCAATGCATTGTGATGGAAAAAGTCTGTACATAGGGAATTAAAGGCAGACACATGCATTTGCGGGTCCCCTTTTCCCCCATATTTTTTGAATTTTGGAATCTCCATTCCTTGTGGGAAGGGAGTGTTTAATATTGCTACCGACAATGGGCTATGTCAGAAGAAGGGTTGAAAGATAGGCTGGGTAGAGGCTTGGGAGAGACTCGCTAGCTAGCTTTGCATCTTACCTATATTATGAAGAAGAGTATCTAGAATAGGGTCTTGGGATGATAAAGGTCTAGTGGAACCTCCTCTGGAACTGCTACCAGATCCACCTCCAGAACCACCAATGTGACCACTACCACCAACAGGGCCTCCACAGGAGCCACCTCCACTTCTGAAGCCACAACCATGGCATCCACCGAAAACCACCTCTATTAGTCCAACCCTCACCGCTGAAGCCATTGCCACTACCAAAGCCCCCACCACTCAACCTGCCAAAAGCTCCATTGCTAGAGGTGACAAAAGGGGTGGAACTAAAGCCTAAGGGTATTCTACTTGCTTTGATAGTTTCAGATCTCTCAAAGATAGAGGGGATGTTGATCGACGGGACTATGTTAGCCATGTACACAAATGTGGGAGGAATCAATATTCCTAACTGTCTCTCATGGTATTCGAGAGTGGCCCCTTGTATAATGTTAGGGTTGTTTGGAAGGGAACACACTTCAGTTAGACTAGAGAGACTGGCTAGGAGTTCTATGCCTGTTTGATATTTTACCACCATATACTTTATCTTGCTAATAACCCAAGTGACTCTAGCCAACTTTAGGTCCTTTTCCAGGTGATTCTCCAAGTCACCCAACCATTTGCTAAGGGAAGAGATATATTCTGAAGGAATGTGAACGACCTCATGCTCATCTACTAATGATGGTGTAGGAGACGCAAGAGTAGTGGGGACATGGTCAGTCTCATCAAAGGAACCTACCTCACCCCTCAACAATTGCTCCTGGGAAGATAGACCAATGGTAGATACAGTAAAAAGGCCTGTAGAGAAACCAACAGTGAGCTTTGTATTCTCCATCGGAAGGTGTTGCACACTTCTCCTGATGATGCACCTAGAAGTCATGGACTAGGTTGTGTTGCTCATAAATTTTGACAACACTCAGGCTTACAACGATCACAATGTACAAGGGAAAATTCTCAACACCGATGAATGGACAAATGCTGATTCATGTCGGGTTCACCATAAAATGTAAGAGAGGGGGACCAACCAAGTCAAGGCCCCAGGTCATGGAGAGTCGAGAGCGGAGGGATACCCTAACTTACCTCACTCTAAAAGGTGTTTTGAGATAAGAATCAAGAATGACGAGGACTATAATGTACTTCTATCACTCTGTAGATCCTAAACTTAGGTTTGGTCTAGGTGACCTAATTTTTAGAGTCGGTACTATCTCAGACAGCTCTCTATCTGAGGATGGTAGCATAGTTCTAGGATGATAGTACAACATGCTGGCATCTCTTAGGCGCATTGGTGTCCATATGATTAGAAAACAATGAACACAATACAAACTACCTAAAAACTAACTAACAAACTAGCTAGTAGGTTTTGATAGGAAAAATAGAATAATAAAGTAGGAGAGATAAAGATGAAGATGATAAATTAGGTAGATAAAAGCTAAGGTGATGAAGATAATCTCACAGAAGAATCTATTTGCTAGCCATCTCCATATGTAATTTCACCTACACACAAGCAAGAGGGAAAATTGTTGGGGTTGTATAGGGACCTACCTTAGTCAGACCCCTATTTTGGTGTTTCCACCTCCACGGACAACCAAAAAGCAACAAAGTGGAAATATGTGATAAAGGAAAGAAGAGAGAGAAATACACACTACAAAACAATACAATGCTACTCAATCAAATCACAAAGGAGAGGCGTGAAACATTACCACCTCCACCCAAAAGCTCACTAGCTAATGGGGGAGAATATGGACTCGACAAGGTCACCACAACCACAATTGCAATGAAAGGAGGTCTCACAAGACTCCAAGCCCATGCTTCAATGGATTGCTTCACACTTGCTATGTGGAGTTGATGGAGTGTTGTTGCTACAATGGAGTGTTGGAAATGCTACTTGAGAGTGAAGTGAATGCTGGAAATGCTAAGAGATGGCTTGAGAATGTGAGTAGAGATTGAATTGCTGAGAGATGTGAAAAAAGGATGGATTAAGTGAAGGATGAATGAATTCGAAGGAGAATGAAGGAGAATCTACCATTTTCAGGGTTAGTTGGTCGAAGAGGAGCGTTAAAAAAAAACCCCAATTGGGAGTGTAATGCCTTTTCCAACTTTAGACGTAGGAATTTGTTAGGGACAATAGCATGCAATGTTGACGTCTGCGTGCTGTGTTTGCATCCCCAAAAAATATTCTCTCACTGACACAAAGGATAGATGCCAAGTGGAAGGAAGGAAATTGGGTGATGTGGAATTTCACCTTCAGATTTGATTTTCTAAGGTGAGGGTGCACGAAAGGGGAATTTGCATAAGGAGTGCAAATTCTCTCCTATACACCCACAACACTAGATATATGTGGAAAACCCAAGATGGGAAAAACCATGATGACAAAAGCTACTTGAGGCTATTTCTCAAATCTAGCATCACAAATGAAATCTTTGTTATAATGTTTAGGCTACAACCCAAGGATGCTCTAACACCCTTATTTAGGAGCTACAACTCCAAGGAAGAAACAACTCCCTACTTTAGAAGCTACAACTTCAAGGATGCTACAACACCCTATTTTAGGAGCTACAACTCCAAGGGTGCAACAACACCCTAATCTGAGCTACAAATTAGTACAATGAGGTTACAACCTCTTACAACATTGCTATCTCATATATGCATAGATTGGTTCTACCTAACCTATAATGCATCATTACATTTAGTACATTGTTGCACTTACTACAACTTACACTGTACTTCTGAAGCTACACTCTCAACAACACATCCCCTTTGCTCTGCACTCTCTCTTTTCCTCTACACTTAGAAAATTTTGTTCTATCTTCCTTCACTATACACTCTCTTCTCTTTCTACACTGCACACTCTCTTCACCTTGAATGCAAACACTTGGAGGATGTTTTGTGTTATAGTCTAGGACTTCACAAATGCATTCACTATCTGCTACACTTCACTCTCTCTATCTTGTAGACTAACTACATCCCCACTAACTCACTCAACTGATACAAAATTTTGACAATATCTAATTGTCTTCTTTCTCCACCGACTTGCTATCTTTGCCTCGAGATTCTCTCTACCATCTAGATCATCTCAAATCTTATGCTAGGGTTTTCCTTAGTCACTAACTTCATCAACAAGCTATCAGATAACCTCAAGCCTTGTGCCATCGTCTAGCTCATCTGATAGAGTCTATCAAATATCTTTGTTTTCACTCTACCTCTGCATCGAGCTGCTTCCACATTAAATTCCGTTATAGAGAATTTTCCCAAATTAGCACTTTTTCAAACCTTAGAATCTGATATGTATTCAATGCATTCTTATTATTTGATCTGATTTGATCTCGATCACCTGTTAGGGTTTCTAGAAGACTTCCTTACACAACTTCTTAATCGAGTCTCACAACATTTAATTTTTATATAGAGAATTTTTCTTCATTCCCTTCCTATCAAACCCTAAGATCAAATATGCATTTAATGCTCTCTTCTAGTCCTTCGATTTGATTTTATCTTGATCATATCTACGATTTGTATCACCGCCTTGAAGATCAAATCTTAATTTACTTTGGTCACTTGTGTAGCTAGACCAATAAATTATTTCTTTTGTGTCGGTTTGCAGTTTAGACCTCCATTCACACTATCATAGCCATTTCAGATCTTTTCTTTTGAATTATGCCCGTTGATCTACTCCTTTTGCACCTTGATCCATTTTCTCTCGTTCATTGTCATATCTTCAAATCTTGATCATTGGATAAGTAATCATTTAATTATCTTCCATTGATCATATCCTTCATAACCATCATGTATCGCCAAAACACTTAGAGCAATCACATCCATTTTTGTGATGTAACGATCACCATCCAATCACTTTCCTTTAATCTTCATCGTCAATTGTATATCACTGATATGCTATGGGTATCACCATTCCTATCTACAATGTAACAAAAAGAAGTGATCAACATTGGATCAACTATCAATCAATCTACATCGTCCATTGCTCATCACTGAAACCATCATGTCTCAAAGATGTGTAAACATGATACAATGACACCCAGTGATGCAGACATCTTTTGACACTTGTCATTTTCCACTACTATCACTTATGAAGTGATGGGGCGATATGATGCCACGTCGCTGGTCCCACCAAGGCTTTGTTCTCCTTTATCGTGCATCACCCGATCATCACGATTGAGACCGTTGAATGTCTTCATCGGGTATCGTTGATCTTAAGGAAAACTTCAACTTGCTTTCCATGATGTATGAGATTCAATGATAACCATTGGATCTACAACTCTCGATCACTACCATTCCCATTGACCCTGTAGGTCTTGATTGGGCCCCACTGAAATCTAATTGTGGTATGTAGGCACCATTCGATCTTGCCACCTTAACCATCACCATCGATCTCACTGAAGGGAAATATTTACATGACTTAGGAAATACTAAATGTGAAAAATATTCACTCATCCAGTAAATTCAAGGTGAAGGGGCCAGTTCACCAAATGACTTCAAAGGATTAAGTCATAACTTAAGCTACCTGCAACCGCTAATACACAGTCAATAACAAAATAGAATTTCTATTCACAATGCCATGACTATAAACCTATTAGGGTTTAAGAGATAAACCCTAAAACACCTGAAGGCGAATATAGTTCATTTTTGGGCGCATCCTTCACTTTTTGGACCTGTAGAAAACATCACTAGAATTCTCTTGAAAAACCCACATCAAATCTGGTACCTAAATTGACATCACATACTTGGAAGCAACTATTGCAAAGAGATGGCAACATTTTTTCAACTTTGTAACATATTGAGCAACTTGCTCTTTTGCACCAACAATGAATCCACATACTTCCAGAACCAGGTTCACTGCTCTCACATTTATCCTCTACGCTTCATACTAATAATCTCCCTTGCATGATCAATTCCACACTCCTTTGACATCAAAGACACTTTTGACATCAAAGAGAACATCGTAGCATATGCATTCAAGATTCTCTTGTATCTCCATGACAACATTATAGCATATGCATTCACCAACAACCTGTACCCATGCTCCATATTCACAACAAACCTTATCTCTCCTTGACAACAATGACACTTTCCATTAATGCCATCATCCTCACTTGCATGAGCAACTCCATTTCATCTCTGACCCTCTTCCATCATGCTAGTAATTTTCCTTGCATGATTTTCCCTTTTGAAATCAATGATAACTATATGCCAACATATCATTCTAATTATCCCATTAATCATCCTAACCATCTATCTTGTCCTAATCACCATTTATCTCATCCACCTAATTGCATCTATCCTGATTATTCTAATCTATCTCAACCCATCCATAATCCATCATTTATGACCCTTTAATCCTAATTTATTTTCATAATCTAATAAGGTACTATTCCATATCGTTATCATCCATAATCCACATAAAAATATACTTCTCTTAATCTAATTTTATCATCCATTTTTATTATAATATCCCATATCCATTAGCATCCTTAATACACAAACTTCATCTCATCACTAGTATATAAACAATAATAAACTACTGAAAAAACTACTAAAAACTGCTTATAAATGACTACAGTTGCTCACGTGACCATTACTAGTTTATTGCTAGTCATATGTAACGTGACCAGATTGATGACTAAACCATTTTTAGTTATTTATTGGTTGTTTTGATTGATTGATTTGGTAGTATATTTAGTCATTCATTGCTATGATTTGGTCACTTATTTAGTCACTTTTTTCCTCTAATATATTTAGTCGTTGATTTAGTGATTGATTGTTGTAATCTGGTCACTTATTTAGTTGTTGATTTAGTCATTGATTGTTGCAATTTGGTCACTTATTTAGTTACTTTTTTATTCATTGATATCTTTAGTCATTGATTGTTGTTAACTAGTCACTTATTTAGTCATTTTTATTCACTGATTCCCATGCATTGGTAGTATATTTAGTCATTATTTTTAATCATCATTTTGATCAATTTTATAGTATATTTAGTCATTTTTATTCACTAATTTCATTGGTCATATATCTAGTCATATTTATTCACTATTCACTAATTTATGTCAATTGGTAGTATATTTAGTCAATTTAATTATTAATTGATGTCAATTAGTAGTATATTTAGTCATTTTAATTGACTGATATTTGAGGATTTAAGCATAAAATACAAAACTACACATCAATCATCAATTGCACACAATAAGACAACCATTGAGAAGGAAAAATTGGTGAACTTTATTAATAAAATAAAGGTGTTCTTGTTACAACTTACAAATAGAGTATTAAAATTTTTATTTTTAGTCACAAGACTAAAAATCTAAGTTACAATATTGCAGAGAAATGACTGCAAGAAATAAACTTCTCCAAAAGACTTCTGCAATAATGGAAATGCACGCTTGAAGCCCTTCAATGCAAGCACATGCCCCTTTCATCTCTTAAAACTTCTACAACGTGGGCAATATTTCTGGAGCAAGTTGTAACGTGTAGAATCCAAGGAGAGTGTTGATCATGTCTCATATATGAAGCTCTCTCCTTCAACGTAGTCAACAATAACCCAACTAGAATATTTCCTCCTTTATATGCAACGTGCCATCTGATATGATCAACAAGGTGCTACCTTTTTTCACCATGAATGAAGTTGTGCCTCAATACAACCAACAAAATTAATATTAGTCTCAATTAAAAAAGAATAAAAGTGCATTGTATATTTCAAGTTTACAAAAGAAAGTCCAAACACAATAGAAAGATAAATCAATTAAAAAACTATAGCCTTTTCAACAAATGCCTTAAATAGAGTGTTCAACATAGGCCTGAAATATGCATATTGAACCCTTGATTTCATAACCTTGTTCAAAGTTTAAGAAAGGTGATACACTCAGATTATAGAATGAAGGCTATCAACACTAACCATATTGGAACAAAATTATCAATAGAAATTTCTTGGAAACCAAGCCCAAAAATGCCATCAGACTTGGACAACAACAATTTCAACCCCAGTTCATGTGTTGTCTCAGTAAAGACTTGCACCATTAAAGAATCCATTTATACATAAATTCCAAATTAAGTTGATGAGAAAATATCTTTGATATCCAACTGGGAAGCCTTAACATCCAAAAATTACTAACCTGATGCTTCACAACAAGTTTCCCAACTGTGACATCATCTTCCCCATTCACTTTACGAGCATCGCCCAATTCATCTTTTGAAGGCACAAACACATAAGGTACTTTCTACAATGATAATTTTAAAACTAATGATTAATTACAAAACTTAAGGCATCCATTAAACTTGCAAGAAAATAACTAATTGAACAAATACATAGAAGCATCACCAAATGGTTCAAAACTTATCGTCAATAAAAGTCCAAATTTTTTATATTCCTATGCAAGTTATTTAGGTTTATACTCTTACAATTCATAAAAATTAGAAAAAAGGGTAGCAGGTCAAGGGATTTGATCGTGGGAAAACTTTGCAGTTAAAAGGGTTTTGTACTATGTCAAAGATCATTTCATTAGTTTCAATTCCACCATTTTACCCATGTGATTACTGCCCTATATAATAAGAATCAAACTGTGTTCATTTTATTGGTTTTGATCCCTTCAATATGCCTTTGCAACATCTACATGATGTAAATAATGTCAATGAACAGTTGAAACATATCAAAGGCAATTGAAGGAAATCCTCTCACAAATTAAGGAATGATTCAGGTATTGCATGGCACATGGGGTTAACCTAAAAATGTTGCAATGCCCATCTGACATCTTAAAAGGTTGCAATAATGTCAAAATTCAAAATGGTACAAGGAGAGAGAAAAATAAATACCTTAACTTTAGCCAATGAAATCAAAGGATCAAGAATGGTAGGAGGATCTGTATCAACCACCATAACTATAAAATTTTATGTTCTAAAGTGTAACGTCTTGGTTGTTGTAACACCCTAAATTCGTTCAGTATTAGCAAAAAAAGAACTGAATATTGATCCACTTCCATATTGGATCTCATAGGATTTTGCTTCACAAACAACAAATGATATATATTAATTGTTTAGCAACTTCCTTAATATCCCCATGTAAGTAGACTAAACTAAGTGGGTTTGAGGGTTTGAAGTCGAGTACCATCTTCTTGGTATGTGCTTGACTTTGATGACTTGTATCTTGAATGAAAATCATTGTTAGAAAAATAACCACAAAATCCTCTTTAATTAAAATAATCCTTATAGATATTTGAAGATAAAATATTTTAGTTAATTTCTAAGAGAGCTAATTTCACTATCCAAACAACCATCAATCTATTTATTGTATATAATTTCCCAGAATTCAAAATTTGAATGTAATGAAACTAACCATAATTACCAAATATTTGACTCCAAAATGTAGTACAAAATGAATTTTTTGACAACAAATGTGTTTTGATAAACCAAATATACCCTTGATATATTGATTTAAATAACAAGGAAAGATCAAACTAGAGACAACAAGATAATATTCATTAATTCACTTCAACAAACAATTGAAACCAGAATTCAACCACCAATTATAACTTCATTCTATTGATCTTCAAAAAGATTTTACAATACATTTCAAAATTTTGTCCTGACTAACATGTCAAAAAATGTCTTGTTAGTTACCCACTTTTAACATAATTCAAAACGTCTTAATTATCATTGTTTACATAGGATTACTTAAAAGTTTAAAATCAATAAAAGATGAGAAGTGAAGATAATTTATTAGATGTTGAAGTCCACAACACTCGCAAGATACGAAAGTCTGTTACTCATTGTAAGGTACCCGTGATCATTTAGATCTGGCAAGGTCCTCTCTCCACTATAGTATCTACAAGGCTTGATACTTCATTGCAAGGCCTATTCTTCTAGGGGAGCTAGATATGTCTGCTCCCATTGGTACATTGTGTAATCATGAGGCCATTTGTACTCCTATATTTTTTGCGTGTTGGACAAGTGACTCTTCCATCTACTGTTTAATAACCCTTTGGTATCTGTGATGAATTTTGAGTACCCAGCATCCAGTGCAATTATTCCATCCAAGGTTAAATTGAGGCGGTGAATATTTATGTCACCATCCTTCTATATATTAGTGAGGAAGTTGGGAATATTTTTGCTAAACTTATCTATCCAATCCTTGGAGCCTTTCAGTTGATCATCATCCCTTAGTATCTTAGGCACGAACCACTACTTTAGCGTGTGAAATGAATCCATTCTTGCCTTGATCTTTTTCTCTTCTATAGACATGTATTGAAATTCATTTGTGACCATTTAGACCATTTTCTCAGTATGCTTTAAAGCTATCGGGGCGTTAACACTCCTTTGTAATATTTTGCACAAAGTTGTTAAGGTGTGATGTATAGGTTGCCATTTCTTGAATAAGGGGTCCAATATAGGTACATGGGCCTTTATCTGATCAACTACTTGTGACAAGGTGTAGACATGTAAAATTGACCTAACACCTATCACACACCCTAAACAACATCCCATACCAACCTGTAATATCTCAAAACATCTTGGAATCAACTTGTAATGTATCGAAACATCTCAAAATTAACCCATAATGTATTGGAACATCTTGGAATCATCCCAGAACATCTCAAAATCATCCTCGAACATCTCAGAATCATCTCGAAACATCTCGAAATCATCCCAGAATGTCTCAGAACATCTCAGAACACTCTCAAAACATCTCAGAACATTCATGGAACATCTCAAAATCATCCTGAATCATCTTAGAACATCTTGGAATCATCCCACATCTTGGAATCATCCTGTGAGGTCCCAGAATATCTCAACATCATTATCATCAAATAAGCATTCCATATTCACATCCACAACATCCAAAACCCTAATTTCCTCTATTAAGTGAATAATACAACATTATTTAATTAATTCACTTTTTTTTATCATTCTCGACAAATTAAATAAATTTTATTTATTTAATAAAGTCCAGAAACCCTAATTTCCTCTATTAAGTGAATAATACAACATTATTTAATTAATTCACTTTTTTTAATCATTCTTGACAAATTAAATAAATTTCATTTATTTAATAAAGTCCTAAAAACCCTAATTCTACTATTAATTGGATAATACGACATTATTTAATTAATTCACTTTTTCACCATTTCAACAAATTAAATAAATTATATTTATTTAATAAAGTCCTAATCTAATCTTATTTCGTCCTGATTAGTCAAACAATGCTAATTATTTGATTACATTGCTAATTCACCTTATTCCTCTAAATTAATTAAATTATTAAATCATAATAATTTAATTAGCACACTTTCCCTCTAAAATTTGAATAAATAAATCAAACTATTCAAATCATTTATCAACAATCAAATCAAACAAATGTAACCTTGTTTGCAAAAATCAAACTTGATTTGCACGTTCAACTCCAAAAAGGAATTGATTAATTAAAATCAATTAATTCATAATTCCTCACCCACTTTCTCATTGAGAAAATTATGCTTACAGAGTGGGCAATCTAATTTTCTAACTAAGCAATCCAATTTGCTAACTCAACCATCTAATTCCTAACTCAACAATCTAAATCCTGACTGATCAATAAAATATTGATTGATCAATCTAATTCCTGACTAGCCAATCAATTCTTCAATTACACAAATTTTGCAATCAACTTTGCACAATCTTCTCATGTCTAAATCCTCTCAACACCTTTAAACCATTGATCTTGATCCAACATTGTTGAATCCTGATCGTTGATTCAAAATCTCTTTTTCTATATAACAAACCCCTCTCCTCACAAATAAGGATCAGAGAATCAACATACCTTATGCAATGAAGTGTTGTCAAGATCACCATTGATAGAGCTTCATCATTCCTTCGGTCAACCAACATCAAGCATCATTCGTCAAGATTGTCATGAACTATGGAGGCCTCGTAGTGATAAGAAAAATCGAACATCAGGAAAATACACTCTGATACGAGATGGTAACACTGTGCTTATTGTTTTCTTTCAATTTGGTAATCATAGATTTCCTAAATGTGTTTTCAATAGCTTAGTTTCATTTTGTATACATGTAGGTTTAGATCTTAGATTAATGTGTTTGATCTTAGCTTAGATTCTCATTTCAAGCACGTTTGATCTTGTTTGCAATCTAAGGATTTTCCCCCTCACATATTCTAGCATGACCAATGGGACCCTTGTCCCATACACTAACATTCATTTGAGCTATTTTTGAAGTTGCAAGTCTCGAAATCGCATTTGAAAAACATTTCACACACTGCCTAGAAAAAGTTCACACTTGACTGTCAAGAAAACCACGCATCTACTCTAAGAATTGAGCATTTGACATGGGAACTGTAATATTGCAACAAGATCGTCACATTTGCTCTGAAACCCTCATATTTGATTCTGACATGGGTAGCATTTGCTCTGAGTTTTAAGCATTTGATTCTGACAGGGGCGCACTTGCAACAAGATTTGAGCATCTGTTATGAAAACCTTGCATTTGATTCTGACAGGGGTAGCATTTGATTCCAACAGGGGTAGAATTTGCTCTGACAGACTAGTGCATGAAATTTGCACTATTGTAATCATTTTTTAGCTAACATTTTCTTGTTTTTGAATGTGTAATAGGTACTAACAGATTTGAATGCAAGATTTAAATGACTTTAACTCTTTTTTTTAGGGAAGACGATTGGTCCAAGTATTCCAGTTCTATAATTTATTTTTATTTTTATTAAAGTAGGAATGTTTAAATTTTGTGCTCTAAAAAGAACAACACAAACACACATTTGATTTTGGTGTTGTTAAAATTGAACCATTTTTGAGCTTTCTTAAGTTAGGAACATCTAAATTTGGTGCTCTAAAAAGAACAAGACAAATTTGTTGGAAACAAGCAACACTGAGAGGGGAGGTGAATCAGTGTTGAGAAAAAATTCAATTTTATTATTCTATGATTTAACTAACTTAACCATTCAATAAAAGAAACATGCATCAACAGAATTAAAATAATCTCAACACCATAACACTAAATTTTTTACGTGGAAACCCTGTTGGGGGAAAAACCTCGGTGGATGGCCAATCCACAATATAATATGAGTATACCCAAAATAAAAAGTACAAAATGGGAATGCACTTGCATTCAAGCTCACTTCCTAGAGCTCACTGCTCAAAATGGATGGGCTCACTGCCCTACAAAGACTTGGAATAAATCCAAAAGAGTGAACTAATGAAATAATATCACAATGCCTAATTGCAGTTCCAATTAAGCTCTAATGACAATTTGCTATCCTTTAGACTGATTCAACAATTCTACTATGCTCTGCACAACTCTTACTGCAAAAATATTAATGCACGAGTGAAACTGTGCATAATCGCTTAATCGATCTCATAATAATCGCAACACACCACCACACTTCTTTTCCACCTATCAAATGATATATCGAATATCTTATATATATCCGCAACTAGAAATACAACCGCTATGGGCCAACCTTAATAAAACTTAGAAATATTATCAACTGTCGGCCTAAAATTACAATTAGATTTTCAATGTGGATCTAACACCATCGGCTAGACTGTAGTTGAGACTCATAATTAAATATTTGAAAATAAAAACATTTTAAATATTTCCACTTTACACATCCGCAACATGCCACATTCACTGAGTCGGCTACAATGAGAAAATAGACACAAAACATCCTACCGGACCTCCAAGCTCATACTGCAGCTAATACAACACCACAAAATTTAGTAATAAGATAATATACATGCTCACCAAGAAAATCCAGGGGTCCACAACAAAAAATGATGATCCAGTGAAGTATTAAGATCAACTTACCAACCAGATACTCTGTTCTTTATGCATTTTGCTGGTAACACACAATATTTCACTTTATCTGTCGGTGTGACTAGATACAGATCTGCGACCATGAATATGACTTCAGTTGCCATCAATGACAACACTAGAAGCCATATGCCAACAATCTCCCCCTTTGGCATTGATGGCAACACTTAGAGAAAAATGACTAAAAATGGCTAAGTGTCGAAACTAATAAGTACACTTCCAAAATTCAGAATACCGCTCCCCTTAAGAATGTTAAGGAATTTTTCACTGCACTCTCTCCCCCTTTGACATCAATAAAAAAATGGGGAATCCAAAATTGCAAAAACTGTTGAGACTTACAAAAATTTGAAAATGTCTGCAAAGTTATTCTTCATCCCACTTAAGTTTGAGTCCCAAATACTTCTCAAACTCTCCAAAATGGTTATATGACCACATAGTAGATATGACAAGGTTTCTGTTGCTTCAAGACTTACCAGATCAGGAGTGGTTGTAGCATCTTTAGCTTCTTTCAGAGCATTTACCATCATCTCAATCTTTGGACTTATCAGTCCCCTGAGTTCACATACTCTGCCAATGATCCTTTCATTTTCAAATTTCAGACTCTTTATTTGGTTGAGCAAAGACATTACTTGACTTTCTTGATTACAGACACTACCGGCTAATGGGTCAAAAGTGTTGGAAATAGTGACCAACTATTGTTCAATGTCCTTCATCTTCTTTTCATTTTCTTCAGTAAATTTTGACAATACCAAGCAAGATTTATATACTTTTCGTCCTTTAGACATAGTACCTTGAATATTATTTATGCAAGTACTCAACAGAGGTTTGTCTTTGGCAATCAATTCTTTTAGGCTACCAAATCTCTTCTCCTGGAACTCCTTTTTCACTTTAACCAAAGTTGATTTCTCAAAAGATTTAAAATGTGAATCTACAAAATTTATTAGCTTCTTTAACTCACCGGAGGAGGAACCTGATGGGTCCACAACATAAGTAGGCATAATTTTATGTAAAACTCCAGATGCAAGCTTTAGCAGTTCACTATCCTCTATGTAAGATTTTAGTATCTTTTCACTGGCTTTGGCTTGAGAAATTTTAACAACCTTGATCATTTGAATTGGAGATAGAGTAGATAGGTTAATTGAGCTTTCATCCAACTCAGGGTCTAACTATTCATGTTGCTCCAAAAAAGATTCCTTCACTTCCTCTATTTTTATTTCTTGCTCCTTTTTCTTTTCAACCTTCGATTCTGCTTTAGGATTGACTTTAGGCATTTCAACTTCTTCAATATGCACCTCATTTTCCTTAGCTAGCATCTCAATAGGGACCTTAGTTACAATAGGTGTCTCTGTATCTTTCATAGAAAGAGAAGTCAGAATATCCTCAAACTTTGGAGGATCAGACATATTCATGTTTTCCTCATTCACATTCTCCTCTCCTAATTCATTTACCTCCACATTCACTTCCTCATTTCTTTTAACATTGACTTCCTCAATGTTAATCTTATCCTTTAACAAAAAAATTTCCAAAATTTTCTTAGTTTCTCTAACAACAACATCAGTTTCACCAATCATAAGCTCGTTTACCCTTGTTTTTCTCTTAAATTCCTTTTTAGGCTTTTCAAGGAATAAATCCATTTCTTCAATTGTCATTTTCGAGCAAAAATCAGCTAGGACTCTCTTCCTTAGATTTTCTTCTTCTGATAAGGCGCTTGACCTCCTAGACTCTAAGGCATTATACAAACTTGTAGGCAAACCAAACATGATCTCAACAAGAGCTTTACTAAAAATAATCATATGCTTTATTGTTGCTTCTTCAAGAATTTTCTTACCGGATTCATCAAAGGACTCATACCAATCACAAAGTGGCTTGAGATTTCCATCTTTCACTGTTGCATTCTCAACTTCCTCAACAAACATATTGGTTTTGTCAACTTTGGCCTTTTTCTTTGCTTCTTCTCCTTTGCTAGAAGGTTTTATCTTATTTAATTTGACAGCATGAGTACCAGTAGCCTTTAACTCCCTCACTACTTCTTTTGAATCAGTTTCTTCTTCTTCATCTGCAAACACAACTTTGTAGGATCTAGTGCTTTTATTCTTTTGACTTTTTTTTGAAGCCTCGACTTGATTTGAGTTGGCTGTAGAGGAACTTCTAGTATGAGTAGGAGATGTTCCTAGACCGTCTGATTCTGCCTTTTCTTTCTCCTTAGCTACTTCAGCTTCTCTTTGTCTCCTCACTTCTCTTAGTTGATGCACATGGATGCCAAAACTCTCTGCAAGAGCTTTTGTCTCTTTTCTTACCCTTCTAGATATTTGGGCCTTTTTCAATTCTGAATGAACTTGTAAGCCTTTCTCTGCATAAGTACCAAACCTTTCTTCACCCTAACCTAGTGGTGAATTTAGCAGGTGTTCTGCATACATCCTCAGAATGTTCTCATCTACTTCATAACCCATGGGCATGATCCAAACTGTTCTAGGATCATCAACTTCCATATGGAACTGGTCAATGTCTACCATGAAGCAAATAGTGTCTTTGTATTGCTCCACAATTGTTGTAGGAATTCTTTCTTTGGCATGCATTAAATTCTAAAAAGTTTTGAAGTATCCCCATAGGATTGTATTGTGGGTATGTCGATCACCCAATCCACATAGCATATTCCATATCTGAATAGCTACCGGCATATCATTACACCATTGAAATTTACCAGCTCTTGGTACTTCACCTGAGAAGTAGAAAAATAGACATATCAACAAGTTACCGTACTTGAATGTGTTCTTATCCTTCTTGATTTTTCCCAAATTCTCCATTAACTAGATTTTGAGGAGTTCACATAAATCATAGTCTACATTTTGTTTAACCATTTCATATGTTGCATAGATAGCTGTGCCGGATACTGAATTCTCCCGACTTGAGTGATAAATCCTATAGCCGATAATCATTGATGCAAATTTTACATCTACTACAACAATATCGTCTATCGTCATTTCCCTTATGTCCCATTTCAAGCCTGTCGCTTCAGTAACCTTATCATTCTTCACAGACTTCAAAACTGGAAGTCTTCTGGTGGAATTTAGTCTAGTGACTGCACACATAGCTTCTTTGGTGATTTTTAATGGCACATCCAACCACATGAATTCATCATGGATACGACTCAACAAATATCAAACCCATTCATCTTCTTCGAATACAGGGAATTTCACAAATTGTGCAAATTTCTTATCTTCTAGGGTTTTGAATTTCGATTTCATAGTAAGATCTTCTTGAGTTATATGATGAGTGTACAAATTCAACAAATGTGAGGTTCCCAAATCCTCAATGTTTGCGTGCACATAAGCCCTAATATCCTCAACATGTAGGACTCCGTACGACACTGATGAAAATGCACCTAAGGGTTCTGTATCTACAGACTTATACAAATGCCATTTGAACTTTAGACGCGGCCTATCCTTAAATTTGACTAGACATAATTGCAATCACACAAATTTATAGGTTTTTAATAAATACCTTTCAGGGACGAAAACATAATTTGATTGTAGATTCTCCTTTATGCTTGAGTCTTTCCACAAATTCACAATGATCACTTTAGAGCTCTCTAAACCGCTTTTCTTCCAAATGCAATATGAAAAATGAGGGTTGAAGTCATTCCTTTTATTGTCCACATACCTAAGTCCTTTATTTTGCAATAAATTCTCTTTCCCTAACTCATCTGCTTTTCTTCCTTTCGAGCCCGAGATAGATGACTCTTATGCGGATCACTAATATGCTTCACTAATACTTCTAACTGATTGAACAATATTTGAAAGGTATCAACTCTCCTACTGGACATATCTGAATTCTAGTATCATTCACATACAAGAGGGGGTTTGAGAGTTTTTCTTGATAGCTCCCCCTATGCCAGAGACCTAAAATTAATTTCCTGAGGAAGTACCAGAAGTTGCTTCTTGTGCAGGTCCATTTCCTTCTACAGAGGGATTCTTCTTCACCCATTTCTTCTGCATCTGCTTTTTGATCTCATCATTAGTGACTTTTCCTTTTCTTTTAACATCCTATTGCATGTTCTATTTGACTGGACCTCTTCTGTTCCAACAAAATCTAGGGATGTGGCCAAATTTGTTGTAGTTGTAGCACACAACATTTTTCTGTCCAGACCAATTGTTCCATTGACTTTGTCTTGATCTGTTAGTTAGCAATATGTCCAAATCTATTGCATGCATAGCATCTGACATCTCTATGAAAGTTGTTCATCACAATTTTGCATTCACTTGACTTATGACCATACTTATAGCAATTAAAACAATGACCTGAGAATGATGGTCTACCTATATTCATTCTACTCCTACACTAAGAAGCCATATGACCAAATTTGTTGCAAACATAACAATAGCCATTAAATCTTTGAGCATTTGGTTGCCTTGCCAAATCTCTTCTACCTCCTTCCTTTTGTCTTCCTTGTCTGAATCTTCCTTGTCCAAAATTCCTTTGTCCAAAGTTCCTTTGTCTAGATCCAAAACTTTCTCCTTCTTGATATCCAAGACCTTGTCTGTCACCATCAATCCTTTGTCCTCGGATCAGTTCATCAAGTTTGGTTGAGCTTGCTTTGAATTTCTCCTTATACTCATTTGTTGTAGCAAGTTCATCTCTAAGGTCATCAAGCTACTTTTCAAGCATTTCTTCATTGTTCTTGGATTGCTCTAGTTCATTATCTAGTCGACTACATTGTTCAAACTTTTCTTTCAAAGACTGTGCAAGCTTTTCTTCATTCTTCTTTATGTCCTTAATCTCCTTGGTCATTCTGATCATGATGGATTCCATCTCTCACTTCAAGGCAACATTTTCTTTGGAAAACTTTTCGCATTCTTTTGTTTTCTCCTTCATAGCCAGACTGAGTTGTTCATCTTCCATACCTTTGTTATTCTATTTGAGATGACCACATAGTTCCTTTCTTTTCTCCCTTGATTCATTTATCTTGTCTTTTAGTGACTGGATGAATTTTTTTGCATTCTCAAGATTTTCTTGTAGTTCCTGGTTCTTAGATTTTATTTGGTCAAGATCATCTAGGGCCACCATAAGTTGTTGAAGACTGCTTGTATCCATTGAAAAACGCTTTCCAAGATCTCCTCAAGCTATAAAAATTCTTTTCAAGGAACTGGATCTGATACCAATTGTTGGAAACAAGCAACACTGAGAGGGGGGGTAAATCAGTGTTGAGAAAAAATTCAATTTTATTAGTCCGTGATTTAACTTACTTAACCATTCAATAAAAGAAACATGCATCAACAAAATTAAAATAATCTCAACACCATAACACCATAATTTTTACGTGGAAACCCTGTTAGGGGAAAAACCATGGTGGATGGCCAATCCTCAATATAATATGAGTATACCCAAAATAAAAAGTACAAAATGGGAATGCACTTGCATTCAAGCTCACTGCCTAGAGCTCATTGCTCAAAATGGATGGGATCACTACCCTACAAAGACTTGGAATAAATCCAAAAGAGTGAACTGATGAAATAGCATCATAATGCCTGATTACAGTTCCAATTAAGCTCTAATGACAATCTACTATCCTTCAAACTGATTCAACAATTTTGCTCTACTCTGCACAACTCTTACTGCAAAAATATTAATGCACAAGTGAAATTGTGCATAATTGCTTAATCGATCTCCTGATGATTGCAATACACCACCACACTTCTTTTCCACCTATCAAATGATATATCGAATATCTTATATATATCCGCAACTAGAAATACAATCGCTATAGGTCGACCTTAATAAAACTGGGAAATATTATCAACTGTCGGCCCAAAATTACAATTAGATTTTCAATGTGGATCTAACACCATCGGCTAGACTATAGCTGAGGATCATAATTAAATATTTGAACATAAAAACATTTTAAATAATCCCACTTTACACATCCACAACATGCCACATTCACTGAGTCGACTACAACGAGCAAATAGACACAAAACATCCTACCAGATCTCCAAGCTCGTCCTGCAACTAATACAACACCACAAAATTAAGTAATAAGATAGTATACATGCTCACTAAGCAAATCCAGGGGTCCACAACACAAAACGATGATCCGATGAAGTATTCAGATCAACTTACCAACTAGATACTTTGTTCTTTATGCATTCTATTGGGAACACACAATATTTCACTTTATCTACCGGTATGACTAGATATAGATCCGCGGACCATGAGGATGACTTCAGTTGCCATCAATGACAACACTAGAAGCCATATGCCAAAAAAATTCACACTTGGTTTTGGTGTTCTTAAAATTGAACAAATTTCAAGCTTTCTTAAATTAGGAATGTTTAATTTTAGTGCTCTAAAAAGAACAAGACAAACTGACACTTTGTTTTGGTGCTATTAAAATTGAACCAATTTTTAAGATTTCTTAAGGTAGGATCTCTCATTTTGGTGCTCATAAAAAGAATAAAAAAACAATTCAATTCTGGCACTCTAAAACTGAACACATTTCATGTTTTCATAATTAGGAACTTTAATTTTGGTGTATAAAAAGAACGCAAAATGATTTCCATTTTGTTGACACGTGCTCGATTTAATTTTGTTGACCAAGTTAGAACGAGGCTTGATTTCTTAGAAACACTCAAATTTGGGGCTTAAAAATGAACAAACTATTCTTTTTGTTTTTACACCAGTGCTATCTTAATTGCTTGATGTCCTAAATACTTCATATTGGTGTAAAATAAAGAGAACAAGTTGTTTATGTTATTCACATATTTTGGGGGATAACACTGCTCGAGGTGTTTAAAAAGAATCAATTTGCTATGAAGTTTTTTCTTTGTATTCAATGATTGGAAAGCTAAAGTGTTTTTTCTTCTCCCCTTGCACCCTTTTGGTGATCTTGGGTGATCGAAAAACATTTTTTGAGCTTCGCATTTTATTTTCAAGTTTTACCTTAGAGAGGGGGCTTGCTTTGAGAAAAATATTATGCTGGAGAACTCATTGCAAGGTCTCAAACCATGTTTACTGGTGGGCTATATCAAAGGTTGTGAAATTGTAAGAAATTAGCTTCAAGCTTGCTGACAATAGACTACACCTAATCCCACACCTTAAGTGGAATGGGAACAGTTAAAGAGCCTTAAGTGGCTAGTGGGTGAGTGTCAGATTTTTGTGTTCATAGTTATGACTAAGAGCCAATTGTTTTAGAAGCTACCCCTATCATCCAAAAACATTCTTTAAAGTGGAGCATTAGAATTTACTTCCAAGAAGTTACTTTCCAAGTCTAACTATAGGCCCGCGCCATAAGTCACATGTAAAATCATCTCTTCAAAGCATGAGGTAGGCCCAACTAAAAGGATGGTTTCTATCCCCTAGGGTTGTAAATGCTTGTTTTGTTAAACTTGGCAATTACATTCAAAACAATTTGGACATCAAATTATTGCTTGATTTAAAGAGAAGAACACATCCAAACAAACATTGAACATGATGGTCAAGTCAGAAACTCTTTGAATTAATGTATACTTTTGAGAGAAGCCCCTTATTTGCACTCCTTGGAGGATTTCCTTCAAGGTTTCTAGATTTCAAGCTTTTATTCCAAGCTATATTAAATCAAAGTAAACATTTGGTAACTATGGATTGGGTGTTGTGATTTCACAACTTAAGCTATAGATATTCAGGTCACACAAAGTCCATGCTTTTGGAGTCAATCTAGTGTTGTTATATCATTTACCATACTCCAAAACATAGAGGAAATGAAAAACACAGAGGATACAATTGCCATTGTAGCTCACCGTCTTGAACATTTTGCTAACACTTAGGGAAAACAAACCGAAATTGTTTATAAGGTCATTTGTTTGAACAAAACAATTGAAAAACAAGAGATCACATAATCTTTCATCTGTTATCTCCATCCTACTTGTTAGGGATTGTTACCCTAAAATTTGAAGTTGAATTTTTTTCAAATTTTAGTGCATTCTCCTACATGCCTTTGAGCCTGCCAAATCATGAAAATAATTAATTTTTGAAATCTGTGTGAGCTGATGCAAATTCCTCTTATGGGCATAATCCTAACCTTATTCCACCCAAACTACCCTATTTTTGAGCCAACATGCCTTACCGTTTGTAAGATCTATAGCTTAACATTTTCTGGTATGTGGTTCACGAACTAAGTAAAAAATTGACATCCATGTTGCTGGAGGTTAAAACAATTCTGGGTTTTTCTCGGGATGGTCGATTCATCTTATTGTTCAAATTTTGCACAAAATGGAGGTATCAACAAAAAGTTATGAGGTTTTTCATCTTCAGCTTATAACACATTTTCAAAAGTTTTGTGTTTTCCCATGAAATTAATTTTTGATGGAGCATCTTTCCAAAATTATAAAGGTGAAGTAAATTATGAGGTTCTATCTTTTTATGTCAGGCGATTTAAAGGTTAGGAAACTCTAAAGTCACCTGACTCATCAAGGTTATAAAGTTCAAAAAAGCCCGGATAGCCCAACAAGTTGATATACTTGCTAAGAACGCTTAGGGTTTCCACTTGGTTTACTCCTGCTCATTGTGGAATTGTATTCAAGGCACGTGAAGCAGTTGACATGATACTCAATGAAATTTTATCTCATGAGCCACATATGTCACAAAATGTGCATTAAATAAATCTTTTTAAAAGGTTTGAAATTCATGAGTGAATATGAAGTGGCGTTGTGTTCCTTTATTGTTCACGTGCACATTTTTGGTGGTCTCTTAATGGGGCTCTTTTCAGTTATCTTTTTGATAGTGCATTCTCCTCCTCTTTATTACATTTATCTTGCATTGGAAATATTTCTTTGGACAAAGATCTTCAACGATAGTAGTTTTAGACAAGCATTGTGGAGAGCTCTACAAGTTTTTAGATTGATTTCAATTGTGAAGCTTATGGAAAAATGCATTGTGTATTTTCTTATTCTTGAGCTTCCGGCATCAGGAGAGGGTCTATAGTGGGGTGTTTTTAATTACAAAAATAAGTGGTTGTTTCGTACAACTCTGGTCTGACCATGGTACCCGCTTTTATGTGGGCATCTTGTTGTTTTTTTAATCAGGATTCACTCGCATGCCTACAAAAATTCCTGATAACACACAACTTATTGTTGGAAGCGACATCATTCTGGTTTTGATTGCAATATCTATTCAATCATTGGATTGTTTGAGATGCTTGGCGCCTGTTCCACTTGTGGAAGAAGCTCTTGAATGAATGAATGATAAATCTCATCCTGGACATGTTGTGGAGGTATTAAAGAGGCAGAAAGATGTGAATATTGCACTAAATTATTTTAGATGGCTTCAAGAGAACCCTTCAATGTAACTAAAACTCCTTGGGAATTCACTTTTGTCGACTAGAAGAGAAACATATGATGTGCCAAGGACAAAAACATATGGGCCTTTAGTAACAACTATTGTAATTACTCCTAAATTTGAAATTGGTAAAAGTGACTGCGGTCGCTCCTCTCGGTAAAGAATTGACAACTATGAAAGAAATTTCCAATTATTTCATAGGAAAATAGAAATGGAAGCTCTACCTTGGGAGAGAAGTAGATGGTTCAATGGATAATACTACACCAGGCACCTAAACAAGAACGTGGAGAGATTGACCATTTGGGAAAGTTAGAAAATACATATGAGTGGGGCCAAATTCAATGCATGGATTGGCTTGATGAACTCACATTCAAAGCTATTAGGGAAATTAAAGAGAGAGAAGGACAATGCATCAGAATGTCACATATACATCCCATTGTCTATCTGTGGTCTTTGAACATCTAGTTTTTTTTTAGGAACTAGAAGCAAATTATAACTTGCCATCTCCAATTTCTTCATCAAATCAGCTTTGGTTTCAAATATAAATTATCGTGGGTTTGGGAGGTATATTGTGCTCTTTCCTTGATTGGTCTAAAATTAAGCTTATTGTTGTTTGTTGTCTAAAGGTATTGGATAGCAAAGCGACTACATTGAGCCTATCAAATTTTGCCTTTACTACCTTCTACAGTCTCCATAGCGATCAAAATTGAGACAAAATATGAATTGGAAAGACAACATATGGAGCATGAACAAATGTAATTGCTAGGTTTGAAGTTGAATTCAGTAACATTTCCCATTGTTTCAATAGCATGGATAAGTATTGGCATTGTCTCAATGCAATTACTTTTGTGGTCGAAATGTTCTGGTGCAATCTTTGTATAAAGAATTGATGGTCTTGTTTGTGCACCGTGCAACAAAATATAGAGCATTTATTTCAAAGACGAGTCTTTACACAAGCATTTGTTGTTAATTATTTGCAACCCAAGTATCATACATCGGGATTTGGAGAGCAGTAATTTCTTTCTTGACAAGTGGATGGAAAATCAAAGTGAAGTCTCTAGCAAGATGACCACTTCTCTAAGATTTTGAGCCACATGACGACATTATGTTTATTGATAAGTTGCATTCAAATAAAAGCTATAGAAAATTGATACATATAAGGAAATTGTATTGAATGAGATCCCAAAGGTTACTTTTTCTCTAAGATGTAGTTAGAGTTAATGAAAATTTATTTCTTAAAAATCAGTGGCCGTAAGGGAAGATTTTGATCTTTTTGTAATCGAATTCCAAGAGGCAGTTAGGAAGAGAAAAAGTAATTTTTACTTGCCTAATCTTCTCATGGGAAAGAAGATATGTTTTCTTTTTATGTAATTGAATATCAAGAAGCGATGGAGGAAAAAAAAAGAGTCTCATTTGAGGAACATATAAATATGTAATTAATAACCATTAGAAGGGCCTTTTTCTATCTTTCTACTATTCAAGGAATAGGGGAAGCAAAGGGGCAGTCCTATTTTCATGCAATTTTGTTATGCAACAATTGAGTCTTTGAACCCATATTTTGTATTGGGGAAATAAGGAAATATGACTCAATCTTTGAGTTTGTTAATATTTTCTTGATTACAAATGTCTTTGTGCCTTTCTGATCAATTATCATTGCAAGTGACCTAACTATTAGCACAGTTTGTTCTTCCTTTTGGGCATGCTAAGTCATTTTTCATGTATTTATCTTTGAAGGAAAAATCTATATACTAACAGATTTCTGGCGACTCCATTGGGGATTGAAAGATTGGTGCTTTGTTTTAGATTTTAATGGCGCTTTCCTGAAGAAGGAAGTTGACGACTCTGTTTTAAATTAAAAGATCTCAGAAGAATGGCTCAACACCAGGCTAAAAGAATAAATCAACCCAGGCCAAAGAAAATGCCTATACCCAGTCTTGAAGAGATATGGGCTGAAGATGATAAAGTACTCTAGTGATTGTGGGGAGACTTTAGAGAAAGTATTGTTGAAGCCAAAAAGAAGAAGTTATGCCCATTCGAAGATTATAAATCTGCATTGCTGCTTAGAAGCGTGCATCACATATTTCATTTTCTCAAAGATCTTGATCAAAAGATTCATCAACTGCAGATAGAAGCAAAAAAATTAAGATTACTTAAGAAGGAGCCAAAAAGCGAAGACCAAACTTCTTTTAATTTTAGTGTTCTTGGTGAGCAAGATCTTGGGCATATATTGATCAAATCCAATGACTCATCATTATCATGGAATCAACAAAAAGTAAGGATTTTGAATCAGGCTAAAGATGGAAGTCTAGAATCTTTCTTAACATGCATGCAATCAAGTCAAGTTGAAACATCATTCATCTCTTCTGAAGAAGATGCATTATTAGATTAACACAAAGTTGTTTTTATTCCTAGTGCATTCTTGAATCATTTAGACAACGAACTTCTATGTGGGATTCTAAATGTAAATGGCCATATTGAAGAGGTTGATATAAATACATTCACCTGCAACTCCCGTGATGAAAAATAAGGCACAAATGTTGATAAAAAGCTTGAAGAAAAAAGACTGTTAGAAGAAGGAATATGTGCATGTAAAGGTAGTCTTGTTTAATCTGCTAAAGGTATGGACAATTTTTGCTCTCAAGCTGCATATGTTCTCAATGAGGACTTTGTTTGTGCAAAAGAAAAGGATGTGGTTCATGTGAAATTTGATCCTATGGCTATTGAAAGTAAATTTTAGACACCACAGTCGTCAAACATAGACCTAAAAATTGATTTATCCTATAGTCTACAGAAAGAAAGTTTGATTTCTAGTGTTTCCCTTGTATGTACGAATAATGTCTTGAAAAATGTTGCATTTAAAGAAAATATTACAATGGAAATGAAAGAAAAGGGACAATCGAGACTTGAAAATAAGATTAATTGGAGCAGATTCAATGCATTATATCTGCCAACAAAATTCTGTGAAAATTCAAAGGTTAGAAAAAACCCCGTTTTTGAATTATCTGATGAAAACTTGTTCTCTTCTCATGATAAAAATGAATTGGGGAATGACAAACAAAGAGGGGTTTTCACTAATGATTGTTCATGTGAGAGTGAAGGTGTTATGTTTAGCCTACAAACCATGGTTGGTGATTTTTCAGTTGATGGAAAAGTAGACTGGTTAAATTGGTTGTTGAAGAAAATGACAAGATCTCTTCAATAAGCGATGGATTTGTGATTGTCGATGCTACTGGAAAAACTTCTAATTTCTGTCAAGTGGATGCTTCCTATTTGTCTGAAATAAAGTACAAAGATATAGTTGGTTATACCCAAGAGGTATATGATGAAGAATGGTCCTTTGGCTACATGCTGATGTATAAGGGAATTTTACACCTGGCAAGTCTTCGTTGGACCTATGCACTACTGTTGATTTTGCAAATGCTTCACAAATGCACACCTCTCTTCCGCAATGGGTCTTGTTTCTCCCTGCCCGTCAATGGCTTTTCATGAGCAATATCGAGAATTCTCTGAAGGTAGGGTCTTATGACCATGTACATAGTAGAAGTTTTGGTTGTGCTGGTAACTTAGTTTTCCTTTTCTCCTCTGTCTTGTTTTGGCTTTTGGCTTGTGTCTGGTTCCCCTCCACCCTTTTGCAAGCAGTCCTCTGTCTTCTTGCTTTTCTTTTGACTCTATACCCAATAGACTTAGACTAGTTTTTTTCTTAAGCCTCTTGATTTCTCTGCATTTTCTACAAAAATACAGTCCCCAGTCAGAGCCAATGTTACCCCAAAATTTGAACTTGAATTTTTTTCAAATTTTAGCGCATTCTCCTACATGCCTTTGAGCCTGCCAAATCATGAAAGCAATTAATTTTCAAAATCTATGTGAGCTGATGTAAATTCCTCTCATGGCCATAATCCTAACCTTATTCCATTCGAACTACCCTATTTTTGAGCCAATATTCCTTAAAGTTTGCAAGATCTATAGCTTCACATTTTCCAATCTGTGGTTCATGAACTGAGTAAAAACTTGACATCCGTGTTGCTAGAGGTTAAAATAATTCTAGGTTTTGCTTGAGATGGTCCATTCACCTTGTTGTTCAAATTTTGCACAAAACAAAGCTTATAACACATTTTCAAAAGTTTCATGTTTGCCCATGAAATTAATTTTTGATGGAGCATCTTTCTAAAATTATAAAGGCGAAGTAAATTACTAGGTTCTATGTGTTAAAGGATAAAATACTATTAAAATTAAAATACTTTGGTGACTATGAATTTATGAAGGGCTCCCTTTTTTTGTTGGGCGATTTAAAGGTTAGGAAACTCCAAAGTTTCCCAACTCATTGGTTATAAAGTTCAGAAAAGTCTGGATAGCCTGACAAGCTGATATACTTGCTGAGAACGCTTAGGGTTTCCACTTGGTTTACTCCTACTCATCATGGAATTGTATTCAAGGCACGTGAAGCAGTTGACAGGATGCTCAATCAAATTTTGTCTCATGAGCCACATAGGTCATAGAATGTGCATTAAATAAATCTGTTAAAAAAGTTCAAAATTCATGAGCGAATATGAAGTGGCGCTGCATTCCTTTATTGTTCAAGTGCGCATTTTTGGTGGTCTCTTAATGGGGCTCTTTTCAATTATCTTGCTGATAGTGCATTCTCTTCCTCTTTATTACATTTATCCTGCATTGGCAATATTTCTTTGGACAGAGATCTTCAATGATAATAGTTTTATACAAGCATTGTGGAGAGCTCTACAAGTTTTTAGATTGATTTCAATTGCGAAGCTTATGGGAAAATGCATTGTGTCTTTTCTTATTCTTGAGCTTCCGACATCAGGAGAGGGTCTATAGTGGGGTATTTTTAATTATATAAATAAGTGGTTGTTTCATGCAACAACTATGGTCTATCCATGGTACTCTTTTTTATGTGGGTGTCTTGTGTTTTTTTTATCAGGATTCACTCTCATGCCTGTAAAAATTCTTGATAACACACAAATTATTGTTGGAAGCGACATCATTTTGGTTTTGATTGCAATATATATTTGATCATTTGATTGTTTGAGATGCTTGGCGCTTGTTCCACTTGTGGAAGAAGCTCTTGAACAAACAAATGATAAATCTCATCTTGGACATGTTGCAAAGGTATTAAAGAGGCAGAAGGATGTGAATATTGCACTGAATTATTTCAGATGGCTTCAAGAGAACCCATCAATGTAACTAAAACTCCTTGGGAATTCACTTTTGTCGGCTAGAAGAGAAACATATGGGCCATTAGTAACAACTATTGTAATTACTCCTAAATTTGAAATTGGTAAAACTGACTGTGGTCGCTCCTCTGGGTAAAGAATTGACAACTATGAAATCAATTTCCAATGATTTCATAGGACAATAGAAACTGAAGCTCTACCTTGGGAGAGAAGTAAATGGTTTAGTGGATAATACTACACCAGGTACCTAAACAAGAACGTGGAGAGATTGACCATTGGGAAAGTTAGAAAATACATATGAGTGGGGCCAAATTCAACGCATGGATTGGATTGATGAACTCACATACAAAGATATTAGGGAAATTAAGGAGAGAGAAGGACAATGCATCAGAATGTCACATATACATCTCATCGTCTATCTATGGTCTTTGAACATCCAGTTTGTTTTCAGGAACTAGAAGCAAATTATAATTTTCCATCTCCAATTTCTTCATCAAATCAGCTTCGGTTTCATATATAAAGTATAGTGGGTTTGGGAGGTATATTGTGCTCTTTCCTTGATTGGTCTAAAATTAAGCTTATTGTTGTTTGTTGTCTAAAGGTATTGGATAGCAAAGCGGCTACATTAAGCCTGCCAAATTTTACCTTTACTACCTTCTACAGTCTCCATAGTGATCAAAACTGAGACAAAATATGAATTGGAAAGACAACATATGGAGCATGAAAAAATGTAATTGCCAGGTGTGAAGTCGAATTCAGTAACATTTCCCATTTTTTCAATAGCATGGATAAGTATCGACATTTTCTCAATGCAATTACTTTTGTTGTCGAAATGTTCTGGCGCAATCTTTGTATAAATAATTGTTGGTCTTGTTTGTGCACCGTGCAATGGAATATAGAGCATTTATTTCAAAGATGAGTCTTTACATAGGCATTTGTTGTTAATTATTTGCAACCCAAGTATCATACATCGGGATTTGGAGAGCAATAATTTCTTTCTTGACAAGTGGATGGAAAATCAAAGTGAAGTCTCTAGCAAGATGACCACTTCTCTAAGATTTTGATCCACATGACGACATTATGTTTATTGATAAGTTGCATTCAAATGAAAGCTAGAGAAAATCGATACATATAAGGAAATTGTATCAAATGAGATCCCAAAGGTTACTTTTTCTCTAAGATGTGGTTAGAGTTAATGAAATGTTATTTCTTAAAAATTAGTGGCCGTAAGGGAAGATTTTGATCTTTTGGTAACCGAATTCCAAGAGGCAATTAGGAAGAGAAAAAGTAATTTTTACTTGCCTAGTCTTCTCGTGGGAAAGAAGATAGGTTTTCTTTTTATGTAACTGAATATCAAGAAGCGATGGAGGAAAAACGAAGATTCTCATTTGAGGAACATATAAAGATGTAATTAATAACCATTAGAAAGGGATTTTTCTATCTTTTTGTTGTTCGGGGAATAGGGGAAGTAGAGGGGCAGTCCTATTTTCACACAATTTTGTTATACAACAATTGAGTCTTTCAACCCATATTTTTGTATTGGGGAAATAAGGAAATATGACTGAATCTTTGAGTTTGTTAGTATTTTTTTTATTACAAATGTCTTTGTGCCTTTGTGACAGTCCTTCAATATGATATTTTTTTTGCGTCAGATTGTGTTGATGTTTTATTTTCTGAATCTGTAAATTTGATATTAAATCATCTTTTGAAAATGGTTTGCTATTTATCTTTCCTTACTCACCGTATATGAATGTGGAGTAAACGAATTGTGTGCCATTTATTCACATTTTCATCATTCTAAAATTAATCTATTGCATCTGTGTCATGGTTATGCACAATTGTTTGTTTTCCTTTTTTTCTTTCTGGTTAAAAGCACATCTAGTTTCCATTCACTACATATCTTTCAAAGGTAGTTGCACCTTGTAAAACAAGCAGAGAGCACTTGCAATTATCATTGCAAGTGGCTCAACTGTTAGCACTGTTTGTTCTTCCTTCTGGGCATGCTAAGTTATTTTTATGTATTTATCTTTGAAGGAAAAATCTGTACACTAACAAGGATCAAAATCAAACAAACCATTAGGATCATTCCTTCACTCATACGTCTATGATATCAACAGTTACTCAAGACTCATAGATATTACAAGTAAGCTTTCCTGCAACATATCCTCTAGACAAGGAAGTGAAATATCAACCCTAGTTCTTCAGTATTTTGATTTCCAAAAAGTAGCCACATTCCAAAACAACACTCAAACCTTAGGGTCTTGAGCTTCATAACAACCATCTCAAAACATCATTACACCTTATGACCATCTGGCCACCAACTGCTCCAGTTCAATAGCCAAACTTTGTAGCACTGATCCTTCAACCTAGTCTCACATACATTAAAGGTAAACAAATTGAAATCATAAGCAGCTTGAGAACCTTCATATTTGAGAAGAACAAAACACCATTCCAGTTCTCAACACAACAATAACCTTAGACAAAGAGGAAGAGAAATTAGACACAGCACCTGAAAGACTTGTGTTACCACCTCGCACATGGAAATAGGTATGATCCTCTTGGAAATATAAACCAAGTGACCTTATGATAGGGTATTGAGTATCAAAATGTCCCCAAAACATGTCGATCTATCACCCAAATTACTCTTATCAAGGATCACAACATCAAACAGGGCAACAACATCAAGGGTTTCAAAATCACCATCAAGGAATAAATCCAGAACATCAAATCACCCTAAATAAAATTGAGAGGGATCTTGAGGAAATCAAACGAAATGAAAATATGACATATCGCCAATGCCATGTGCAATTTCAGAACATTACATATCCACAAAAAGAAAACATCATTCCACAAACACCTTAATATCCACATCAACAACACTTCCAATATCTGCAATATCAAGAAGTTTTGCAACACCAAGGTGTACCTCAAGTGAAATATCAAAATACCCCAGTCACAATATTAAGAAGTTCCACAACACCAAGGTGTACCTCAAGTGCAATATCAAAATATACCTTAAACACAGTATTAAGGAGTTATGCAAAATCAAGAGCAAAACAATCAGGAAAAGCCAAAGAGGAAAAATTACCAAATAGGAAGGAAATTCACCCCTTTAGGAGCAACTTTAGAGGTAACCATGCACAAACTAGTACAATAGGAACTTATCAAAATCAATGACAGTCCAACTTATGGTGAACCAAACTTTAAAATTCCTTGGTATAACAAGTACGAACAATGTGAGTTCCACAAAATTACACACAATCGAATCCAGAAGTCTTTGGAACAATACAATATGGATTGTGGAAACTTGATATCATTAATTGATATCATTAATGTGAGTTCCACAAAATAAAGGGCCACACAACAAAGATATGTGCTACACTAAAAAATCTCATCCAAGACCTTATTGATCAAGGAGAAATAGCTATTAACATTCAATATCCATCTACCAATGAAAAAAATGCAATATCTCAACCTCAAAAGTTGAAGACAATGATCAAGAGATATTTATCACTTATCACATTGACAATGTCTCTACATCATCCAGTGAGCAAGAGGAAATCAATCAAGAATTTAATCCCAAGCATGATCAAACTCAATCACCCAAGTCTAGCAATGATCTGGTATAAGATATATTGACATCATCCAATCTCATGGTAGTACATATTGATGATCAAGACACTCTTAATCCCACACTTATGCCCAATGCAGAAAATCTAAGCCAAGAGCTATCATCCATATGTCCACATTTTGAGGAAATCCAAGGACCCTTCATAGGCAATCCTTTCTTTAAAATTGATCCAAGTCAAGAATGTGAACCAAAGCATATCGAAGATAATACCACACAAAGTCAACATCAAGAATCCTTATCATCAAAATACTACAATGACTTGGTATATATCTTCCAAGAAATCCAAGGTTTTCCAAAAGAATAACACACCCATATGCAAAACACACATACATCTACCCATGAGATGCTTACTCCTAATGGACATGTAGATGATCTTCATAAAAAACAAGAGTTTCATAATTTTGATATCATTACCAAAGAACAAGAGTCACCCACTCTTAACATCTTTACACATGATCAAGACATAACAAAATCTATATACATATCATAAATGGACCATGAAGAAGGCTTATACATAAGTTGTGAATCAAAAACATCCTATGAAGGCATGTAAAAAATGAATAGTGAGGAAGACTTCTACATAAGTTGTGAATCAGAAACATCTTGTGAAGATATATCAAAAATGAATCATGAGGAAAACTTTTATGTGGATAGTGAATTATCAACACCTCTTGAAGGAGTATTAAAATATGATATTTCACAAGATCAAGCCAAAGATATCAATCAAGAATTTATCCCACATATGGAGGATTCTACCAGTGGAGAATCTATCACATTTCAAGATCCACAATAGAGCAGAGAAGGATTATCACCTTGTTTCCAAGGTAAGACATATCCTATTACAAATAAAAACTTTCACCAAATGAATTATCAAGACAAAGGATTAGGCCTACATGAACAGGGTATCCTATCATCAGTGCAGATTATTGGAAATCCTAAGCATCGAGGTCTTGGTTATTCAGTAAGTAAGGGATCTAAACATATTAGTGATACCTCTCTAATATTGGGGGAAACTTTATCTAATGCAAGAATCAACATAGAGATCACAAAGAGTCCTTATGATGAAACCGCTACCAATGCTACAAATAGCCATGTCATGAATCATCATCCACACATATTTCAACCCTCTAATTGGGACAAACAATAAGAGAAGAAGCTATATCAAAGAAAGGAACAAGTCACTGAATCAAAAGAGTCAACAAAGCAAAATGGAAAAAGCAAATACCAATGGATTCAAAATCAAAAGAAAGAAAATCATCCCTATTAAAATCCATTAGTCAAACAAACTATGGGGAAAAATAAAAAAAGGGAAGTTAATCCATCAAAAAAGTCCAACAATACAAAAGAAAGCTTCAAGAGTGACCTACAAGGTATATCAAGACATTGGTCCCAATCGAATCTGCATATCCACCTATCATTGCTCATCATCCCAAGTTTTGAGAGTCAAAGGTTCCAAACTACCAACCAATCAATTTGAATATCATATCCCTCAATGCATTTTGTCATCCAAGATATCCAAATCTCACATTGACCATGTGTTGGAAACAACTCTTTATCATAAGGACTCTAAGGGAACTCTATTGCAATGTGCACATCAAGGTAAGGTTAACTCCGGTATCAACAAGGAAGATAAGAATTATCAGGGGTTACATTCAAGCACTCATATCCTAGAAAAAAAACTCCTCCAAGTAGGATATCATTGGCACAACATGAAAACAAAAACAACCATATCAACACCAGTGGCATCTACATCAGCATCACTAAGTGGTTCAAACATGAGCAGAAAATCATCACCATGATGAAAACCTAGTAAATAGGCATCTTGTGTGACATAAAAAATCAATTAAAAAACAAAAAAATCAAGAAAATAGTTAAGAAAAAAATTGTCCTCCAGTGAAAACCACTATGGTGGCACTTTGGACAAGTACCATGGTAAAAACCTGGAAAACAAGCATCATGTGTAGAATCGAGCATCTACGTGCACCATTTCCAGAGGAAGCATTTCAGCCAATCCATAATAAATCCCATCCATTTTTATCCCAATCCAGCGTATCTTGATCTTGATAAATGTTTGGTGTACACTTTACACTTTTCTTATGGAAAACATCTTGGCATGGGTCACTATCATTGATCCTATCCTATCCAACATTATCTAAGCCATGAGGCATTGTCCTAAGGGGCATACTTTATCCAAACATGTTATCTTATCACAAGATAATATATCATTGCTAGACACTAGGGGCAGGTCCTTATATCTTGATTCAGAATAAATCTTGATCTATATCTTATAGCTCACATTATGATCTAGGCATCATCCCAACAACAAGGTATCCCACCAACACACTATTAGGGTAACCTTCGAATAAATCAACAACATCAACAAGGTGTGCCACATGGTACCCTTCCTAATTTGTCCCAACAACAAGGTATACCACCAACACACTGAGAGTGTAACCTTCAAAATAGTCCATCCCGATGACAAGGTGTACCACCAATGCACTAGCCAAGTAACCTTCAAAGATACCAACAAGATGGATTTTTCCTTCACTTGGAAATTCTAAGATATCAATAGTTGCTTGAACCCCACAGCTAGTTCAAGTAAGCTTTTCTACAACATATCCTCTAAAAAAACACACTGAAACATCAATCCAAGTTGTCCATGTATTACACCCCAGGAAAGAGGGTAAAAATCCAAAAAAATGGAAAAAAGATAGAATACCCCAAGCAAAAGGGTAAAAATTCAAAAAAAATAGAAAAAAGATAAAACAACACAAAAAAATCAAAAAAACAAGAAAAACAGTAAAGAGAAATAAAACATTCTTTGAGTGAAAACCACTTTGTGGTGCTTCTAGAATAGGTACCATGGTGAAAACCTAGCAAATATGTGTTATGTTTAAATAAGATTCACATCATTATCTATCGGTACTATCCACAACATTCACCCATCCATTTCATAATAAAATAGTGTATCCAACCATGGCTTGTCAATGATTGAGGAAAGTAGTCTTGTATACAATTGGGGGAAACTTCCCAAAGCTGGTTGTAGATTAGATCCTTGAATGTCCCAACATCTAGAAAACAACGAAAATAAAAAACATATAGATAACAACGAAAATAAAAAATATCTAGAAAACAACAAAAAATCAAAAACATTTGAAAAACATCAAAAACAAAACATCGTTGGGTTATTCCTTCACTTAAATAGTCTAAGATATCAACATTTTCTTGAAACTCACAACTAGTTCAAGTAGATTCCCCACAACATATCCTCTAGACATAGAAGTGGAATATCAATCCAGGGTAACAAAGTTTTTTTCCAAAAATAGTTTATGCTTTGAGTCAAACGGTCGAACTACGTGGTCTCTGCGTGTATAACGTTGGCAAGGCTTATTAGCCCCAGAGACCCTAGGTCAGTCCCCTTAGGTTTCCAACATGCTTAATTTCATCTTAGTCAAAAAATAAAAAATCAAAAAATAGTCAAAAAATATAAAATCCAATAAACATATACAACATACAAGATCCAAAAACATTCACAAAATAGAAAAGGTCAAAAACACTCAAACCAAGTGAACTACAAGCCTCTGCGTGTACAGTGTAGACAAGGCTTATCTTTGATGAGCCCCTGAGGCCCTAGGTTAGTCCCCTAAAAACAACAAAAAAAACATCATAAAACTCAGAAAATCAAAAAGATCCCAACCCCGTCATCACAAATCCATAATAAAGATTCATCCATAATAAAAAAAAATCATCACAATCACCCTTTGACAAAACAAACAAACAAACAAAGCAAACATCAAAAGCTAGAACCTTCAAGCAAACAATCACAAAGATCTAAATTTAAAAAAATGTAAACTATGCCAAAGTATCAACTACCTATCTTTTTTGACAAGTCCCAACAACATCCTAAGATATGCCTTAACAGATCTGTTCCTATGATAGACATGACCAACACCGGATAATAGCCCCACCCCAAATAGATATGGCAAGTGATACTGCAACAATTTTTTTATCTTTTTATAGTCTTATCTTTTCTTTTTTTTTAATTGACTCACTCCGAGGATCTCTTGAGGATTTCCATAAGGATTTAGAGAAGAAGGAATGGGGGAAATTGAGCATCATTTTGGTTTGTTGTTTGTAAGATGTTTTGTAAAATTACCATGGTGAATACTTGCTTTATTGAGTGTATGAAAGTTGTGTTGAAACAATTTGTGTAGCAGTTGCATGTTAGGTATTTCATACCTCTTTGTGTAAATGGTCTGAAATTTGTGTAGTAGTTGCATGATAGGTATTTCATACCTCTCAATGTAAATGGTCCAAAATTCATGTATCATTTTCATGTTAGGTGTCTTATACCTCTTTGTGTGACTGGTCTGAAAAAGTTTTTTAACACAACCCAACTATATACTTTAAACAAAGTTTCCATATGTCTGGTATGAAAAAGAATACTCTTTCTTTGTAGAGTCAAAATCCACACAATGGATAAAAAATCACCTTGTTTATTTATACCCTAGTGCATCATATCTATTTGCTACATCAAACAGGATTGTTCAAAAACTGTGAAGTCTCCAAGTAAAGCAAAAGAAAATCATCAATACTAACAACATCAAATTTCTATCTGTCATCATAATATTTCTTCTAACATCCATCTTGCATAGCCATATCATTAGTAGTACCATATCCATACTATATCCACAAATGTCATCAATACACATCATGATGATAACAAACTAATAAAAACATCATGTATTATGTATAGGGAATTCATCCATCATATACCAACACCACGTAAACATCATATATCACAACGGTATATTGATCATCCATAATAAAACATCATATGAAACAAAGTATGATCCATCCATCCATATCATATGCATACATCATCATACATCATCATCCATGAAGCATAAAATGAGTTGAATTGAAGAAGGTATATCATATATATATATATATATATATCATCAAAAAAGGGAGAATTTCATAGTACATCATCATTAGTGAAACAAAGTGTGATAGGATAATACAAAATGATACATATATACGAGGCCTCGACTGGGCCGATGAATATATATACAAAAATCATGTTTGCAATATGTCCTTGAACAAAAACATAATAAATATCAAGTAGATTGCCCAGAAAAAGGAAACACTCTATAGACCAGGTTGCAGACTACCATCTAGATCTCGTTGTCTAATAGAATGACCACCTGCAATCATTTTAACTCATGATGTTAGGGTTTCACTCTGAATGTGCAAAATGATGAAAAATGAGACTTAGGGTTGCAAATAGGAAAAAGTGAGCAAGTGCACAGGTTTAAAGCAAATGTTAAAATAAAATGAAAGGATTTAGAGAAAATGCAAGGGTTTAAAGTAGATGCTCAGAAAACAACAATCAAATGCAAGGCTTTAGAGCAAAAGCAAGGTTTTAGATCAAGTGCATCAAAAAAATGCAAGTTTTTTAGGTCAAAAGTGAGGGTTTTGAGGTCAAGCGCGAGCTTCCTGACCTAGAAAATGCAAGCTCACGACACCAATGGAAAATTTAACTATAAAAAAAATTGAAAACCACCTACACCATTGCAAAGATCAGGAAATTCTACCCCATTTAAAAAAAAGTACTGAAAAATATTTTCGTATGACCAAGATATGGTCATTTGAAGATAGGGTAAAAAAGTCATGATGAAAGTCAAACAACAAACAAAAGTGAGGTTTTAGGAGCAAGTGTGAAATTTAGGAGCAAGTGCAAGCTTTTAGAGCAAGTGTGATGTTTTTAGATGCAAGACTTTAAGGCAAGTGTGAGCTTCTTAGTCAAGAGTGAGGTTTTAGGAAAAACAACAATCAAATGCAAGGATTTCAATAAAAGGCAAGGTTTTAGGTCAAGTGCATGAATTAAAAGTGAGGGTTTAAGTCAAGAGTGAGGTTTTAGGTGAAAGGAAAGGGTTTAAAGGTCAAAGACGAGGTTCTCACCTAGAAAATGCAAGGAAAGCAATGCAATATGAGAGCGTAATAAGACAAAAAAACAAACAGAAAAGGTACATACCGTGCCACTGACACATGTAGGTTGTATGAAGTCCTGAACTAGGTTAGAATGATGTGGGGCTCCCTCAAATATTGACATTTCTCCTCGACAACTGACATAATGGAAAATCCAAAGACAAGAATTAGCAAAAGGATCAAAGCACAAATGAGCTCACTAGAGGACTAAATGCCTATATTAAACCTCAAGAAACCCTAATTTCACCTAGGAAACCCTAATTTCTACTTAGGGGACCTTCCTACTTTCAAATTAGAAGCTCACAGAAACATTAGAATGAGGAACGAGGGACCTATAGATCTAATTCTTCAATCTCAACACATCAAAACTAAAACAAGACAGTATCATGAGCTTGCCCTCAAAATTGAGCTTTTTTGGCCAACCTCTTGAGGGGGCAACTACTGTCATTCTGCTAAATACCAGGGCACAGTGGGGCATAATTTTTTTTCAAAAAAATGATCTTTAAAACAAAATATTTGAAACAAAGCAACTAGTACTTTGTATCAAAGGTGGGAAAAATGTAGACTTTTAAAATTGACCTAACACCTATCACACACCCTAAACAACATCAAACATCATCGAACAACATCCCATACCAACCTATAATGTCTCAGAAAATCTTAGAATAAACCCGTAATGTATCGAAACATCTCAGAATAAATCTATAATGTATCAAAACATCTCGCAATCATCCTAGAACGTCTCAGAACATCTCAGAATCATCCTAAAATGTCTTAGAACATCTCAAAATAATATCAAAACATCTCAGAATCATCCCAGAACATCTCAAAACATCTCAAAATCATCTTGGAACATCTCAGAACATTCTCAAAACATCTCAGAACATCTTAGAACATTCCCAGAACAACTTGAAATCATCTCAAATCATCTCAGAATGTCTCAAAATCATCCCGCGAGGCCCCAAAATATCTTGACATCATTATCATCAAATAAGCACTACATTTTCACATTGACAACATCCAAAATCCTAATTTCCTGTATTAAGTGAATAATACATTATTTAATTAATTTAGTTTTTTTCATCATTCTCAGAAAATTAAATAAATTTCACTTATTTTATAAAGTCTAGAAACCCTAATTTCCTTTATTAAGTGAATAATACAACATTATTTAATTAATTCACTTTTTTTTCATCATTCTCAACAAATTAAATAAATTTTATTTATTTAATAAAGTCCTAAAAACCCTAATTCTACTATTAATTGAATAATACAACATTATTTAATTAATTCACTTTTTCACCATTTCAACAAATTAAATAAATTATATTTATTTAATAAAGTCCTAATATAATCTTATTTCATCTTGATTAGTCAAACAACACCAATTATTTGATTATGTCACTAATTCACCTTATTCCTCTAAATTAATTAAATAATTAAATCATAATAATTTAATTAACACACTTTCCCTCTAAATTTTGAATAAATAAATCAAACTATTCAAATCATTTATCAACAATCAAATCAAACAAATGTAACCTTGTTTGCAAAAATCAAACTTGATTTGCACGTTCAACTCCATTGATTAATTAAATCAATTAATTCATAATTCCTCACCCACTTTCTAATTGAGCAAATTATGCTTACTGAGTGGGCAATCTAATTTTCTAACTAAGCAATCCAATTTGCTAACTCAACCATCTAATTCCTAACTCAACAATCTAAATCCTGACTGATCAATAAAATCCTGACTGATCAATCTAATTCCTACTAGCCAATCTATTCTTCAATTACACAAATTGTGCAATCAACTTTGCACAATCTTCTTATGCCTAAATCCTCTCAATACCTTTAAACCATTGATCTTGATCCAACATTGTTGAATTTTGATCGTCGATTCGAAATCTCTTTTTCTATATAACAAACCCCTCTCCTCACAAATAAGGATCAGAGAATCAACATACCTTATGCAACAAAGTGTTGTCAAGATCGCCATTGATAGAGCTTCATCATTCCTTCGGTCAACCAACATCTAGCATCATTCAACAAGCTTTTCACTAAATATGGAGGCTTCACAGTGATAAGAACAATCCAACATTAGGTGAATACACTCCAATACATTATGGTAACATTGTACTTATTGTTTGCTTTCAATTTGGTAATCATAAATTTCCTAAATGTGTTTTCAATAGCTTAGTTTCATTTTGTATGTGTAGTTTAGATATTAGATTAATGTGTTTGATCTTAGCTTAGATTCTCGTTTCAAGCACGTTTAATCTTGTTTGCAATCCAATGATTTTCCCCCTCACACACAAGGAGACACAACATTCATACACATTTTCCAATTTGTCCACAATTAGTTTAACCCTATGCTCAAAGATCTGTTCTAATACCTTGAGGGTTTCTCTCTTTGATCTTTCCTTTTTTTCTTCATTACTCTTTTTCAACTTCTCAATTTATTGTTTTAGCACATTAATTTGTTCAACAGTGATTGCACCTGTATTAGTCTAGGTGGCAGGGGCTAGTATATTGTTAATTTTGTGCTTTGGGAAGGACTTGCTCCCTTCAACTGTTGTTTCAATTTCACACTTTCTATGAATAACCTATTCAATTCATCATTCAGATTAGTCTGTGCTTTCTCATATTTTTCCAATCTAAGCTCCATAAATTTAACTGCATCCCTAGTAAACATTGTTGAGTGCATTGTCATAGTAGCTGCCTCCAATGCTGATGTGTCTTGAAGTGTCTTTACCATGACAATCCCTCACATTTCTTTTACAACATCAAGCAATCTTGATTTTTCTGTTCTTTTTTGCTTTTTCCAAAAGGCTAGGGTTTCAAGCCTTGGATTGTAACCTATGCCACTCATTCCCTCATTTGAATTGAATTCAGAAACCAACATGGGATCTTCTTGGATTCTTACTTGATCCAGTAAGAATATCTTTTTTTAACTCCATCCCTGAAATAATTAGTATATTGCTTTCTAAGACCAATTTTCTTGCTTCTTGGGGGCTAACAGTAATTTCATTAATCCTGAGTTCTTCAAGAGTCTGAGCAACAATTTGGTCATGCTATAACTCTTCAGTGTCCATCTTATTAATTTGGAGGACCTCTCCTCAAATTCTTTCATTTGCATCTTAAACTAAAAATCCTTAAACTTGAGAGTTTGAATAAATTCATCATCTTCAATAAATCTAAGGGCATCAATCACCCTTTCATAATCATGCACATCTTGATCATTATGCCCATGTACATCCACTCTTTCTTTTGGTTAGTGAGCATCAGTTGCAAGCTTAGGCGGTGGCTGATCAACTTCATCATCTTTAAAATTCAAAAGTACATCGACTACATGTGTCTTCTGCCTTTTAGGACATGGTTGCTCAGGGGATGCTTCTAATTGTATTGTGGCAGTTCCTAGTAGGGGCTTTGTGATTACAATACCACTTGGTTTCATGGGTAGCTTGGAGGGTTTCGAAGATTGACCCTTAGGTTTCTTTTCTGGTTCAACATATAATCTTTCAAAGTTGTCAATTATTACGTTCATCCTTTTGATAGGATCCTTTTCTTCAACATAGAATCCTTGGAATCTAGTGTCCCTTTTCTCCTTCTCCTCCTCAAGCCTCTATGATTCCCCACTTCCTCTTCCTTTGAAAACTTCATAAGGTGTAAATCAATTTCTTATTACATCTTCTTCGCAATCCATTACATGGGTAATCCCAGATTTAGTGAGAAGTGTCTTCTTTATAAAACTATTATTCGCTTCAAGACCAAAGACCCTTTCTTCTTATGACTTCAATGAATACCGCATATTCAAATAGTTATGTAGTTCTTCAAGATTGTCAGACCCTACAAATAGCTTCTCACATTCAGTTAGGTCAAGGAGGAATGTCCCCTTTTTTTTTTCTTTTCATAACATCTAGCTCCATCCATAACATTTTCCACATATATTCTAAAAATGAAATTTGAATAGAAACAAATTTAGGTAAAACATTTGGGGCTTGAGGACACACATAGACCCTTATTATTGTTTGGTCTGCTAAGAAGAACCAGTCACCGAAATTGTGTGTATGTCCTTGCTTTGGATTTAATGCTAAAGGTCTTAATACTTGCATGATTTTATTAGGAAATCTTTGTGAAATATGACCAAGAGTGGCCATGACCTTTACTACAAAATCATCATCAAATATTACATAATCACTAATTTTACATCTACTATCCCAAATGTAACACCAGTTTTGTATAGGCAACCTATTCCCTTCATCATCAGTCATTCCCAAACACATTCTTTTAGTCCATCTATTTATGTTTTGGTACAATATTAAATGACACAATATAGAGTATTTCTTGAAAGTGATGGGAGCTAAGTTCTCTCTTACTTGCAAAAATCCCTCATGTAGCCCTTTCTCAATTTCAGCAGTAAATTCATACTCAATGTTGACTTCAGGATTTTGTATCCTCATTGCCATCATCATGAGGTAGGTTGGCATCATCTCTTCAGCATATATTCCAAGCACTTGGCACAAAGAAAAATAAGTTATTTTGAAATATACTTGGTGTATACACCTAAAATTAGTCATGTCATTTAATTAATTAAATACTAGTTATTTAATTAATATTTCGACTACGTATCAATAAATTCTCAATTTATTTATATTGTTCATATTCTAAATTCTCCAAATCTAAAATAATATTCTTCTAAATTAATTAAATAAAGAAATTTACATAAGCTTGTTTTATTTAATTAATCTTCACTAATCTCTATTAGGAATTCAAGCACATGTCTACAACTTTTTGTGCCACCTCACCAAGGTCACATGAAATTAAATAATTCTAATTTTTAATTAGAATTATCTTCAACCAATTTTTAAAGCACATGGCTTATTCCTTACACGCTTCCACCAATTTTCAAACACATGGTCTTTTCTTCCCACACTTGAGTCTTCCATCCATTTGGCATGTTGCCTATTGGTCAAGAGATTCCTCCATCCATTTGGCATGTTGTCTTTGGTCAAGGGGACAACATCTTGATTCTCTCCATCTCCACCATTCATTCTTCTTGTTTGAATCTAGACTGTTGATCGTTGCCACCTGACCAAATGCTTGGAAAAGGCTTTAAATACAACCCTTTGGCATTGTATTTGGAATCCACTTTTGAATAGAGTTGTCATACAGGAATATTGTTTGAGCTTGGGAGCATTATGGAATCTTATAGTTACATTTATATCATGCTTTGCATCATAGTTAAATCTTAGACTAACACTTTGCTTCATAGTTGCATTTTATGTCATCCTTTGCATCATAGTTGCATTTTAGATTAGCATATTCATAGTTAGCATTTGAGCATATGGAGTATCATCTTAGTTTTCCATAGTTTTCATTTGAGCATATGTAGAATCATTCCATCTCAATACCATAGTATCTACCTTGAATCATCTAACACCATCATCCATTCATCATAGTATCCATTATCCTTTCCATTGTATAGTTTCATGTAGGAATTTAATTGGCTTGCATGTTGAATACTAATCTCATTTCTTAAGTGTCATTCTAATAGCCTTTGTGCACATAGAAATCTGAGGGCCAAAGAGTTAAAGGAATCTTTAAGAATAGAGGACAATGAAACGTTCTTAAAATATTTGTGTTGTGGAAATTTAGAGTAGCTTCTTTGCTTTGAATCTTTGATATAATTCATTTCATTAAGGTTTGTGTTGATTTACTAACTTTCCACGTTTCACACACACACACTTGGAAGTCTTATATGGAAAATGGCTCATTTTGGGAGAGGGAGATAGGTATCTTCCTATTGTTTACACCCTTTTTCATGTGTAAAGGAAGTTCATCACTCCTGTAGGTTTTTCTCAATCTCCTATAATCCTCCTCACTTTTGTCCAAGTCAATCTTAGTGACAGCTTGCTTGTTTAACATAGAAAACTCTATAATTGCTTCTTTAGTCAGCACCACTAATGGTGAACCATCTAGAATTCTTATAGTCCTGGTAGCCGAGTGATAATATTGTGCCAATACTTTAATAAACTCAACATCTACGAAGACATTTGGGAATATCAATTTGGCCAAATCTAAGGTCCAAGGATTCAAAACTGGAATATTCTCAACCCTTTTTTCATAGAAGTACCAAAACAGATCCCACCCTGAGATAGGGATAATTGGGTCTCTACAACCATGGGTTGTATCTTTAAACACCTTTTTGGATCCTTTTTCTACTGAATTAGGTAACACATCTAAGATGGATTGTTGTAGGGACCTCTTCCTTGATTTAGAAACTGTGGACTCCTCCTTTTTACTCGCAAGTTGACTTCTTTTGGGTGGCATGATGAATTTACTCCTACTTGATTTTTTAAGTGTCTACTTGTAGAATCAAATTCAGTTCTTATACACTTGCTACAAAGGGTTTTTCTGAACCTACCCGATGAAATAATAGTTGCAGATTTTTCCCGCTTAAACTCCCTTGCCTCTAGTACACTAAGCTTTGTGAATGATTTCCAAAATTTTGTCGAGTCCCAAGTAATATTTTCTGTTGAGATTAGTCACCTCACTATTACTGTGAATTAGTGTAAAATATTTCAGAATCTTCCCATATTTCGAGTTTGAATACATGTTGATCTTGGGAAATTGAATGGTGTAATCATTTAATGTTTTGACAGCTTGTACCATAGTACCGCTCTATCATTTCAAGACCACTGTAGGTTAGCGCTAGTAGTACCGCCACCCCGTGCACACCTCTTTGGACTCCCATGAGATGGTGAGTTAATTCTAGTGGTTGAGTGACTATTCACTACCATATCACTCTGTCATATCAAGAATGTTGCGGGGTAGTAGTAGCAATACCGCCACCCTACGCACACCCCTTTGGACTCCCACGAGACAATGGGTTAATTCTAATGGTTGAGTGATTGTTCACCACCATACCGTAGTGTCACTGTTTACCCCTTGCTGGGCTGTGGTTTACTTTAGTTGTTAACATGTTCTCACTGCCACCCTATGATATTCATATTTGGTTGCCACGGTATTGCAGTAAGCATTTGTACATTGACCTATATGTCCTGCCATCCTGGACATACCTCTATTGATTGTTGTAGTAGTGTGGTATTGTATTTTATTATGAATGTAGTATTTTAGATATCATTTTATTGAAAAGATTGAACAATTTTCTAATTTTTTAGTCTCCTAGTTTTAGTTTTCAGTGTTAGTCAGACCTAAGAGATCATTTCTTTGTTTGTAATGGGGAGGCTTAGTTCACCTCATGTTAAGATATCTACATGTATTATTAAATCACATATGTTCATTATATGTTTGCATCTAGAAAACATATGGGACATACAAGAAATTATATTCTAACTAAACAAAATTAATTTTAAATTTTAAACCAAAGTAAGAAAACTAAGAAGAATGATTGAACCTAACTTTAAATGCACTTCAAATCGGCAATGAACATCTCAGGTTTTTTATACAATGTACAAGTATAATAATGATGATTACATTAAAAAATGTATCAGTAAAAAAACAATGAATAAGCATACGTTATACTTAGATCTTTATTACATTCAATAGTAAATTACACCATGCATATAACAAAAGTTTAGGTGACAAGCTAACCTCTTAAGGTGACAAAACATCATCATAATCATCTACATTTCCAACAAGATCAGAATCATGATCATTCGCGTCTACATCTTATTTATTTTCTTCCTCATCCTCATCTGTGACATGCAATGCATTCTCTCTCCCAATCTCTTCATACGACCATCCTATGCTTCTTACATCATCAATTAGAAATGATTTTTTAATTTGAAGAGGGGAAACATATGGTCATCCATCTCTGATTAAAATTGTATTCTATTTGCACGTACAAATTCATACTCATCAAATTGTACTACAGATGGAGATCTACTTACATTTTAATAATATAGGACTATTTTCACCATAGTCCATTAGAATAATTTGTTGGATGAATCCAACATAAAATTTCTTCTGAGTTTCATGAAGAAATTTAGCACTAACAACACAAACACAATTTATCTTGCCTGTCTTTTTCTTCCACTCTGAAATGACTACCATGGGCCCAAATTCCACTAAAACACGTAGCCCATAAATGTGGAGATTGTGAAAGCTCACTTTCCTCCATTGTTATATCTTGACCTTCTTCTTTTGCATCCCTAACTGCATTAGCAATCCATTCTTCAAATTTTGGAAAAGAATCAACTCCAATCAAATCAACATGATGTATGTGCCTTTGAGGTCGATGTTGCATCCAAGCTTGATTTTCTTCTTCATATTTTCTACATAGAATATTAACGTACAAATAGTAAGATTGATAATATAAATGTGTAAATTCAATTGAGTAAATAAATTATTGTGTTAATTTTTTTTTACCTGTGCCACTTATCAAATGAAGATGTGTTTTGAAGAATATATGCATGTATCACACTTCTTTTTTGAAGTGATAGCTTCAAGCAACATCCATTTCCTTCCAATAATTCACCTGCAACTGTGACTTTTGTGTCATCATCCCATACACACTAATTGACATTTTTTAAATCTTTCATATATTTTGGGAAAAATCCCATGGCCTCTTGCATTGAATATCCCTCAGACATGCTACCTTCTGGTTTCACCCTAGTACAAACAATTTTTTTCAAAACCTTCATATATCGTACTATAGGATACATCCATCTTGTTCCTATTGGGCCACAATGCTTTACTTTGTATTGTAGATGTATCAAAAGGTGCATAGAAATGTTAAAGATTGTTGGTGGAAATTCCCATTCAAATAGACAAAGGACTTCAACAACCTCCTCCCTCAAACTATCAAAGTTTGAAGGATTTAATACATGTAAACTCATTCTCTTTAATATTAGGCCCAACCTTATAACTTCCAATCTTGGCCCCTATTCCAAACTTAATCTATTTACCACAATAGGTAAAATATTCTCCATTATGACATGATAGTCATGGGTCTTGAGACCTCTTAAGTCATTAATTTCAATTTGGATTCTAATACTACTACTTACATATCTAGTGGGAAAGCAAGTCTGAGACATCAACTGTAAGAATTGTGCACATTGTTCTTTTGTCCAAACATAAGGAGCACTAGGTTTTCTATATTTTTCATCATCATATTTATCAACCCAAATATTTTGATGAATCTTTGGTTGTCAAAAGTCTTCACATGATGAAATAGTATCAAAAGCACCAAAAAGAGTTTCTATAATAACATAGGCTATATTTTTCTCAGTATGCATAAAGTCAATAGTATGCCTAATGGCTATATCCTTAAAGTATGGCAACTTATAGAATATGAAAAAAAATTCAACACCACTTTCATTACATGGATCATATCTACTACCAACAATCCCATCATTTTCAATAAATGACATTCTTTTTTGTCCATTCTCAACAATGTAATCACCTGCTATTAGCAATGGTGCTTCACGATTCGCTTCTTGACCATTGAACCATGTTTTTTGTTGATGATATGGATGATCCATTTTAAGGTAATCACAATTTCCACAATAAATACACTTATGCAAAATTCTTGAGTGCCTCACAAAATCCTTAAAGTTGCAAGTAGGACATCCATGGCATCCATGAACACTGAGACTAGACAATGTGCCATATGTAGGAAGATCATGAATCGTAAACCATAAGGAAACTCTTAAAGTGAATTTGATTGAATGACCATCCATTAAAGATTGAATTGCTTCAATTCCTTTCCAAAATTCCATTAGCTTATCATATAATGGATCTAGATAAGCATCAATTGTATCTAAAGTCACACTTTTCTTTCCTAGTATAATCAATGATAGCATTAAGAAAAATGGTTTAGTTGCTAACCATGGAGGCAAGTTATAATTTATTAAAAACATTGGCCAAGTTGACCATTTAGTACTTTGATATGAGAATGGGTTCACCCCATCTAAAGCCAAACCCAACCTTATATTATGAGGATCTTGGGAAAAATCAGGCCATCTGTTATCAAATTCCATCCACGTCTTAGAATTGGGCACATGTCATTTTTTTCCATCAATGCTCTTATTTTGGGCATGCCATTGCATAATTTCAGCAATGTCTTTGTACCTATACATTCAGAGTAATCACGGGATTATCGAAAAGTGGTGAAGAACCTTTCTAGGAACCACAACTGATTTCAACCCTTCTCTATACCTCGCTTCATGACATTTCAGACATTCACTCTCACTTGCAAGCTTCTTGTGAAATAATACACAACCATTCACACATGTGTGGATGTTTTCATACCCTAAGCCTAGCTTAGTGATTTCCTTTCTACATTGACTTCAGTTTGTTGGCAATGTGGATTCAGGTGGTAACAATGAACTTAATAATGCCAATAACTGATCTACACTCTCATTTGTCTAACCAAACACCATTTTCAAGTTAAGAATTTGAAGGATTGTTGTCAAACGACTTAACCTGCAATCAACATACAAAGGATTTGAAGCATCCTCCATCAACTTGGCCCAATCATCGTTTAGACCCTCATTCAACATTATCAACTTCAAACCTTTCATCTAACATTGTTGCCTCTTCATCTATGTTTGGTGCCACTTCATCTATGTTTGTTTCCTCTTCATCTCTCACACTCTACCATTCTATCATATCTTCATAATAATTGACATTCCAAGGGCTTATACCACTATGCCCATATCTTATCATATGTCGATAAATCTAACTTCTTTTTTTCACCTTTCCACCAAGATAGTCATTACATGGACATGGATATTTTTCCATGTCACTCTCATTGGATATTCTCTCATCAAATGCATGGTATTTTTCAACCTTTGACATTGATCCATCTGTAATTTTCTACACATTGCAACAAAAAATTGTAGACTAAGAGACAAAAACTAATTTTCTAATTGAAAGGAATTTCCGTAGCAATAGAGTTATAGAGAGAAAATAAAATAGAGAGTTTAACTAATGAATTATAAAAAAATAGATTTTTGTAGTTTATATTCAAATTGTTGATTGCATTGCCAGTATTGGCATGGTGTGTTGGTTTAAAGGTGGCATTGTTGTTCTTGCCACCAAGGTTCAAACCCCATTAGGGTGGTATTGTTGAATGGTTGTATTCCGGTTCATAGCTCCGGTCAAAAGCGTTTACCCCTTGAATAAAAAAAAATTGTTGATTGCATTGCATTACACATCTTTCAAACTCAAAGCATTACTTCACATTGCATAACTAATAACTAGATGTTGATAGATGATAAAATTTCAGTTACAATATATAGTTTTTACAAAGTCAACCTAAACAGTTATGCAATTACTTCACATTGCATAACTAATAACTAGGAGCAGCTGCAAATTGCATTTTCTTGTCATGGCATTCCATGAGACCACATTTCTTCTAGGAATTTTTTCAAAAATTTCACTACCTTGTTGCTATGGCTAAAAGCCTAAAACAAGTGCTTTCAAACAAATAAGGATCCTTGGAAAAAATCTATCAAAGCATAATAGTAAGCAATAGCATATAAAAGACAATGAACTGGTTGAAAAAATGCCTCAAAGAAATGTGGTCTCATGGTGATGGAATGCCATGACAATCCATAACAATTCTCTTTCAATGGAATTTTTCATGGAATTCCATCACCATGAGACCACATTTATTTGAGGCATTTTTTCCAAAGTTCATTGCCTTTTCTATGCTAACACATTTTTCATACATGTCTACCAAACCATTTTATCCAACAGTTCACTGCCTTGCTACTATGGTTAAAAGCCTAAAATAGGTGATTTAAAAAAGATATGGATGCTTGGTAAAATATATCAAATAATAATAGTAAGCAACAATCTATGGTCTCATGGTTTTTTTTGGCATGAAAATCAACATGATTTTATTTGCATTCTTTTGCAGGTTTTAAACGCTTTTTTTTTTGGAAATTTTGCCGTTTGAAATGGGGAAAAATATTTGTGGTCAGTTTTGTGCACTTTTTAATTGTAGGATTCTCATAGTTAGTGAAAAAGGTAGTGTTCATGAAGGAATGGAAAAGATGCATAAAGCCTTTCAATTATACCTGTACTGTGCAATGTCATCGAATCATTCAACAAACCATTTTTTCTTCACAGGGCAACATTTTGTTGTGGAACAATTGACTGAGATAGCTCTTGTTTCAACTAACCACCCTCTCATGAAATCTCATTCATATTATAATCTTGCACGATCTTATCATAATAAAGGTGATTATGATAAAACTGGCCACTATTGCATACCATCAGTCAAGGAAAGGAAGAGGCCATAAGATTTTGTGGACAAGTTCAATTGAAGCTGGGAGATCTTAAGAGTTCTCTCTCAAATTTTGAAAAGGTTTTGGAGGTCCACCCTGAGAACTGTGAGAGATTAAAAGTTGTAGGCCATATATATGCTCAGCAAGGGTAGGTAGAGAAGGCTTTGGATATTTTAAGAAAGGAAACTCGCATAGATCCACATGATGCCAATGAATTTATCAAGATGGGTGAGTTATTAATATCATCAGACCCTAGTGCATCCTTAGATTCTCTTAAGACACCAAAGTATCTTTTGAAGAAGAGCATAGAAGTAGTACCCATTCAATTGTTAAACAACATTGGGGTTCTTCATTTTGAGCATGATGAACTAGAGTTGGCCCAAAAAAATTCTATGGAGGCATTAGGAAATGATGTCTTGCCTCTACATAAATCTCAGTGGTCAATTTTGTGCATTTTTTACTTGTAGGATTCTCATAGTTAGTGAAAAAGGTAGTATTCATGAAGGAATGGAAAAGATGCGTAGAGCCTTTGAATTATACCCATACTCTACAATGGCATTGAATCATTTACCAAACCATTTTTTCTTCACTACAGGGAAAATTTTTCTTGTGGAATAGTTGACTGAGACAACTCTTGTTTCAATTGACCTCCCTTTCATGAAATCTCATTCATATTATAATCTTGCAAAATCTTATCATAGTAAAGGTGATTATGACACCACTGGCCACTACTACATGACGTCAGTCAAGGAAAGCCAGAGACCACAAGATTTTGTGGATATGTTCAATTGAAGCTAGGTGATCTTAAGAGATCTCTCTCAAATTTTGAAAAGGTTTTGGAGGTCCACCCTGAGAACTGCGAGAGCTTAAAAGTTTTAGGCCATATATATGCTTAGCAAGGGCTAACAGAGAAGGATTTGAAAATTTTAGGAAAGGAAACTCGCATAGATCCACCTAGTTCCCATGCATTTATCAAGATGGGTGAGTTATTAATATAATCATACCCTAGTGCAGCCTTAGATTCTCTTAAGATGCCAAAGTCTCTTTTGAAGAGAGTAGAGAAGAAGTACCCATTCAATTTTTAAACAACATTGGGGTTCTTCATTTTGAGCATGATGAACTAGAGTTGGCTCAACAAAATTTTATGGAGGCATTAGGAAATGATGTTCTACCTCTACATAAATCTATGTGGTCATTTTTGCGCATTTTTTACTTGTAGGATTATCACAGTTAGTGGAAAAGGTGGTGTTCATGACGGAATGGAAAATATGCATAGACCCTTTGAATTATATCTGTTGGATAACAGATTGGGCACCTTGATATATCACAATTCCACGCCCGAAAGGTTCCAAAATTAACCAAAAAGCTTTGAATATTTAACCTTTAAACAAACACAAATATCCTCTGAACTTTATAGAGGTACAACTCCCTCACAATATTTTCAATGAATTTAATTCCTAAAATAAAACATCATGTATTCTTTTAACCAGAAAGTAGTAAAGGCAAACTCAAAATTAGGAAAATTCCTAAATATCAGATGCAAGATCTAGCAAGTAAGAAGAATTGGTACAAAGACCAATTTTTAGCTAAACTATTCAGGAATTAAAACATACACCCAATACCATATGAGAAATGAAACTAATTATGAAGAAAAATGCATCACTTACACAAAGATAAAATATTGCATTAAGATGTTCTCAAACACAAACATTCAAGAACCCAGATTAACTTCACAAACTGAATGCACAAAGACAAACAATAATTTCATTCACAACAAAATATCATATTGAGCAGTTTCAAAGTGTCTAGAGAGAGAGAGCATATGAAAATAAATACAATTAAATAGGCAAATGAGTAACTTCCATCTTTCTCTTATCCATAGCTAATCAAAATGAAAAAATAAATAAAAGAAAGAAAGGAAGCTCAACCATCACGATGGTGTCGAGTTGTTTCAAGCTTCTGAGGTCACCAAGGGTTTCTTTCGCCAGCCTTGGAAAGATTTAAGGATGTGTAATAGTTCTTTATGCAAAGGAATAGCCACATTTTTCATCCTCACCTTCCACGTCAGATTATTTTCCTTAGCTTTCTCCACACGATGTTCACAAACCTTCATGAGATCAATTGCTTGGGATGGGACCAAATGTAATTCGCTAAGCTTCTATAGGTTCTCAACATTGAGCGAAGGTGAATCAAGCATTTCATTAACCATTTTCTGGAAACTTTCTATCAAACCCTTGATCTCTATGTCATTCCTAATCTCACCTTTATCTTGGAGTAACCCAAGAGCCACCAACATGGCCAGTGTTTCTTCTGAAATAGTAGTACACTCATCAATGATTTCCTTAAGCTTCTATAAACTTTGTTTAGCAATCTACAACTTCCACTCCACCCCTTTGTTCCATGACAAGTAACGAGTGTCAGAAGCATTAGGTATAATCTGCTTTTCATCCAACTTCTCCATATCCCAACTTAACATCAACTTCAATTCAGTTTGGTAACTATTCCATAACCTCTCTTCTTTTTCAATAGCAGCGATCTCCTCCCTCAAAGTGGTCTTCAAGGCGTTTGTTTCTTGGAAGCATTTTATGGATTAAGAAATGACAAAGCTTCCCTTTTTAATCAGAGAATCACTCCAATCATCTACAACCTTACTTAAGGTTTGACAACTTTTAATTTTAATCATGGCCTCTTTTCCAACCATGGTTAGAGATTCTACAGAGGAGTCAACCTGAGAGAGGGGTTGAGGAACAAGCTCAAAGATAGACCTTATACATTCAGTCAAGTCTCAGACCTAGGATTTTAATTCATTCTTACTTTCTTTATCCTTTTTTGATCTCTCAACCATTTTGGCCATAAATACATGAAAAATATGAACGTCTCCATCTCTGGTAGGAGGGCCAAGGTCTACTTTACTCACCTCAAAATCACTTGCTACTGCTTGGGTAACATCCTTTTGCACTGAAGGGTGTGCAATCTCTATTTGGAGGCTTCTTGACTCCACATCATCAATCAACCTAGCAGTAGTCTTTAACTTTTTTAATTTTGGGGTTGAAGTTCTCTGTAACAATTGGCCTACCATATCCTACTTATGTAAACTAGGCTATATAGCCTTTCTTTTTCTTGACAAAGAGTTCTCCAACCAGGTTGGAGTCATTGAGACCTTGGTTGCCTTGAAACCTGGAGATTAGAATAATGTCCTAGTAACTGGAGGGGTGTCCCCTGAGGATGCAATTGCTTGCAACTTCTAAGATGTACCTACTTCTCTGATAGGTGGTTCATCCTGAGAGGGAGATGAATTGATATTTAGGGTTTCCAAACCTTCTTCTTCCTCATCTCCTTCATTCTCTTTTTCTAGAATAGGAAAGTTAAAGATATCTTCCCCACAAGTTTGTGAAAACACATTTTTGTCTGGTGGATCCTCGCCACCATCTCCTTGAGCCCTTGATGGTAATGATTGGGAAATATCACTAGTTGATTGCCCACTTGTAGAATCTTGAGAAGTTCCCTCAGAAGGTCGTGACTCTTTAGACCTGGTGTGAGGATGGGACAATTTTTTTCTTTTCTTGGTCACCCACTCTCATGTTCTAGTCCATACATTTTCAATCCTTGCCTCAATATTCTCTTTCTCCCTATTGCTCTAGTCCATGGTAGGGAGAGGTCGATTTTCTATTAATTCAGTATAGACTGGGTCTACCATGTCAAACCCATCTTCCACAATGCCCTATAGATCCCATTTCAAATTATAGATGATTATCTATTCCACTGAAAACCTCATCAAAATAGTTAGTCCATAAATCTTCAAGGCTAGGCTAATGAAAGAAATTAGGGCTTAATTTCAAATTGTTCTTAATATAATCTTTTGAATCAAAAGGAACTCGCTCCTCATATGAAAGAATATTATACTTAGATAGTTCCTTTTCAATATTTAGGGTATCATACATTGATTGACAACTGTAAGAACCAAAACCAAAAGAAAAGTGAATTGTCAATCTTTTCCTGCCTTGACACAACTTATTTACATTAGCCAACTGCCTACTTACTTCGATGATCACCCATTTATCCTTAGGGTATTTGGGAAATTTGATAAAAAATCCAGCATATCCACCAACCCTTATGTAAGAGAATATCTAAAATTGAATGAAATGACTGCCATAGAAGTCCACAAATTGCATTGCTTCTGGTTATAACCGCATTGCAGGACGTCCTTGTAACTCCTTGACCATTCTCATAGTGAAAGTATCATCCACTCTCCTAAAATACTGAAAGCTCTTATGAAGCTGTTTCTTATCAAAATAATCATAAATGGGTACTTTCTCTGGAGGTGAATCACTTGGTCTTAATCTATGCCAAGGTCTTGTTGGAAACACAAGGGAAGACAACTAAGAGGGGGGTCGAATCAGTTGTCACATAATTTCAAACTTATTCAACTTATTAACCTTATTCTTAGATCTGATTAATAACCATGAAAGCATAAATCAAAAACACATCAGAAACACACATAACACCAAGTTTTTTTACATGGAAACCTTGTTAGGGGAAAAACCACGGTGGAGGTCAGTCCACAAGATTATACCTTATTAAAAGTATAAATAAATGTAAATGGGGAATGCAATGCATTTAGGTGCACTGCCTAGAGCTCACTACTCAATTACAGAAAGGCTTACTACCCAAAGGAAGACACACTGTGTTACAAAAGATTTGGATTACATCCATAGGAATTTGAACTAAGAAAATAGCATCAACTAATGCCTGATTATAGTTTCGATTAATCACATGAACACTTCTTCACACTTTCTTCACTCTTCTTCACACTCTACTTCTTCCTTTGAAATATCTAAACATTATTCGCACACATGACTCGCACACTTCACATACTCATGCCTTCAAATGATAAAACAATCGCTTATATATATCCACAACAAGAAATTACATCGCTACATGTCGGCCTCAACAAAATAATAAAATGAATACAAATTATCAGCGCAAAAGAGTAAATAATTTTCAATGCAAATCGACCAATGTCGGTCACAACATAGTGAAGACCTAAAATAAAATATTCAAACATGAACCACCTTCAAAAAATTATTCCTTGAAGATCCACAACACGCTACAACACTCAGTCGGCCAAGAACATGAAAAACATGAACACGCAAGAGAAAATCTCCAATCGCAAGCACCACGATGAATGCAAATGTGCAACACAGATAGAGCATGATCTAGAAACATCCAAAAACATCATGAATCACCAGAGAAGCATTCGTAACAATTGAACTTATTAGAATCATAACATCTTCATTCAAGAACACCAACTGAAGCAACAAAAAGACTGTCAAAATACAACTTCTCATAACTCGATCAATTCTTCACGTGAATCTCTAAAACTTAACGTGGATAAAATAGATATACTCGACAATAAACCCTTTAATCCACAACCACTGATCATCAATATACTGAACTAACCAATAGACTGAACTTCACTTCACCACTGACAACTTACAACTTATTTTATTGCAATTTTCTCAATATCCTTGACATATACAACCTCTAAGACATTAATTGCAATAGTGTTGACATCAATGACAACCACATATCAGAAAAACAACCACAATATCCAAAAATCTCCCCCTTTGGCATTATGGAAACACATGATGTGAAAACCACCATCAACACAACTATCTTTAACACTTACTCCCCCTTAGGTTCTGACTCTTTTCTCCTCAATTATTTTACACAACTCTTCTCCTTAGATAATTCATAGTTTTTCACATGAATCTTCTCCCCCTTTGACATCAATGACAAAGATCTCTTTTCTCCACACAAGCTCTGAACCACATATCTAAACATCTGACTACTCCCCCTGAGTAGCAGCCACCACAACATCAATCCAAATCAAGATATGACTATGAAATGCACATGATGCAAGTCAATGCATCTTAGTTCTGATTAGGAGGGGTAATCACCCCTAGCTTACCTTTGAGATACTCAAAATTATCCTTAAATCCAAGCTTCAACAAATATTTGTCCAATCTAGCATACCATGCTCTTGGGGCTTGCTTAAGTCCATACAATGCTTTCTTCAACCGACAAACCATATCTCCCTGATCAGTCAATTGAAATCCATCAGGTTGCTCAACACACACCTCTTCTTCTAGTTCGCCATTTAGAAATGTTGACTTGAAATCCATCTAATAAACCTTGTAGTTTTTGTAAGCAACATAAGCAAGAAATAGTCTCATAGCTTCTCTCCAATAGATATGATGAACATTTCTTTCCAGCATCATAGTCCTAGCAACGTCTTGAATTGTCATGTTCTTCCTTTCCACAACTCCATTTTGCTGAGGGGTCCATGATGCAAATAATTGTCTCTTTATCCCATGCACTTCACAAAAAGAATTAAACTCATGGGAAGTGAATTCACCACCTCTAACTGATCTCAAACATTTAATCTTCAGACCTGTCTCTGTCTCAACCATAGCCTAAAAAATATTGAATTTCTCTAGAGCTTCATATTTCTCCCTTAAGAAAGTAACCCACATCAATCTAGAGTAATCATCAATAACTAACATGAAGTACATGTCTCCTTGTAAGCTTATGACTCTAGAAGGACCACACAAATCAATATGAACAAGCTCCAAAACTTCATTTGAACAATGTTTTTTGCTCCGAAATGAGATTCTAGTTTGCTTCCCTAACTGACATTCCTTGCATATGGTATTAGTAGGCTTTACCAACTTAGGAAGATCTCTCACTACTTGAGTAGAACTTATCTTGATAATATTGTCAAAGTTTACATGAAACATTCTCCTATGCCACAACCAACTTTCATCAACTTGAGAAATCATACAACTTTTACCAGTAGCATTCAGGTGAAAGATGTTACCTTTTGTTTTTGTACCTGAAGCAATCACATTTCCAAAACTCCCTAGTATTTTGCACTTTCCATTCTTGAATTGAAGATTGTATCCCTTGTCAACCATCTATCTGACACTTAAGAGATTATGCTTCAAACCTTCCCCATAAAGGACATCATCAGTATTATTCTTACCATCAAGATAAATGCATCCTCTACCATGGATTGCACTAGCTTTGTCATTACCAAATCTTACAACACCACCATCATACTTTTCCAGGCTCACAAATTTGCTTTTATCACCTATCATGTGATGAGAGCATCCATTGTCAATCACCCATTCATCTTTTTCTTCAATTTGAGCAGCTAGAGCTTTCTCCACATTTGAACAACTAACAGATTTAGTAGACACAAGATTATTTTCCTTTATAGAAATAAATACCCATTCATCTTCACTTTCATTCCCTTTATTAGATTCATCATCTGTCACACCTTCATCAACAACATAATAGTACTCTCTTTGAAATCTAGGCTTGTTAGGTCTTGGATTAGGAACTCTTTCCAGACACCTTGATGCAAAATGACCTATCCTGTTGCAAGAAAAACATTTAATAGGAAATTTCCCTTTATACTTACCTTATCCTCTGGCTTCCCTTTTGACAATAAGTTCTTCAAGCTACTCAATTTTTCTCTCCTCTTCTTCAACCTCTCTCATTTCCTTCTCATACTTGAATACCTTTCTAGAAGAACTTTCTTCCGAATCATATCTCTATTTATCTCTCCTGGAAGTAGTAGCTTTAAATGTAGATTCTATCTTAGGAAGAGCATCACCAAATTCACTCAACTCAAAAGTAGTAAGCTTACCAATCAACATGTCTCTGGTTACATTTGTTAAAGTATGGAGCTCCTCAATAGCAATAGCTTTGACTTTGTATGCAACAGGAAAGGATCTAAGCACTTTATCAACAATCTTTGATTCTTCCAATCGTCCACCAACACATCTGATATCACACACAAGTTCATTCACTCTTTTCATGAAAGAAGTAATGTTCTCATCATCATCCATTCTCAATAGTTCATATTTACCTTTTAGGCTTTGCAACTTAACAATCTTCATATTAGCATTGCCTTCATACAAAGTTTCCATCGTTTTCTAGATCTCATAAGCAGTCATCAGATCCATAACATTTGTCATCTTAGAATAGTCAAAGCACTCAACAATGCTTCCTTAGCCCTGATATTGTACTCATCTTCTTTAATCTCATCTGCAGTAGAAGGACCATTCTATGTAATGATATACCTATTCTTTGTAATTTTCGAGTAGGGTTCACCACTGCATCTTAGATGATACTCCATTCGAGCCTTCCACAGAGAATAATTTGTTCCATCAAATCTTGGACTATCCTTCTTGTATGTTGCCATCCTGGATCACCTCAAGCTATTAAACTTCTTCCAAGGAACCTACTCTGATACCAATTGTTGGAAACACAAGGGAAAACAACTGAGAGGGGGGGTGAATTAGTTGTCATATAATTTTAAACTTATTCAATTTATTAACCTTATTCTTAGATTTGATCAATAACCATGAGAGCATAAATCAAAAACACATCAGAAACACACATAACACCAAGATTTTTTATGTGGAAACCTTGTTAGGGGAAAAACCACGGTGGAGGTCAGTCCACAAGATTATACCCTGTTAAAAGTATAAAGAAATGTAAATGGGGAATGCACATGCATTCAGATGCACTACCTAGAGCTCATTGCTCATTTATAGAAAGGCTTACTGCCCAAAGGAAGACACACTGTCTTACAAAAGATTTGGATTACATCCACAAGAATTTGAATTGAGAAAATAGCATCGGCTAATGCTTGATTACAGTTTTGGTTAAGCACATGAACACTTCTTCACACTTTGCTTCTACCTTCGAAAAATTTAAACATTATTTGCACATAGACTCACAAACTTTGCATACTCATGCCTTCAAATGATAAAAAAATCACTTATATATATCCGCAACAAGAAATTACATCGCTACATGTCGGCCTCAACAAAATAATAAAATGAATACAAACTATTGGCCCAAAAGAATAAATAATTTTCAATGTGAATTGGCCAATGTCAGCCACAACATAGTGAAGACCCAAAATAAAATCTTCAAACACGAACAACCTTGAAAAAATTATTCCTCGAAGATCCACAACACACCACAACACCCGGTCGGCCAAGAACTTGAAAAACATGACCATACAAGAGAAAATCTCCAATCGTGAGCACCATGATCAACACAGATGTGCAACACGCATAGAGCACGATCTAGAAACATCCACAAAAATTATGAATCACCAGAGAAGCATCTACAACAATTGAACTTACTAGAATCATAACATCTTCATTCATGAACACCAACTGAAGCAACAGAAAGACTATTAGAATACAACTTCTCATTACTCGATCAATTATTCTTGTGGATCTCTGAAACTTATCATGGATAAACTAGATATACTCAACAATAAAACTTTTAATCCACAACCACTAATCATCAACGTACTGAACTAACCAATAGACTCAACTCCACTTCACCACTAACAACCTACAACTTATTTTATTACAATTTTCTCAATATCCTTGACATATACGGCCTCTAAGCCATTAATGCCAATAGTGTTGACATCAATGACAACCACATATCAGCAACATAACCGCAACATCCAATAGGTCTAGTGACGACGATGGCGTATATGAAGTATGAGGACATATAGAAGAACCTGTTGAGGATAAAGAATGTCATCAACTCATGTAGGCGATTGCTGGTAATTTCTTCCCAATCCAGTAATTGTTCTCTGCATAAAATAATTTGGATGAATAAATACATCCATTCTTCAAATCCATGAACGTCTTCATTTCCCCTTAAACTATGTAGTAGCACTATAATGTCAACCACTTCTTCCACAAAATGAGTTATGTGCAAATTTCAAGTCAATTGAGACTTACCCCTCTTAGGCTTGGCCAACCAAATTTTTGCTATTTCATTCCTATAGACCCCTTTCTTTGCAGAAAATTAAATTTGAGAATTTGTCATATTCATAGGTGAATACTCATCCCTTTCTAGGACTCTCAGGCAAGACACAAAGGTGGACCTCTGAACTTTTAGAACTAGTTGATTATCTTCTATCCTAACCTCCCGTGTTTATGAATTATAGTGCCTAATGCACTCTAAGATGAGTTTAGGGCATTGCACTTCTAAAGGAAATGCGACAGCTTCGACTAACCCGCTATCAATTACTTGTTCAATGATGGGTAAAAACTTTGGTTTATTGAATTTACTTCTTATTTCATCCAAACTCATAGGCCCCATATGGGTATCTCCAATTTCTAGTCCCTCATACATTAACCTCGAAACATATTCATAACCCATATACTTAACCCTTGCCATGAATGAGAGTTTATAGCTCAAACAATAGATAAAATTCTGAAATGAAGACAAAAATATTCCAGGAAAGCAAGCTGAAACAAGTGAATACCATAAATACCTCAATGGTGAATCCTACTGCTGGAATTCTACATCTCATCTGGCTCATCCTCGAAGAACTTTGTTACAATGAGAATGTTTTTCCAGAACTTCAAACTTTCTTAAAACTTCAATGAAAAACATGGGATTAGATGAGCAATTAATATCTTTAATTGCTCCATGACACATGGTAGCTGTCACTTCACCGTTTTCAATATAACCATCTTTCAAAATTTAAAAGTAAATGTCTATAAGCGGTAAAGTGGAGAGTTTGATGAACTACACAAAAGTGTGCCTGAGTTCGAATAGCATGTCAAGATGCTGCTTAAATAACAATTATCATGCAGGTAGGAAAGGAAAGTTTGACAAATTAGACAACACAGAAACTTAATAGAAAACAAGCTCAAGCAACAAGGTGGGAGGTTTAGTGAACTATATAAAACACTGTCTGGGTTTGAATAACTACATAAAACATTGCCTAATTAGGACTAAGTTGTTTATAATTTTGTAGATTACTTTTCATGGATCAAGGAAAAATTATAGAGTAACAGTGGCTCTAACTAGGGTCGAGGACTGACCAAGATGAAGTAATGAACCTAGACCCAGTTTAGTATGATTAGTGCCTTACCCATTGGGAAATAGAGTCAAATAAAGTGGATACACACTTTGTAGCACTCAGGTAACAACCAAAACAAAACCAAAACCCTAGACTAACTATGAAAAAAAGGGGTTGTGAAGCGATCAAAGTTGATAGAGTTTTAGATCTCTCCGATTATATGGAATAGGCAAGGGGGTCTCGTCAGGGTATGCGAGACAAAAATTATTAGGCCCATACTCATGAGTGATTTTAAGAGGACCAATCTAGAGTGTGTCAAACTTCTTATGGGAGCCTTTAAGCTCTCTGCACTTTTCTTATGAAAAAACTGAATCTCCAACCATAAACTTTCTCGGTCTAGCTTTTCTATCAAAAAATTTATTAACCTTTGCTTGATGTATGGTTATCTTATTGACCACTTCCTCCCATTGTTCTTGAATCTTAGTCAAATATAAAATCCTTCTCTCCAAGGCATCACTGAATTCAACCTCCTCAATAGCAATTTGTAATTTGCAAACTGATAATTCTAGTGAAAGAGGAAGTGCACTTTCTACCCCTTATACTAGCTCAAAAGGGGTCATCCCAATGGGCTTCTTAGGAGTCGTTCAGTCTGCCCACAGAGCTTCATATAGTCTTTTATGCCAATCTTTTTTAGTTTTCATCAATTAATTTCTTGATAATACTTATCAAATTCTTGTTGTTGGACTCTGCCTAACCATTCCCTTGAGGGTAATAGTTAGCCGAATGAGATAGGGAGATTCCATAATCATAGAAGAAAAGAGAAATATCACTAGAGGAAAAACTGGTCTCATTTCAACAATTAGCTTGTTTGGGACTCCATACCTGACTAGAATATTCTCTTTAATGAAATTATAGACCACCTCCAAACTGGTTCTCTTGACTGGGATCGCTTCTACCCACTTAATGAAGTAATCAGTGGCTGTAATAATGTTAGAAACCTCCACTAGACTATGGACTAATTGGGCCTATGAAGTTGAGACCCCATTGCTGAAATGGTCCATCGATAATTACAGGCTTAAGTGGCAAAGCTGCCAATTGAGTTCTTCCTGCAAACAACTTGCATTTTTCGCACTTGGTAACCTAGTGATAAGCATCTTTGAACATCCCAGGCCAATAATAACCGTGTCTTATAATTTTGAAAGTAGTCACGGTGGAAGAGAAGTGACCTCCACATGCCTCATTATGGAAAATGGTAAGCAATCATTCTTGTTGAGCCTTATCCATGCACTTCAAGAACATCCCATCTATGCCATGTTTGTATAAGGTGTCACCCCAAATAACATACTTAGATGCTTTCAATTTTAAATTCATTTTCTGCTTGGTTGAGAGGTGCTTAGGGAATTTTCCATAAGTGATCAAATAAACTATATCAGAAAACCATTCATCTTGTAAGTTGACGGTCAAAACTAATGGTAAATCCTCATCTTCTTCTTGTTCCTTCAGACTTTCCACCATCAACTTACAAAGTCCTCTTCCTCTAACTAACTTTGTAGGCTTCAATTCAAATTTATACTCTTGCACCTTTGCTATCCAACCACCCCTCCTATTGCAATCAATATCCTATTGAGTCAATATACTCTTAATGGTGGGGTCTGGCACATATACCACTGAGTGTGAATGTAGGATATAGAAGCGAAATTGCTTAATTACCCTGACTACTACAAACATGCATTTCTCGATTGGAGAATAATTAAGCTCATTTTTCTTTAATGGATTTCTCATAAAGGAAATAGGCATCTGAATTTTATCCTCATTGTCTTGTAGCAGCATGGCAAACATAGTATGCTTAGAAGCATAACAATAGATAATGAAGTCCTCCTTGAATAAGGATTGACTAGGATAGGAGCTCAGGAAATTTCTTCCTTGATATTTTTGAAGGCCTACTTCCTAGATTTATTCCATTTAAAATCCTATTTTTCCTTTATCATGTCCACAATGTGCTTAGTGATTTCAAAAAAATATGGAACAAATTTCCTCAAGAAATTTACCTGGCCAAAAAAATACTTCACACCAGTCCAGTTTGAAGGAAGGATTAATTTTAAAATATCCTTTACCCTATTCAGATCTATTCTAATACCTTCCCTAGACACAATGTGACCCAAAATTTTACCCTCGGTGACAGAAAAAATAGACTTCTTGGAGTTAAGAGAGATACCATGTTCTTTACATCTTTGTAAAACTCGTTCCAAATCCTGTAGGTGATTTGTTCTTTTCTTAGAAAACACTATTAAATCATCAACATAAATGACTCTAATCTTGTTTCAGATGTCACCAAAAGATAGATCCATAGCCAACTGAAAGGTCGCTCCTGTGTTAATCAGTCCAAATGGCATCTGATTATAAGCAAAGGTTCCCTAGGGCATAGTGAATGTCATTTTGTGTTGATCTTCTCTCCCCACACTAATCTAATTGTAACCAAAGAAGTCATCCAACATGGACATCATTTCCAAACCAGCAACTGCTTGCAAGATATGGTCCATGTTAGGAAGAGGATAGTTATCTTTTTAATGATGCTTGATTAAGATTCTTGAAATCAACACATATCTGAATTTCTCCATTTTTCTTGTGATTGGTACAATGTTTACTATCCAAGTAGAATGATGTATGGGATATATAATCCATGCTTTCAACATCTTGTCAATCTCTTTAAAGATTGCATAAGTTACCTTGGGATTATAGTTCCTTTGATTCTGTCTGAAGGCAACATTTCCTTCTTTAAGTGGTATGTGGTGCTGAAACTTCCCATCCATGAAGTTTTTCAAGTCATCATAGCCCTAGAAAAAAACATCTTTATATTTAATTAGTAGGGCTATTAATTTTTCTTTCTCCTCTAGAGAGAATTTTTTTTTATGTAAACCATCTTATGTGAATCAGGGTTCCCAATGTTAACTGCTTTAAATTCATCGGAGTGTCCAACAAAATTGCTCATTTTCCATTTTATAGAGCGATCATGGTGGTCAAATAAGTCCTCAAGAAAAATTGGCCCTTTAGGTATTTTATTCCCCTTTAGCTAAATTATTTCATCTTGGAGACCACCCATCCTACCAGGACAAAAATATTTACATTGATTATCACTTTCTTTGAAGAAGAATTGAGAAAAAGCCTCGACACTTTCTAAGAAGGCCTGAATTTGTTTGTCATCTTCAAAGACCTGCCAATGATTTATGTTATTAGGAACACTGGGATAATAAATTAATTAAATCCTATAGGATTTATCTTTGAATTCTAAGTGTGGAAGGAGAAAAGAGGTCGAGACTGCTAGTGAGTCAACCTTTGTGTTAAATTCCCTAGGAATGTCTTCTATTAAGAAGGCATCAAAACTTTCAATGGCAGTTCAGACTCGATTCTGATAATGCTTCATCCTTTCATTCTTAACAGTGAAATTTTTTTGTACCTATTTAACAATTAGCTCTGCATCTCCCAAAACCTTAAGCATCTTTATCCCCATACCCTTAGCTTCGATTAACCCTAAAAAAAGGGCTTCATATTCAGTAGTATTGTTTGTATTCTCAAATTCTAGCTTATAAACGAAAGGAAATTGCTCACCAAAAGGAGAAGTAAGAATGACCCTTGCTCCTAACCTAGCATGGGAACAACTTCCATCAAACTTCATTATCTATACCTTGGGTTCTAAATCTAGAATATGTACATCATCCTCTTTTTCTTCTCCTGAGAAAAGCATATAGTTTCCAAACTCATTTTCTTCATATAGGATCTATGCTTTGGGATCTTTAGATTATATCATAACTATCTTGGATTTTGACTCAAGCTCAAGGCACACTTTCTCCTTACTAATAGGTATAGTGGCATATTACTAGTCCAATTGTATGTCTCCTCCCAATTCTTTGCAAAAAAAATTTCTCAGAAGCATACCATAACTAGTAGGTATATCTGCAACCAATATGGTGATTTTGAGTCACTTGTTTGGATAAGTCGCAAGTGCAAATTGAGCATCTTTAATTTTTCCAAGTAAGCGAACCTGCTTGGAATCCATTGAATAACACTTTCCAAATTTCTTAGTCATTTCTATCCCTAGGGCTTTAGCAATTTGTGCGGGCATGAAATTTTCAGAAGCACCTGAGTCAATGATGCAATTGTTAACTCTAAACCCATTTACAAATAATGATACATAGAATGGGTAAGGTTTTGCATCAAAGGTTGATGGAGAGAGTGTTTTATTACTAGATGGAGTGTTAGTGGCTGAATCTTAGGGTTTGATCATTGCTTCATCTGGGCCTGCATGTGATTCAGAATGTCCTAGCCTAACATATTCAATCAACCTGTCTAATTCCTTAGGATTCATCTTTAAATATTCAGCCTAAGAAATCTTAATTTTGGTCATTTTACAAAACTCCACAATACCAAAAGCCCCTGCTTGACCTTCTGGGGGTGATACAATAGGATTTTTAGGAGAGCTATTAACCGCACTTTGTGAAATGTTTTCTCCCTTGGAAGTTGCACTAGATTTTGTAAGTAAAACCTTAGGGGAATTTGGAGTACCCTTTTGATTGTGTTGTTGTTGGCTTTGAGTGATAGCATCGTAGGTAGAATAATCCAAAGTGATGTAAACATCTCCTCCTCTATCATCATTGGGTTTCAATTATAAGTATCCATTTGCAGAGTCACCATATTGATTAGATGAAGTGCCTTCATTTGTGACTTCTTTAGTAACTTCTTTGGTAGTGGTTAATTGCATAAACCTATTCATTTCAGGGAATTCAACATGAACATGATCAGATGTGAGGTGAAAGACACATGTTATTTTCATTTTCTAGAGGAGGAGCTTCAATTACTAGCCTCTGTTGAGTTGGAGGCAAAGGTAGTGTCTTATTTCCCGGCTAAAAAATTGCCCTCCTTATAACATCTTGATAGGGCTAGTTACCTTTCGACATCTACCTTTTGAGAGAAATTATGTCATTAGCCAATCTCTAGATCATATGATTAGAGCAAGTAGAAAGAAGTGCTTTGTTCATATGCAATTCTTTTTTCCACTTCCCAACTGAAATAAAATCATCCTCTAATTCAATGACCAATGCTTGTGTAGCTTCCAGAGTATTCAATGGTTGCCTCTTTAAGAGAAGACCAATATCAAGGTGTTGCACATTGATGAAGAAACATTTTTGCATTTCCATAGAGGGTCTCTTTGTTAAAAGGAATAGGACAACTGAGAGGGGGGGCGAATTAGTTGTCACCAAATTCAAACTCAAAACTTCAAACACTTATTAAATTCATAACCACACCATTCTATTATTAAGTATGAATATGAAATGCAGATAATAGAAAGAAAAATCAACATAATGAGCACTAGAGCACGAGAGATTCTGAACATACATGCTTTTAACACCCATAAATTGTTTCCCAAAACCATAGACAACAACTATCAACCGCAAAGGATTGTGGACCAAAATACTGGAGGGTGTAGCATGTATACTAGTTTAGATACCAGACCAAAATATTGGATCAAGCACTAACTTAGTCTTGCAGTTGCAACTCATATAACATGTTGACATCAATGACAACACAAAACTGTATAGTATGCCATTCTTCTTCATTCTTCCAACACTCTTAGTGACCGTAATTCAATTCACATCATATTAAACTTGGCCACAAAGTCTCTCATAGACTCATTCACTTCTTTCTTCATCTGCGTGATTTGTGCTATCAGGTTTAGGTCATCATCTGCACTTTTGAATCTCGCTTTAAATTTACTACACATAGTGGCCCAATTAGTAATGCATTCATGAGGCAACTGATAAAACCATTGTTCTGTTGCATCATCTAAAGACTCTACGAACAATCTGACTGCTACATCTTCTTCTTGTATTGCAAGCACCTGCATGTGGCGAAGAAAGCATCAATGTGTTCTTCTAGTGAAATCTTTACATCTCCTTGAAATTTAGGAAAGTTCTTACAAGAACCCTTGGGTAAATCATGCAAGTTATTTCCCAACTATAAGGGGCCAATAGCGGCACCCCAAGGAATGGGTGGTTGATTAGCCATATTAAGGGGAAAATGGCTAGTAGGTGAGGTCAGTCTACTTCTAGCCCCAACCCTTCACCTAGAGGGAATGATATATTAAAAATAACTTCTTTGTAGGGTTTCAAAAATAGGATAAAAAATTCCCCTACTTCTTTCCCCTCTAGTAAATCCATGAAAATACAGGGTTAATTAAATTACCCGTGAAGTATTCCCAAACAAGAAAACTCAAAACTTTACAATTCTTTCCCTAGTGGAGTCACCAAAAATATGTTGGCTAACATAATTGGGAACCTTGAGATATCACAATTCCATGCCTGAAAGGTGCCAAAATTAACCAAATAACTCTAAATATTTAACCTTTAAACAAAGAGAAATATCCTATGAATTTTGTCAAGGTACAACTCCCTCACAAGATTTTCAATGAATTTAATTGCTAAAATCAAACATCATGTATGCTTTTAACCAGAAAGTAGTAAAGGAAAACCCAATATCAGAAAATTCCTAAATATCAGATGCAAGATCTGGCAAGTAAGAAGAATTGGTACAAAGACCAATTTTTAGCTAAACCATTCAGGAATTAGTAAATACACCCAATACCATCTGAGAAATGAAATTAATTTATAAGAAAACTACATCACTTACACAAAGATAAGATATTACATTAAGATGTTCTCAAACACACAGATTCAAGAACCCAGATTAACTTCACAAATTGAATGCACAAAGACAAACAATAATTTAATTCACCACAAAATATCGTATTGAGCAGTTTCAAAGTGTCTAGAGAGAGATCATGTGAAAATAGATACAATTAAATAGGTAGATGAGTAACTACCATCTTTCTCTTGTCCATAGCCGATCAAAATGAAAAGAAAAATAAAAGAAAGAAAGGAAGTTGAGCCATCACAATGGCGTCACTTTGTTTCCAGCTTCTGAGGTCACCAAGGGCTTCTTTTCCCAAGTTTGGAAATATTTAAGGATGTGCAATAGTTCTTTATGTTGAGAAATAACCACATTTGTCATCCTCACCTTCCATGTCAGATGATTGTCCTTAGTTGTCTCCACACGACGTTCACAAACCTTCATGAGATCGATTGCTTGAGATGCAACCAAATGTAATTCGCTAAGCTTCTACAAGTTCTTAGCATTTAGCGAAGGTGAATCAAGCATTTCCTTAACCATTTTCTGGAAACTGTCTATTAGACCCTTGATGTCTATGTCATTCCTAATCTCACCTTTATCTCAGAGTAACCCAAGAGCCACCAAGGTGCCCGATGTTTCTTCTGAAATAGTAGTACACTCATCAATGATTTCCTTAAGCTTTTGTAAACTCTATTTAGAAATCTACAACTTCCACTCCACCCCTTTGTTCCATGACAAGTAACGGGTGCTAGAATCATTAGGTATAATATGCTCTGTAGCCAACTTCAATTTAGTTTGGTAACTATTCCATAACCTCTCTTCTTTTTCAATCACAGCGATCTCCTCCCTCAAAGTGGTCTTCAAGGCCTTTGTTTCTTGGAAGCATTTTATGGATTCAAAAATGAAAAATCTCCCCTTTTTAATCAAAGACTCACTCCAATCATCTACAACCTTACTTAGGGTTTGACAACTTTTAATTTTAATCATGGCCTCTTTTCCAACCATATTTAGAGATTCTACAGAGGAATCAACCTGAGAGAGGGGTTGAGGAACACGATCAAAGATAGACCTTAGACATTCAGTCAAGTCTTGAACATGGGCTTTTAATTCATTCTTACTTTCTTTATCCTTTTTTGATATTTCAACCATTCTAGCGATAGACACCTGAAAAATCTGAATGTCTCCATCTTTAGGAGGGCCAAGGTCTACTCTGTTCACCTCAAAATCACTTGCTTTTTCCTGGGTAACATCCTTTTGTGCTGAAGGGTGTACAATCTCTATTTGGAGGCTTCCTGACTCTACATCATCTATCAACCTAGCAACAGTCTTTAACTTTTTCAATTTTGGGGTTGAAGTTCTCTGTAACAATTGGCCTACCATATCTTTCTTAGGTAAATTAGGTTGTATAACCTTTCCTTTTCTTAACAAAGAGTTCTCCAACTAGGCTGCAGTCACCAAGACCTTGGTTGCCTTGAAACCTAGATATTTGAATAATGTCCTAGTAATTGGAGGGGTATCCTTTTCGGATGCAATTGCTTGTGGCTTATGAGATGTACCTACTTATTTGATAGGTGATTCATCTTGAGAGGGAGAGGAGTTGATATTTAGGGTTTCCAAACCTTCTTCTTCCTCATCTCCTTCATTCTCTTTTTCCAAAATAGTCAGGTTAAATATCTCTTCCCCACAAGTTTGTGAAAACACATTTTTGTCTAGTGGATCCTCACCACCATCTCCTTCAGCCCCTGATGGTAATGACTGGGAAATATCACCAGTCGATTGCCCGTGTGTAGAAGCTTGAGAAGTGCCCTTGACAAGTCATGACTGTTTAGACTTGGTGTGAGGACGGGGCTATTTTTTTTTTTTCTTGGTCACCCACTCTCATGTTCTAGTCAAGACATCAGTAGTCCTTGCCTCAATAGTCTCTTTCTCCCTACCGCTCCAGTCCATGGTAGGGATAGGAAGGTTTTCTATTAATTTAGTATAGACAAGGTCTACCATGTCAGACCCATCTTCCACAATGCCCTATAGATCCCATTTCAAATTATAGATGATTATCTATTCCACTGAGAACATCATCCAACTCCTTTTCCTAACTTCATGCTCATCAAAACAATTAGCCCAGAAATATTCAAGGCTAGGCTGATGAAAGAAATTAGTGCTTAATTTCAGATTGTTCTTAATATAATCTTTTGAATCAAAAGGAACTCTCTCCTCATATGAAAACATATTATACTTAGATAGCTCCTTTTCAATATTTAGGGCATTAGACATTGATTGACAACTGTAAGAATTGAAACCAAAAGGAAAGTGAATTGTCAATATTTTCCTACCTTGACACAACCTATTTACATTAGCCAACTACCTACTTACTTTGATGATCACCCATTTATCCTCAAGTTATTTAGGCAATTTGATCAAAAATCCATCATAACCACCAAACCTTATGTAAGAGAATCTTTGAAATTGAATGAAATGACTGCCATAGAAGTCCACAAATTGCATTGCTTCTGGTGATAACTGCATTGCAGGATGTCCCTATAACTCCCTGACCATTCTCATAGTGAAAGTATCAGTCAATCTCCTAAAATACTAAAAGCTCTTATGAAGTTGTAGCATATCAAAATAATCATTGATGGGTACTTTATCTAGAGGTAAATCACTTGGTCTTAATCTAGGCCAAGGTCTAGTGCTGGCGATGGTGTATATCAAGTATGAGGACATGTAGAAGAACCTGTTGAGGGTAAAGAATGTCATCAACTTATGTAGGCAATCGTTGATAATTTTTTCCCAATCTAGGAATTTCTCTCTGCATAACATAATTTGGATGACAAAATGCATCCATTCTTCAAATCCATGAACGTATTCATTTCCCCTTAACATATGTAGTAACACTACAATGTAGGCCACTTCTTCCAGAAAATGAGTTCTTTGCAACTTCTGAGGCAATTGATACTTACCCCTCTTAGGCTTGGCCAACCAATTTTTTGCTATTTCATTCCTATAGACCCCTTTTTTTTTGTAGAAAATTCAATTTGAGAATTTGTCGTATTCATAGGTGAATACTCATCCTTTTCTGGGATTCTTAGGCAAGACATGAAGGTGGACCTCTAGACTTTCAAAACTAGTCAATTATCTTCTGTCCTAACCTCCCGTGTTTTTGAATTATAGTGCCTAATGCACTCTAAGATGAGTTCGGGGCATTGCACTTCTAAAGGAAATGTGACAGCTTCGAATAACCCACTATCAATTACTTGTTTAGTGATGGGTGACAGATTTGGTTTATTGAAATTACTTCTTATTTCATCCAAACTCATAGGTATCTCCTATTTCTAGTCCCTCATAAGTTAACCCAGACACATATTCATAACCCATATACTTAACCCTCACCATGAATGAGAGTTTATAGCTCAAACAATAGATAACCTTCTAAAATGCAAACAAAAATATTCTAGGAAAGCAAGCTAAAACAAGTGAATACCATAAATACCTCAGTGGTGAATCTTGTAGCTCGAATTCTTTGGAGAATGTTTGACCAAGACTTAGAACTTTCTTAAAACTTCACAAAAAAACATGGGAGTAGATGAGCATTTAATATATTTAATTGCTCCATCACACATGGTAATTGTTGCTTCACCATTTTCAATATAACCGTCTTTCAAAATTTGAATGTAAACATCTATAAGTGGTAAAGTGGAGAGTTCGAAAAACTACACAAAAGTGTGCCTAAGTTCAAATAACATGTCAAGATGTTGTGCTTAAATAAAAATTATCACGTAGGTAGGAAAGGAAATTTTGAAAAATTACACAAGACACCACCCAAATTAGAGAACATAGAAACTTAATAGAAAACAAGCTCAAGTGGCAAGGCGGGAGGTTTAGTGAACTATATAAAACAGTGCTCATGTTCAAATAACTACATAAAACACCGCCCAAGTAGGAATAAGCTATTTATAAGTTGGTAGATGACTTTTCATGGAGCAAGGAAAAATTATAGAGTAACAATACCTGTACTCTACAATGAAATTGAATCATTTAGCAAACAACTTTTTCTTCACTACAGGGTAGCATTTTCTTGTGGAACAATTGACTGAGATAGCTCTTGTTTCAACTGACCAGCCTCTCAAGAAATCTCATTCATATTATAATCTTGCACGATCTTATCATAGGAAAGGTGATTATGACACCACTAGCTGCTACTACATGACATCAATCAAGGAAAGCTAGAGGCCACAAGATTTTGTGGTTAGATTCAATTGAAGTTGGGAGATCTTAAGAGTTCTCTCTCAAATTTTGAAAAGGTTTTGGAGGTCCACCTTGAGAACTATGAGAGCTTAAAATTTGTAGGCCATATATAGACTCAACAAGGGCAGGTAGAGAACGATTTGGAAATTTTAAGAAAGGAAACTCACATAGATCCACATGATTCCCATGCATTTAACAAGATTGGTGAGCTATTAATATCATCAGACCCCAGTGCATCCTTAGATTCTCTTAAGACGCCAAATTCTCTTCTGAAGAAGAGTAGAGAAGAAGTACCCATTCAATTATGAAACAAAATTAGGGTTCTTCATTTTGAGCATGATGAACTAGAGTTGGCTCAACAAAATTTAATGGAGGCATTATGAAATGATGTTTTTCCTCTACATAAATCTATGTGGTTAGTTTTATGCATTTTTTACTTGTACAATTCTCACAATTAGTGAAAAAGGTAGTGTTCATGAATGAATGGAAAAGATGTGTAGAGCCTTTGAATTATACCCATACTCTGCAATGTTATTGAATCATTTAGAAAACCATTTTTTCTTCATTGCAAGGATAGATTTTCTTGTGGAACACTTTACTAAGACAACACTTGTTTCAACTGACTACCCTCTCATGAAATCTCATTCATATTATAATCTTGCACAATCTTATCATAGTAAAGGTGATTATGACACCACTTGTCAATGAAATCCAGACGCCATAGGATTTTATGGATAGGTTCAATTCAAGTTGGGAGCTCTTAAGAGTTCTCTCTCAAATTTTGAAAAGGTTTAGGAGGTTGGTGCAGGAGCACCTTGTCCTCAAATACACTCAAAATGCAAAAAATTGAAAATTTTAAATTTTCCATTGTAGATCTTTGTAGAAGGTCATGATAAGGCCTAATCAATTGTAATTGAGTCTCAAATAGGTTCTAGGAGGTCACAAAATGAAAGTTTGGAAAAATTATCAAAAGTGCAAAAGATGTAAAAGTGAAAAAAATGCACAAAATGACAAGAATATGAAAAGCCATCTAGTTGTTAGAGGTAGTTAAACAATTGAAGATGAAGAGACAATTGGTTTCCCTGATGTAAGAATCTATTTAAGCCTTGGGAGAGAGAGAAAATGAAGTAACTCGTATTCTTCAAACAAATTTTTGAAATAAAGATCCTTGTTTTTCTAATTTTTTGAGTTTTCTCTCTTATTCAATCTTTGTACGGACTGTACAATAGTCTAGAGGCCATAAATTTACATTGGTCCATTAGTGTTTGGTGTCAGCAATCCATTAGAGTAGTTTGGAAAAGATTCCAACCGTCTTAAAGGCTGAATTTCTGAGATTTGATTGAAAATTGAAACAAGGGTTTGAGAGTCTTGTAGGGTTTATAGCTTCCATCCCACCATTGTAGTGTTAGTAGAATGGTGGGATGGACTGATTAGGGTGTGTTAAGGTTGTTTTAAGTGATTTGTGTGTTGGAAGGGACAAGAAATTCAAGAAGACATAGGTGATGTTGCTGTTACGAGGAAAAATATAGAGTTTCCTATTTAAAATGGATGGCTCCAAGTGGTGTTTTGATGCAAATGAAGCAATCATGGTTTGTTGAAGGCTTAGAATGTGTTTGCAGACATATTTAAACTTATTTGAGGCAGTGGCAGAGTATTTGAAGATCTAGAATACAAGAATATGGTGAATGTAGTGTGTGGATGGTTTGGAAAGGATCTTGAAGTAAATTTATTGTCTTGGTAATCATGGTGCTGGTTGATGGTATGAATATGCGTGGTGAACAGCTGAGGAGTTTTAGAGTCTATTTTCTAGGTATTTGTTTTGTAACAGTTATTTTGATGGTGATAAAATTGATTTAGTGTCAAAATAAGGGTTAGAAGCCAGATTGGGTGAAGGTTGTCCTTTTTTCCTTGTTTGGAAGTGAGTCACATTGAGGAATGCATTGGTGAAAGAATGAAAGTGAATGGTTATGTTTTCTGATTAGGAGTTTGTGTATTTTCAGTCAATTTGAAGAAAGTGAAACTGTGTATAAGTCTGACATAGATGTAGAGTCAGTTTATGATATTGAAGTTCTAAGTGAAATTGATGAAGTTTGATGAAAGAATAAGTGAGTTTATTAATTGATCTTCTCCAAGTTGAGCTTGGGAAAAAATTTCCCTAAATGAATTATGGTTGTTGATAGTTGGTATTGCATCAATTGGTATCAAAGCTAGCAAGGTTCTGATGGTTTGTTGAATTGATGGTTTGCTAATGCTGAAGTTGGTTGTTGAGTTTTTGTTGGTTGGTTGTAGGTGCTTGATCCATCTAAGCTATAGGAAAATTTTGTTGTTTGTGAGTTTGAGGTTGTGTGAAGGTTAAGAAAGAACCTAGTTGATGGTTGCCAAAAGACTAGGGAGAGAAAAGTGGAGATACCTAGGTGAGGCAAGGAAGTTTTTTGAGTTGTGTGGTGATGCAATTAGAACCAGATGGATAGTTGTCTGAAGAAGCACTTGAGTTGCATCCTGAAGAGTGCTCTACTGATGGGAGTAGATGAGAAGATGAAAAGATGAAGACAAGAAGTCAGAGAAGGTCGAGGATGAATTGTGAGAAAGAGAAAAGTTTGCAAGGATAGTCTTGTGTCCTTGGTTGAGAGAAAAGCATTGGTGAAAATATGAGAGTGGTAAAAGGCCAGTCGTGTGTCCTTTTGAAAGAGAAAAGAGATTGAGAACTTGATGGAAGAAAAAAGAAAATGGAAAAAAGGAAAAGACAAAGTGAAGGAATGAAGACAGAATTGAAGATAAAAATTGGAACCAAAGCAGAGAAAGATTCAGAAGCAATCCAAGACAAGATTGAAGGAGAAATGAAGATTCAAGATTGATACCACATGTTTCCATGGGACTTGGAAAATTTTTGTTGGTTGGTTGTATGGTGCAGGAGCACCTTGTCCTCAAATACACTCAAAAGGAAAAAAATTGAAAAATTTCAATTTTCCATTGTAAATCTTTGTAGAAGGTCATGATAATGCCTAATCAATTGTAATTGAGTCTCAAATAGGTTCTAGGAGGTCACAAAATGAAAGTTTGCAAAAATTATCAAAAGTGCAAAAGATGTAAAAGTGAAAAAAATGCACAAAATGACAAGAATATGAAAAGTCATCTAGTTGTTAGAGGTAGTTAAACAATTGAAGATGAAGAGATAGTCAATTTCCCTGATGTAAGCATCTATTTAATCCTTGGGAGGGCAAGAAAAGGAAGTAACTTGTATTCTTGAAACAAATTTTTGAAATAAAGATCCCTATTTTTCCAATTTTTTGAGTTTTCTCTCTTATTCAATCTTTGCACGGACTGTGTAGTAGTCTAGAGGCCATAAATTTACATTGTTACATTAGTGTTTGGTGTCAGCAATCCATTAGAGTGGTTTGGAAAAGATTCCAACAATTTTAAAGGCTGAATTTCTGAGATTTGATTGAAAATCCAAACAAGGGTTTAAGAGTCTTGTAGGTTTTGTAGCTTCCATCCCACCATTGTAAGGTTAGTAGAATGGTGGGATAGACTTATTAGGGTGTCTTAAGATTGTTTTAAGTGATTTGTGTATTGGCAGGGACAAGAAATTCAAGAAGAAAGAGGTGATGTTGCTGTTACAAGGAAAAATACAAAGTTTCCTATTTAAAATAGATGGCTCCAAGTGGTGTTTTGATGCAAATGAAGCAATCATGGTTTGTTGAAGGCTTAGACTATGTTTGCAGACGTATTTAAACTTGTTTGAGGTAGTGGAAAAGTATTTGAAGATCTAGAATACAAGAATATGGTGAATTTAGTGTGTGGATGGTTTGGAAAGGATTCTAAAGTAAATTTGTTGTCTTGGTAATCATGGTGTTGGTTGATGGTATGAATATGCATGGTGCCTTGTTTGAAAGTGAGTCACATTGAGGAATGCATTGGTGAAAGAATGAAAGTGAATGGTTCTATTTTTTGATCAAGATTTTGTGTATTTTCAGTCAATTTGAAGAAAGTGAAACTATGTATAAGTCTGACATAGATGTAGGTCAGTTTGTGATATTGAAGTTCTAAGTGAAATTGATGAAGTTTGATGATGGAATAAGTGAGTTTATTAGTTGATCTTCTCCAAGTTGAGTTTGGTACAAAAGTTCCCTAAATGAATGATGGTTGTTGATAGTTGGTATTGCATCAGAGGTCCACCCTGAGAATTGTGAGAGCTTAAAAGATGTAGGCATATATATGCTCAGCGAGGGTTGGTAGAGAAGGAATTGGAAATTTTAGGAAAGGCAACTCACATAGATCCACTTGATGCCCATGCATTTATCAAGATGGGTGAGTTATTAATATCATCAGAACCCAAGGCAACTTTAGATTCTCTTGAGATGCCAAAGTCTCTTCTGAAGAAGAGAAGAGAAGAAGAACCCATTCAATTGTTAAACAACATTGCAGTTCTTCATTTTGAGCGTGATGAACTAGAGTTGGCTCAACAAATTTTTATGGAGGCATTAGGAAATGACATTTGGGTTGAATTCATAAATAAAAGCCCTGATGCTAATTCTGCAATTTTTCCTGTGCTCTTTAAGGATATGAAATTATTCCATCGACTAGAACGAGGTGGTGTTTCACTTGGGTTACCATGGGATATAGTCACAACACTATTTAATCTTGCTAGGTTGTTTGAACAACTACATGATACTAAAAAAGCAAATTTTTATACAGGCTAATATTGTTCAAGTTTCTTGATTATGTGGATGCATATCTACATCTTATAGCCATGGCTCAGGCTCAGAATGAGATCCAACTAAGCCTAGAATTGATTAGGGATGCACTTAAGGTGGATAAAAACTCATAAAATACTTTATCTATGCTTGGAAAAATGGAACTGAAAATAGATGATTGGCTTAAAGCAGAGAAACAATTAAAGTTGTACAAAGTGAATCAGATGCAAATAATTCTTATGTTGACATTTCACTTGGAAATTGGAATTATTTTGCAGCTTTTCGTAATGAGAGGAGGTATCCAATGGTGGAGGCACAACATCTTGAGAAGGCTAGAGAACTATATTGTAAAGTGTTGGCACATAGACCAAGAAATGTTTATGCTACAAATGAGGCAGCCATTGTGCTAGCTGAAAGGGGTCAATTTGATATTGCAAAGGAAATTTTTACATAGGTACAAGAAGTTGCAATAGGAAACATCTTTGTTCAGATGCCTAATGTGTGGGTAAATCTAGCACATGTTTACTTTGCACAAGGACAGTTTGCGCTTACAGTGAAAATGTATCAAAATTGTTTGAAGAAATTTTAATTTGGCACTGACACCCAAATTCTATTATATTTAGCTCGAGCACATTATGAAGCATAATAGTGGCAAGATTTTAAAAGAACATTATTAAGAGCAGTAGATTGTAATGAGCGTTTCAAATTTGTGTTTAATGTAATGAGGGTTTCAAATTACCTTTGAATTCACTGCAGAGGGAATCCCCAAATCTGATTTCAGTACAGAGAGCCTCAGCGAGTTCAAATTCATTACAACAAACTCTGAATTCCTTTCGATTGCCCGCCTTTTTAGAAGTCTCCAGGTCCTCTCCAAATCCTTATCATCCATGCAAGTAGCTTCTATAACTGATCAAAATGCATCATGCTATGCTAATGAATGAAGAGAGGTCAAGTGAGATGAATGAATCTACAATGAACATGAATAATCATGAAAATACATGGCACACATGAATACATTGCACCAATAATTGGCCGAATTGCTTTTTAAAAATTTTGTCTACTTTGGATTTGATGACTAACTATTTAGTCATTTTTATTTCTATGACTAAATAATTTTTTATTCAATGACCAAATTAGTCATTTATTTACTCATTTATAGCCAAGTTGTAAAAAATGAGTAGAATTTAGTCATTTTTAGTTGTTGTGACTAAAAGTTTTAGTCACCTAGTCATTTGTTTGTCAAATTCTACTAGTTCATCTTAATCCAATATCCTTATCATCATAATCCCATTCTAAATAAATCCTAATCTAATCCATCTAACCCTCATTCAAATTCAATCACCCATTATCCATCTATCTATCTCAATCAAGCATCCAATCCCCAATCCTTAATAAAAAAATCATCCTTTGAACATTAAGATTTTGTTAAGGTCTCAATCCTCTTTATACCCATATCCTATCATCATCATTGTAAGACCCCAACCCTATGAGAATCATTTATTATTATGATTCCAATTAGTAGCATTCGTTATTATTGGTTAACCTAATCAAAATAGTGAAATAGATAATCATACCTTGATATAAATCTGATGACGTGTGTGTATAAAGTGTAAGATGTGATGTGTGTCACACAAGTCATCGGGATATAATGAAATTTATTTTGTGAATTTAATCAATACGTTGAGTAGGATTCAAATTATATAAATAATTAGTTAACTACCATAATTCTCACTCCATTAGTCATTAGATACTACAATGAAGAAGGAATCTCTTAATGGTGTAGGGAAGGAATTCATTTGATAGTGGAAGGATTGCATGATTTAATCATAAGAATTATAATCTCATTTCAAGGTGATCTTTTTCTATGCACATGCATTAGTGAATTTTCTAATTTATGATCATACCTTCATGATTTGCTTTTAGAAAGAAAACTATGTTAATAGTGTTGATTTATTTTGTTGAATGGGTAATTATGTTGTAGCTTTTTCATTCACAATAAAAAGGATGACTTTATCTTAACACTTGGATAAAATTACCATTGGAAAACATATATTGAATTTATCCAAATATTATTTTGAACATTATTAGCATTATATTCTATGTACTCATCAAGGATACCTCTAGAATTAAGTTTGTAAAATTTCTAACATTAAGTGGTAAAAATTGGGTAGTCTTATTTGTACTTGACCAGGTCATGCTCGATCAAGTCATTTTCATCCAAAGGGAGCATGGCGAATATGTGGAGGTATGAAAATTTAAATATTATCAAATTAATGATGTACATGTGAATGTTTTATTTCAATTATTAATATTATGATTAACTAACAAGTTCCAATGAATGTTAATATAAAATTCAATAAGGGAAACAAGATAACCTTGAGGACCCAAGTCATCCCACTCCACACAGTGGAGTAATGTGTTGTTTTTTCTTTGTATAGTAATATAGAGTTATTAATTTGCTTTACAAGATTGAATGTGGACTTATAATTTCATTTAAAAAATTTATTGTGATGGGGTATAATGTATGCTATGGTGGAAATTAGATCTTCCCATTTTTACCATTATTTTAAAATTAAAATTTTCTATTTTAGGGAAAGGAGATTTGTATATGTATTGGAGGGTTGTTGGAAAGAGGGGAGTTTTTTTAGTTTCTTTGGTTTTCTATGGAGGGTTTCTTTTGGTTTGGTGTGGGGAGGTTGGAGAAGGAGAATCAATGGGGGAGAAGAGGTTGAAGGAGAGAGGAGGGATAAATTAGCACTCCCACAACCGCCCTATTCATGGTATGAGGTGCTCTTTTTTTGGTACTGCTAAAACTAGTTACTTTATCTCTCTTTTGTGAAATTAATGAGTATCTATGAGTTTAAATGTGCTAAATGCTAGTGGTTACGGGTCTTGCTTGAGAACCTTTGCATCTATTATCTGTTTGAATTCTTTTCATTTTATTCTGTTGGGAGGTGTCTCTTGTTAATGTCTCGATCAATGTCTAAGTCATATAGAAGCAGTATTCCTTGTGGATTATAAGGGATTGGTGTAAAAAATTTTGGGTATGAATGCAACCCTTAGGGTCCTCATAGGCTCTCTTGGCCAGGGGGTAATGTGGTAATGTGGTTCTAATGGTTGGGTGGAAACTGAACTACTCTCCCTTTTGTGTTTTCCTTTTCTTTTGTGAAAAGGTCTCAAGATCTAGCTAGAGATTCCCCTTTTAAAAGTACTCAAACCTCTAGGTCTCTTTTTGAGAATATGAAATTTTATACAGTAGAAAATATTAGTTTCTTCCTATTTTTGCTAGAATTTTGTGTAAGAAAATTCTATTTGTAAGATTGTGTATACTTGAGTGGTCAAGGGTTTTGAGATATTTCTACAATAAGGTGAAAAGTAGATCTCAACTTCAAATAAAGATTCTAGAAACCAATGTGTAAATGAATGCCACATAATAAGGCTATCTGTGTTGAGTTTCAATATGAAATTGGGGCAAGTGCATCCTTATACTAGATTATTTGGGTAGAATTCTCTAGTCAAATTGTTATGGGTACTTGTAAAATGACTTATACATCCTGAAATGGCAATCTGAAGCAATTGTTAACTAGGACAAAATCCTATTTTATTTGGACTGTATTACTATAGGAATACAACCAATAATATGGTTAATTCAAGAATAAAATTTGGAATCCCTAAGCTCAGATGGAGAACCCCCGCCCTATTAACTTTTTTTAATACTTTTGCTTTCTTTTTTTTCTGAAGTCAAACTATATGGAAGAATTGTATATTGTAGGAGAGGTTAAATACTGGCTACCCAAGACTGCAAACCCCCTAGCCATACCCATCAGTAGTCAAGGATTTTTTTGGGGGAAAGCAAGGGGCATGAGTGAATTAGAAGGGGTCTATGATCCCATAATGCAACAACGGGCCTCCCTCCAGGTCCTACCCCTCGATGTTGGTCAAAACTATACTTAGAAAATTATCCTATGTCCTAACATCAATCAAACAACTCATTATACAAATGAGACTCCCTTAACAAGAAAAGAAACCTACAACTACCAATCTAGTTGTATCGGCCTACAAACTTAATCATTAAAAAAAAGAATAATAAAGTATACAATAGCAATACATTGAACAATATTTGATAAAAAAAGGGGCAACTCCATGACTATGACAGTGACCATTTCTATCTGTAGAAGAAAACATACACACAAAAAAAAAAGTGAAATCAAAGTGTAAAATATAATTTATTTTTCTATCTTCTTTCTCATTCTAGCTTTTCCTACGACAAAGCCCAGATTGTCCTAGCAATTGTGAATTCCATCTTCCCTACATTCAAACAAAAAAGAAAACAACAAATATATTAGTTTTTGGGTTTCCTTCAAATCACTAGCCTTAAAGATGTTATTGATGGTGACCAAGTGAGTCACAAAAAAAAGGGGATTCATGATAGTTCTCCTTTATTCAAGTGCAAACAACTTAATAAATGCTTATTAGAACATAGGTAATGAGGTTTTTTTAAGAAGCCTTAAGGGGTACAAAATACCTAATGGTGAAGAACCCTGGAGTCAATACTTTAATAGGATTGCAACTTGCTAGTGAATTTTGTTAAAAAAATCATGCTCTTGTGTGGTCAAATTTTGATGATAAATTTTTGGGCATTACACTCATCATCAAAATCCTTTAGCCAATGATCCTAGACCTAATCCACTATCATCCATCTCAAATCCAACTTACAATCCAAAAATCAAGACTTGAAGTTTGTCACATCCTTAACCCAAAATTTCTTAAGAATTTAGTCTATCTTAATTATATTCATTAGATCCCATCAATTCCTACTTAAGAAATTTTCCTATCTTAATTGGAAATCAATTCCAATCAAATCTTACTTAAGAAAGTTAGTATATCTTAACTATAGAGAATCATCCCTCATAAAACTAAATCACTTTAGGGTCTTGATATTTGATTCCCAAATATAATCTCATCCTCCATCTTCATCCTTCGGTCCTTTTCTTCTAATCCCTAATCTATTTATAATTCATCATCCTAATTTTCATCCTCATCCAAAATCAATCCCAATATTTTCTCTTTCAATCAATCCTCTACCATGTCTAACCATTTAATATATCCTCCATCTAATATAATTTCTTCTAATCCCTTCTCATCCATCCCAATGCAATCAAACATCATGAACCCATATCCTACCCAATAAGACCCAAAATCACATTCAAGGTCAACCCCAATTACATTGATGATGATGAGGATAGTCTTATTGACCAACCTGAGTATGATCCATATGATGATATTGAGATTCACGTGGACCACCTTGAAGCCATTGTCAATAGAAAAATTTATACAAGCTTCCACCAATCACCTATCCAAAATAAAATTATTTTTACCCAAGAAATGACTAAGATAAAATACCCTACTACACCTTCGTATATGTCCATTAGTTCTCCTTCCTCTTTATTTGACAAGAGAAATCAAATCCCCAACCAAATTTTCCCTAAAATTCCACCCACATCCTTACCATCCACATCATCCCCATCCACCACTATTTATTTCATTATCACCTACTAATTCAACAATGATAAAGATTCCAAGGTTAGATACCTTCTCAGTATTGGTACCAAACTTTTATCCTCCCCACCTCCCAAAAATTCTAATCCATCTCCTATTGCTCATCCTCCATCTTCCTTTGACAAGGGAAACCAAACCTCCATCCAAATTTGTCCTCAAATCCCACCCGAAACATTTGTATCCACTACTATTGATTTTATCCTCACCTACTACTTCAAAAATGATAGAGTCCATGGTTAGATACCTCATTAGTATTGGTGCCAAACCTCCATCATTCCCACCACAGAATTTCAATCCATCTCATATTTCTCATCATTTATATTCCTTTGAAAAGGGATACCAAACCATCATCCAAAGTTATCCTCAAATACCACCATTAGTAAAGGAGCCTAACCCACCAAGCACACATAAATTTGTGTAATATTCTCATGTCATTCACCCACCTCCATCTCCCATCTCTCCATCTACTTAATCAGAAGAATCTATCCAACCTTCATCCTCTATTACACCATCCATACAAATTCAACCATGCCAAGAACTTGTCCAAATTATACCCATATGTACCCTAGCCTATATCAAGATCATATCCATGAGAACAAAACCTTAGATAAAACACTGACATTCACTCCATCCAAAAGATATTATGTCCATGATAATCATATATTTGATCAATATTGTGATATCTATGATAATCCAATATTTTATTATGGTTTTATTTTTTATGAGGACATCCAAAATAATCCAACCTTTTATTAAGATACTACCATCCAAGTTGATCCCCTCCCTTCTCATGACCCCATCCCTACCACTTTATCTTATGATCCTTCTCCATCTCATGATCCTACCCCAACTCAAGATAAAAATATTCCTTCATCTACATATTATGATCCTAATACTCCACAAGATCCCATAACCCCTATCCAATCCATCCATAAACCCTACACCTATCAAATGGGTCCCTCTAATTTCATCCAATATGTTTTAATACATGAAAATATAATTCCTTCAATGTCATATCCACCTTAAAATGGACTAATATCTTGCTTCTAAACCAATAAGTATCCCATTGGTAAAAGGATTTGTCAAAATATGCATTATCAAGGCCAAGGGTTAAGCATCCATGAGCAAGGCATCTTAGAACCCATCAAAGTCAAAGCAAATCCAAATTATCATGAAATTTTCTACCAAGATCAATATGTCATTACTCCTTCCATCTATCTCAAATCCAAAATCCCTCCATCTAAATCCAAATATCCACATTCCCCATCCTCCAAATCCATCTTGGGCCCTTATATTCCAAATCCCAATCCTTCACCCCTTCCATATATTTTGGGTCTTTATATCCCAAAACGAAATCCTTTATCCCTTCCATCCATTTTGGGTCCTCATATCCCAAAACCAAGTCATTTACCCATTCCATCCATCGTGGATCCTTACATTTCACCACCTATCACTCCTATTTTAAAATCCCTTCATCCTATTTATTCATCGTATCAAATACCCAATCAAGATCAACAAATGCACACATCCTTGAATACATTCCAACAGCCTACATACGTTAACCTTTCCACAATACCTTCATATCATTCCTCTTCATGCACCAATCCTATTTCTTTTGGAATTAATTCGGATGCCAAAAATAAAATGCATCAAGCTAAAAATCTACATACACCCAAAGATCAACATGTCCCATCAAAAACACATGCAAAAAAAAAAAAAAAATTGATCCAAAAGAAAAATCTAAGAGGCCACAAAGGCCCATGAAGAAAAATAAAAAAACCACATGGATCCCAAAGAAACTCATAGAAGCAATGTACCTCAAAGAGCAATATAAATTTGCATCCAAACTTATTAATCCAAAATCTTCCTTCTAATCCTCCATCTAAAATTCTCCCATCTTCCAAATCCATTTTGGGCTCATATGTCCCAAAATACACTATCTTAAGTCTTCCATCATCTCCCCATTCTTTTTTGGGCCCCTATGTCCCAAAATCCACCCCTCCATATAATTTAAAATCTACTTATCATCCATAACTCCACCACCACTCAAGGTGTGTGTCAATGTTGGTCTTGAAAAAATTCCATCCACTCATCCACAAGCCTTCCATCAAACCATCCATGATCTAATATCTACCCTCCATCATTTCATCCCTCTTATCCATCCTTTTCATGGATCCTTGTCCATATTCATCCCCCTTACCATCATTCTACCAATGTTTATGATCATACATCCAATTTCCATGGTACATTATAGTGCATCTTCAAGGGATACCATCCATGGAACTATACACTTGAGTCCTTCCTCCATCTCCTTATCATGCATCCACTATCTTGTAAATCCACCTATCCATTTCCTTATCCTCATCCTTTTCCATCCATACTATCTTAAAAATAGAAAATTAAAAAAAATACACAAAAAAAGAAAAAGTAAAGAGAAAGCATTCATCTAGTGGTGAAAACCATTTCTTGTGGACCCTTGGGAAAGTATAATGATGAAAACTTGGTAAATAGGCATCATATGTAATCCCCCATCCTCTTGCAATCTACACTTGGAGGCTAGTTAGATCAATGCTATCATCTATATTGCATCATATTCCACACCTTCCATAATCATATCTATGTCCATCCTCCCTTTCCCACCTTTGATCTTGATAACTCTAAGATTAGCATCATAAATTGTCACCCTTGATAGTTTCACACTAGGTTTAGCTCCCCCTCATGTGCCTAGACCCAATTATGTATTTAATTTACGTATTTTATAATAATCTTTGGAAAAACAAAAATTGAATTGTGATTAAGGAGTTTATATTTATTTACCAATGCTTAAGGCTCCAAAATAGGTTTGGACTAGGGTTCCTAGCAACCCTATCCAACCTATATTGGCCCCAATTCAAATATGTCAGTGTCGATATATTTTAACATTTAGAAATCCAAAGTCATTTGTTGGCTATTAGTAATTAATAATTGATAAATTAAAGAATTACATATAAATACAAGTATTTTTCATCATTTGAAAGCCTAAAAAATTTGGGAAGCAATCTTAGCATTTTGAATTGAGAAATTGAAACCTAATAGGGTTTTGTTTCCCTTGAAAAGTCTATGTCAAGAGTAGAATTAGAAAAATTATAACAACATCATTTTAGTCAAGCATCATGTTAGCAATGCATCATATTTTCATGTGAGTTTGTTTATGTTTCATGTCTACCTATTTTATGAATACTAACACTTGTAGGAATTCAAATCAAGCATCAATTTCTCCTTGAAGATGATGAGTACAATGAATTTAGCCCATCAAGGAATACAAACTTGAGTGGTGAGTTGTAAAAATTGTCAATTTATCACTTATTCATCATTTAGCCTCTACCTAACCAAGGGTAAGCTCTCTTTTACATAATCATAGCTTTTGTGGAGGTAGAAATACCAAAATGGTATTTGACTTAGGCAAGCCCCTATACGACACAACCTTTTCCCCTCTTTCTTGTGTGTAGGTTGCAAATCTAAAGTGAAATAGAGAGGATTGAAGACCTAATTGTTCACTCAAAAATTTGAGCCCTACAAGCCAAGAAATTAGGGAAAGTGGATTTTATTAGTGGCAGTCAAAGTTTCAAAAGTGATTCTAGAGAGTAAAAACCTACAAAAATGAAGCAATAAGAGTCTAGAACCTAATTATGAGTATCATGTTCTAGGTCTAGGGTACCTAGCACCCTTGTCCAATCATCTCAAGCTCAAATTCATATGCTAGGTTCCTTTGTGTCTACACTCTACTCTTTCGAACACTATTTCCAATTTCCAGTTTCGTATTTTCTAGAAATCATCTCAATTTGTTGTAGTTTCATAGTTAACCTAGATACATCATTGCATCATCAAGCTAAATAAATTAATCATAACACACACACACACACACACCCAAAGGACTGAAACTCTGATCCACCATTTTGGCTCTTCCATTGAGGTTGTTGAACAAGATAATTGAGAGGGGGGTGAAACAGTTGTAGAAAATTCAACCTTTTAAAACTTTCACCAAAAATAAGATCTATAATCATTCACAAATCCTTTACTCTGCTAATATGATTAATCATTAAGTGTAAAAGTTGAAACTAAAAGAACAAAAACCATGCACATAATAAAACTAGATTTACGTTGAAAACCCTAATAAGGAAAAAACCACGATGAGGATTAGCACACAATATAGAGAATATCAAAACTGAATACAAAGGCTCATTGCTAGAAAAGCTCACTACTAAAATAGGACTCACTATCTTAAACATGACTCATTGTATAGTAAGGGTTAACCACCAGGAAGGCTTACTGCCAAATAATTGCAAAAGAAGATAGAAGAGATTTGTTAAAAAGAGAAAAATCACGGTGAGCATTAGCACACAATATAGAGAATATCAAAACTGAATACAAAGGCTCACTACTAAAATAGGACTCACTATCTTGAACAAGACTCACTATCCAGTAAGGGTTAACCACCCGAAAGACTCATTGCCACATAATTAAAAAAGAAGATAGAAGAGATTTTTTAAAAAGAGAAAAATCACGGTGAGCATTAGCACACAATATAGAGAATATCAAATCTGAATACAAAGGCTCACTGCTAGAAAAACTCATTGCTAAAATAGGACTCACTATCTTGAACAAGACTCACTGTCTAGTAAGGGTTAACCAGTTGAAAGACTCACTGCCACATAATTAAAAAAGAAGATAGAATATATATTTTTAAAAGAGAAAAAAAGTCTTAATGTAATAGATATTTATGCCACAATTCACTCACACACTTGCAGACATGCTTGAATGATAGAGTACACCTTCAGCTCACTGCCTCCAGAAACTCGCCACTTGAATTTCACACTAATTTTCTCAAAATTTTATCACACACACACACTATTTCATATCTATCTTGCATCTATCTTGCTCTTACATTCATCCACACCTTTCTCAACCATCTCAACTTCTATTTATACCATCTTCAATTTTGAAACTCATCCAAAGTCAACCACACACCATTTGTATTTACAAATTCAAATTAGGTCGGTGCCAAAAAATTCTATGGTGGAATTAGAATTAGGGCGAACCAAACACATATTTAATGAGGACCTAAATAAGTCCCAACACATCTCAACACACTTCCATGATCTTCATAAGTAGTGTTTAGCACAAGGTTGGAAAAACCATTGTAAAACACATAAGACAATTAAGCACACTCAACCTCAACATGATCCAATATTTTTGAATAGAAAAATTAAGTTTAACACAACCTCTTCAACTTATCCTAAGAACTGCAAGTCATAAGATTTGAACAAGAAGAAATTTGAAGCAACTACATTTTTCCCAAACCTCAGCTAGACACATAGAAAAGCACAGTTCACAACTGGTGAACATAACTCATACTGTACATCGATCCAAAAACCAAAAATATGGATATAGCAGCTTCCAACAATCATGAACAATACCTTAGATCCTTACTAGCATAGCAACACATTGCAGAGAAAAAATTGGAGCGAACATTGAATACCTGCATCCTTTCTTTATTACAATTTTCTCAATATCCTCGACATATACAACCACTAGCCAACATACATGACATCAATAACAACAACAACTAGTTGACCAGTTAACTAGTTGACATCAATGACAACACCTTCATACTTGCAAAAATCTCCCCCTTTGTCATTTATGGCAACACATGATGTGAAAAACCATCAAAGACAACACAACAACTCTAAACACACTTATGATTTTACTTTCTCCCCCTCAGTAGATAAATTTTTTCACATGATACTCTCATCTCCAAATAATTTTTTTCACATGATACTCTTCTCCCCCTTTGACATCAATGGCAAAGGAAAAAGATATTTAACATTGTTTTCCCCTTTGAAATTAAGGACCTTACTAGTACTAAATACTCCTCCTTAGGAGTATACGCAAACAATTTCCAATGACAACACAATACACTAGCTACTTCCCTTGAGAGGTAGCCACTAGACATCAGTCTAGAAGAAAGATATATCGATAGATCCACTAGAATAATGCATCTCCATATGCATCTAGTTCAATAATGGAGGGGCAACCCTTAACTTCTCCCAGAGATACTCAAAAGTATCTTTAGGAAGAGTCTTAGTAGATATGTCAACAATCTGATCCTTTGTAGGCACATACTCAAGCTTTACTTCATTCTCCACAACCTTCTCTTTTAGAAAGTGATACTTGATAGAGATATGCTTTGTCCTTGAGTGCATCATTGAATTCTTTCAAATGTTAATTGCACTTGTATTATCACAAAAGATAGAATCGGGATCATCATACATTACTTTGATATCTTTCAATGCTTGTTTCATCCATAAGACTTGTGTACAACAAGATGTGGCAGCAATATACTCAACTTCTACAGTGGATAACGAAATTGAATCTTGCTTTTACTCAACCATGACACTAATCTGCAACCAAAAAAGAATGCACCACCACTTGTACTTTTTTTGTCATCAACACAACCTGCCCAATCTACATCTATATAAGCACTTAGTGTAAAATTAGTACCCCTAGGATACCACAAGCCATAATTTGGAGTGTCATTCAAGTATCTAAATATCCTCTTAACAACATGTGTTTCTTTAAGATCTTCTTGATATCTAGCCACAAGACAAACTTAATATCTGGTCTAGTAGCAATTAAATACAATAGTCCTCCAATCATAGATCTATACTTTCTCTAATCAGCCTTAGATGAATCATCATCTTTGCTCAATTTACAACCAGTCACCGTAGGAGTGCATACCGGTTTGGAACCATCCATTCCAAACTTCTTCAACATCTCTTTTAAATATTTTGACTATGAAATAAAAACCCTTTTTCTGCTTGATTGATTTTCAACCCAAGAAAGAAATTCATCTCACCAAACATAGACATCTCAAACTCTTTTTTATTTCTTTAGCAAACATTTTGAACATTGTTTCATTTCCTCCAAAGATAATATCATCAACATATACAACTACTATCAAGATCTTGTCATTTTCCATTTTGAAATACATATTACTATCTACCGTACCTTAATTGAAACCTTCTTGAATCAAATATTTTTCCAACCTTGCATACCAAACTCTACGAGCTTTCTTTAAACCATATAAAGTCTTTTTCAATCTATAGACCATATCTGGTTGATCTAACAACTGAAATCCTTCTGGTTGTTCCATGTACACTTCTTCCAATTCATCATTCAAAAATGTAGGTTGTACATCTATATAATAAAATTTAAAATCTTTATGTGCAACAAATTCCAAAAACATTGTAATCACTTCCATCCTTGCCACCAAAGCAAAGGTCTCTTGAAAATATATACCTTATACTTGTGAGTATCCCTTACACACAAGCCTTGCTTTATTTCTGACCACTTCTCCATTCTCACTCAACTTATTTCTGGATACCCATTTTGATCCAATTATGTTTTTATCTGCTGGTCTAGGGACCAATTCCCAAGTTTGATTCTTCTCAATCTACATAAGTTCTTCTTTCATAGCTTTCATCCAATGCTCATCTTTACATGCTTCACTTACTATCTTTGGTTCAACTTCAGAAAGTAAACACAGATTTATTTCACCAACAACAACAACTTTACTTCTTGTCAATACTCCTTTCCTTTTATCTCCAATGATTTGATTCTCTAAATGATTATTTTTCACATATTTAGGTGTCTTTTTGGACACCACCGGAGCTTCTTCTTCTTTATTTTTTTTCCTGTTCTTCCACAAATTCTCCAACTTCTATGCAATCAGGTTCATCCGATACATATCCATCAATTTCAATTGAATTCTTCAATGCTTCATCCACCTTGACATTTGTACTCTCTATGATATTTCTTAGTATTTTATTGAAACATCTGTAAGATTTTGTTTTAGTAGAGTATCCAAGGACGATACCTTCATCACATCTAGCATCAAACTTCCCTGAATTTTCTTCATCTCTTTCCATATAACATTTGCTTCCAAATACCTTAAAATACTTGGCAGTAGGAATTCTTCCACACCATAGTTCATAGGGGGTCTTAGTACTGTTAGATTTTGTTTGAACTCAATTGAACACATAAACAACAATATGAATAGCTTCTCTCTAGTAAACTTTCAGTAGACCTGCTTATGTAATCATTGATCTAGCAACTTCTTGAATTCTTTTGTTCTTCCTTTCAACAACTCTATTTTGTTGAGGAGTTCTAGGAGCAGACAATTGCCTCTTTATTCCATAAACTTCATAAAACATGTTAAACTTATTAGAGGTGAATTCACCACCTCTGTCAGACCTCAAATATTATATTTTCAAATTTTCTTAATTCTCAACCATAGCCTTAAATGCCTTGAATATGTTACCTTGTAAACTTCTTACTCTTGTAGGACTACAAAGATCTGTATGAATTAAATCCAGTAGTTCAGTAGTAGATTGTTTCTTTGACCTAAAGTAGTTTTTTGCTTGTTTTCCAAACTGACAATCCTTGCAAATAGCATTAATAGGCTTTGTAATCCTTGATAAATATCTTATAGCTTGTACTGCACTGATCCTCGCCAAGTTATCAAAATTCATATGACACATCCTCTAATGCCATAACCAACTATCATTAATCTAAAACATAAAACAATGTCCATCAGCACTCTTAAGTTGATAAATTTTTCCTTTAGACCTCTTTCCTGCAACGATCATTGTTCCAGATCCTTTCTTGATTTCACATCTATCATTCTCAAATACAAAATTATATCCTTTACTACATATCTTTCCAACACTCAAGAGATTATGCCTTAAACCCTTAACATAGTAGACATCATCAGTATTATGCTTGCCATCAAAACTGAGTGAACCTATTCCAAAAATCTTAGCACCAGTATCATCTCCAAACTTAGCTAAGCCTCCATCATAATTTTTAAGTTTAACAAACTTACTCTTATCACCAATCATATGATATGAACAACCACTATTAACAACCCAATAGCTCTTTTCCTATTTAGCATGAAGAGCGGAGATTAAAGTATCTTCAACTTTCTCTGGTGCACTTTCCTTTACCTATCTTTTAGTATTAGCAGAAGTAGATTCATATTTTATAGCCAAGAACAAGCATTCATTGTCATCAAATTCTTCATAATCAGATTCTTCATCAAAAATACCAACATCTTCATTCACATAATAGGCTCTCTTAATCGTCTTTCCTTTGCTTTCTTTTCTTAATCTATGTTTATTCTTATTAGCTTTTTCCAGACATCTCAAAGCATAATGACCTACTCCTCCACAACTAAGGAATTTAAAGGGTAACTTTCCTTCATACTTATTGAATCCCTTTTTCATCCTTCTTACAAAGTTAGCTTCTACTTCATCAAGGTTCTCTTCATCTAGATCTTCATATTTTGTATCCTTGAAAGTAGTTTTTGTCTTGGATCCATTTCTCAAGCTAGGCTTTCTCATTTCAAATGATGTTAGAGTACCCAATAAATGATCTTTAGTATAAGTCTTGTAATCTATAAATTCCTCAATAGTATATACTTTTTCATTGTATGCATTAGGGAGAGTTTTGAGAATCTTCTTTACAATCCAAGATTCATCTACTGTAGCATGAAGTCCTCACATTCCACCTACTAGTTCATCCACTCTCTATACATAGGATTTATTGTTCTCATCTTCAGGCAAATACAGGATTTCAAACTATGCCTCCAAATTCTATAACTTTTCTTCTTTGACCTTTTCATCTCCTTCATGAATCTTTTCCAATGCCTCCTAGACTGTTAGGGTTAGAGATGGTAGATATCTAACAATTAAATGCAGATTTAATTAATAAATAGAGAAACTATAACACACACAAAATAAATCATAACATAAAGAATTTAATGTGGTTCACCCAAGCCGGGCTACATCCACCAAACCACAGCCATCCAATACTTTTATTATCCAATGCAAAACTTATTACAATCTTGCAAATAGTCACATTTTTTCATCATACTGTAACACCCATCTAAACCCCTTTTTAACAAGCTTAGAAGCTTCCAGATTTTGGGTTCTACAAAATTGAATTTATCCTTTTTCATTGATTTTTTCGGGGTGTACAGTATACCATGGGCTATACAGTATAGCATGATCAGTTGCCACATACCAAAAATATCCCATTTGGAGATTGATCAGGCTCCACACCAACACAATCTCCCAGTTGGAGAATGAACCTAGATGACACTGTTGCAATTACAGCTCCCACTGGAAATAAGTACCTCAGACCCTGCTGCTCTGTTATACTTGAATTCAACATTGAAGGCCAACTGAAGTTGAAGAGGATCTCAGCTTCTCCCTTGTCACCACCTCATAAACATATCTATTGGATTGAAATCTGTATGTATCTTGTCTAGCTTGACCTGTCCATCCTCCAACACCGACCGAATGAAATGATATCTCAACTGTATGTGTTTTGTTTTAGAATGCAAGGAAAAATTCTTTGCAAGATGTATAGCACTTTGGCTATCTATAAACAAGTAATTTCTAGCTTGTTGTTTTCCCAACTCATCCATGAAAATTTGTAGCCATATCATCTCCTTTGCCGCCTCTGTTGCAGCAACATACTCTGCCTCTGTGGTGGATAAAGCAACCACCTTTTGCAATCGAGAAATCCAACTCACTGTTGTCCCACCAACTATAAAAACATAACCTGTGGTACTACACCCGGTATCTATATCCCCTGCCAAATCTGAGTCAACATAGCCTTCTAAATCAGTATTAGAGCCCCCAAAACATAAACATTTATTGGATGTACCTCTCAAGTACCTGAGAATCCATTTTACTGCATTCCAATGCTCAACTCTGGGATGACTCAAATACATGTTAGCAACTCCTATGACATGTGCAATATCTGGTCTCGTGCATACCATGGCGTACATTAAACTGCTTACAGCTGAAGCATATGGTACCTTGGACATTTTTTCTTCCTCCTCTAGTTTCTTTGGACACATATCCTTAGTCAATTTGATATGACTAGGAAAAAGTGTGCTGACAGCTTTTGCATTCTCCATATGAAATCTCTGCAACACCTTTTCAACATAGTTAGCCTGAGATAAAAACAATTTTTTGTTTTTCCTATCTCTACAAATTTTCATACCAAGGATTTGTTTTGTTACCCCCAAATCCTTCATAGCAAAAGATTTTGCTAACTGTTGTTTTAGCTCACTTATGTGATCCATGTTAGACCCTGCTACAAGCATGTCATCAACATATAAAGATAAAATAATGTAGCTGTCATTATCCAACCTCTTAAAATAAACACAATGGTCAAAATTACACTGACTGTAGCCTTGCTCAGCCATAAAACTATCAAATTTCAAGTACCATTGCCAAGGTGCTTGCTTCAAGCCATATAAACTTTTCTTCAATCTGCACACTAGTTTCTCCTTACCTTTGACCTCATATCCTTGTGGTTGGTCTATATATATTTCCTCTTCCAAATCACCATGGAGAAAGGTTGTTTTAATATCAAGCTATTCTAAATGCAAATCTTCAGTAGCCACAATACTTAAAACAATACGAATAGAAGTCATTTTAACAACTGGAGAAAAAATCTCATCAAAATCAATACCCTTTTTCTGTGCAAATCCCTTTACAACTAATCTGGCTTTAAATCTTTTCTTACCTCCATCCTCCTCTTTCAGCCTATAAACCCATTTTTTTGGTAAAGTCTTTTTACCTGCAGGCAACTTGCATAATTCCCAAGTCTGATTTTTTAGCAAGGAGCCCATTTCTTCTTCCATTCCATGCTCCCACTCAACCTTGGTATCCACCTGCATAGCTTCATCATAATAGTCCGGTTCACCAACATCAGTTAACAAAATAGTATACAAAGAGGGAGAGAATTTTTTTTGAGGTCTACTTATCCTTGAAGATCATCTAATAGGAGTTTGTGGTATTTGTTGTTGTTGTTGTTGCCTAGCATGAGGAACCACTGAAACATCATTGTTTGGAATATCATCCAACACTGCATAATCATTTTCTTTCTTCTCATGCTGCAGCAACAGATCTTTGTACAACACTTTCTCATTGAATATGACATCCCTGCTTCTCACAATTTTTTGATTTTCAAAATCCCAAAGCCTATAACCAAATTCATCAATGCCATATCCAACAAATATACACTTCTTTGATTTTGCATCAAGCTTGGTTCTATTTTTAGAATCTACATGTGCAAATGCTTCACAACCAAAGGTTTTGAGAAAAGAATAACTCACCTTCTTACCTTTCCATGCTTCCTTTGGAATACCACAACCCAAAGGATTAGAGGGACCTCTATTAATTAAATAAACAATAGTGTTTACAGTCTCTGCCCACATTTTTAAAGGCAACCCAACATACAATCTCATAGTCTGTGCATGCTCCATTATTGTTCTATTCATGCGCTTAGCCACTCCATTTTCCTGTGGAGTCCTTGGAACTATTTTCTGCCTATGAATACCATTAGAGGAACAATAATCTTCAAACTCTTTGCTACAATACTCACCACCATTATCGATCTGAGAAATTTTATCTTTTTACTCAACCAAGCTTCTCCATTTTTTAAAAGTTTCAAATACATCAGATTTCTGCCTAAGGAAATAAATCCATACCTTCCTAGTTGCATCATCAATGAATTTAACATAATACAGAGAGCCACTGAGAGAAGATACCTGAGCTGGTCCCCATACATCTGTATGCACAAGCTCCAATTTCTCATCTTTCTTTTGCTTCCCATCCTTGAGAAAACTTACTCTCTTTTGTTTTCCATACACACAACTTTCACATAAATCCATATTAACACATTTTAGACCTGGTAAAACATTATTTGAATGAAGTACTTTCATACCTTTTGCACTCTTATGCCCAAGTCTATTATGCCATAGTGCTGATTCAGAGTCCACAGCAACTATATGATCTTCTACCTACTGAACTGCAACAACTTTTCCTGAACATTGACCTTTTTCCATAACAATTAAAGTAGAAGGAATAGTATGACCTATACAAAGATATAAGGTTCCTACTTTCACACCTTTTTCTACCACTAAGGAACCCTTTGTGACCTTCCAATTTTTATCACTAAATGTAACAACACAACCTTCATCATCTAGTTGCCCTGTTGAAATTAAATTTCTGCTTAACTTTGGAACATGCCTTACCTCACGTAGTAGCCAATGATTCCCATTCTGCAACTTAATCTTGATTCTTCCCTTTCCAACAATGTAATAGGGTTCGTTATCTCCTAAATAAACCAGCACAAAATCCCCTTGGACATAATAAAGAAAATAACTTCTATGGGGGGTAGCATGAAATGAAGTCCCTGAATCTAACACCCAAGAATCATCAGCAATATCAAGGGAAAGAATCAAAGCATCCTCATCAGATTTATTACTTACCACATTCGCCTCTTTACTTCCTTCCTTTTTGTCTCCTTTATTTTTTGAAGACCAGCAATCTTTCTTCAAATGACCCGGCTTACCACAGTGCTAGGAATCCCTCTTGTCTCTAGATTGGGACCTTTTTTCCTTTGATTTTCCTTGTGACTTCCCACAATTTCCAAAATTGTTTCCTCTTTCCTTTGTTCTGCCCCTACTTTCTGCATTTAAAACACTGCCTGATGTGGATGTTCTACCTAAGCTTTTCCTACGGATTTCCTCACTCAAAATAACACCAACATCATCAAATTTCAATGTATTCGAGCCATAAACATAATTGCTAACAGCCATTACCAAGCTATTCCAGCTTTTAGGCAAAGAACAGAGAATCAAAAGATCCCTAATTTCTTCATCAAAGTTTACTTTTATAGAAGTTAATTGACTGGTGACTGTATTAAACTCATTTAAATGATCATTAATTGACCCACCTTCTACCATTTTTATATTAAATAAGCACTTCATAAGAAATACCTTATTCGAAGCGGAAGGCTTTTCATATAACTTCGCCAGGGTTTCCATCAACTCTTTAGTTGTCTTTGTTGTTGTAATAGTGAATGCCACCGATTGTGCCAGGCATAAAGGAATACTGCCAAGAGCCTTTCTATGCAAAATATCCTAGTCCTCATCAGACATTGTTGCGGGTTTCTTGGTTTTCCCTTCCAATGGCCGCCATAAATCCTTTTGATAGAGATAGTCCTCCATCTGCATCTTCCATAACTGATAGTTCTGCCCATTAAACTTCTCAACCTTCTTACCCTTGTCTACCATTGCTCCCACTCAACCGTGAGACTCCCCCTTAGCTGTGAGACCTTCCTATAGATGATAATTGAAACACAACCCACTCTAGTACCACTTGTTAGGGTTAGAGATGGCAGATATCTAACAATTAAATGCAGATTTAATTAATAAATAGAGAAACTAAAACACACACGGAATAAATCATAACATAGAGAATTTAACGTGGTTCACCCAATTTGGGCTACATCCACCAAATTGCAGCCATCCAATACTTTTATTATCCAGTGCAAAACTTATTACAATCTTGCGAATAATCGCGTTCCTCATCATACTGTAACACCCATCCGAACCCCTTTTTAACAAGCTTAGAAGCTTCCAGATTTTGGGTTCTACAAAATCAGATTTTTCCTTTTTCATTGATTTTTCGGGGTGTACATAATACCATGGGCTATACAATATAGCATGCTCAGTCACCACATACCAACACAAACCTCTTTATCAATCTTTAGATTTTGAACTTTAATCAATTTGAAATGTGAAAGACTATTCTTTAGAATGAACTTTGCCTTATTGTTTGCTTCATGTGCCTTGATTTCATCAGCTATACTCAGACCATTACTAGGAGGAATGTAGGAAATATTATAAGCTTTCTCAATATCATATCCACAATACTCCATATATTCTTCCATATTTATTTTCCAAAGGGAATAATTAGTCCCATCGAACTTATGAAACTCAATAGTGATCTTCACCATCGCGGACCTTCCTCAAGCGGTTAAGCTCTTCTCCAAGGAACCAAGATCCGATACCAATTGTTGAACAAGATAACTAAGAGGGGGGGTGAATAAATTGTAGCAAATTTAACCTTTAAAAACATTCACCAAAAATCAGATCTATAATCATTCACAAATCCTTTACTTTGCTAATATGATTAATCATTAAGTGTAAAAGTTGAAACTAAAAGAACCAAAACCATACACACAATAAAACTAGATTTAGGTGGAAAACCCTAATAAGGGAAAAACCACGATGAGGATTAGCTCACAATATAGAGAATATAAAAATTGAATACAAAGGATCGTTGCTATAAAAGCTCATTGCCAAAACATGACTCATTGTCTGGAACAAGACTCACTATCCAATAAGGGTTAACCACCCGAAAGGCTCACTGCCACATAATTACAAAATAATACAAAAGAGATTTGTTATAGAGAGAAAAAAATCTCAATGTAATAGAGATTTCCACCACAATTCGCTCACACACTTGTAGACATGCTTGAATGATAGAGTATACCTTCAACTCACTACCTCTAAAAACTTGCCACTTGAATTTTGCATTGATTTGCTCAAACTTGCATCACACACACACTATTTCGCATCTATCTCACATCTATCTTGCTCTTGCATTCATCCACATATTTCTCAACCATCTCAACTTATATTTATACCATCTTCAACTTTGAAACTCATCCAAAGTTAGCCACACACCATTTGTATTTACAAATTCAAATTAGGTCGGCACCAAAACATTATACAGTGGAATTAGAATGAGGGCAACCCAAAAACACACTTAATGAGGACCTAAATAAGTCTCAGCATGCCTCAACATGCTTCCATGATCTTCGTAAGTAGTGCTTAACACAAGGTTGGCCATACCAGTGTACAACACATAAGTCAATTAAACACACTCAACCTCAACATGATCCAATCTTTCCGAATAAAAAAATTAACTTTAACACAACCTCTTCAACATATCCTAAGAACTGCAAGTCATAAGATTTGAACAAGAAGAAATTTGAAGCAACTATATTTCTCCCGGACCTTAGCCAGACACATTGAAAAGCACAATTCACAACTGGTGAACATAACTCGCACTGTACAACGATCCAAAAACCAAAAATATGGATATAACAACTTCCAACAATCATGAACAATTCCTCATATCCTCACTAGCATAGCAGCACATTCTAGAGAAAAACCTAGAGTGAACACTGAATACCTGCAACCTTTCTTTATTACAATTTTCTCAATATCCTCGACATATACAGCCAATAACCAACATACATGACATCAATGACAATAGCAACTAGTTGACCAGTTGACATCAATGACAATACCTTCATACTTACAACAGAGGTTAGTAACCAAGTGGGTGTTGATATCAATTTTAGTCCTTTCCTTTGTGATGTTGGAAGAAGTGTGATTTAGACCCTAGATTCCTTTTTCCTATTATGTGTTATTATCTATTTAATATTACCTTTTTTTCTTAAAATGCTTTAATATATATGAATGTGCTTCGTAAATGAATCTTGATGGAAATATGATAAATGAATGTTTGATTTAATTTAATGGTTTATAATGATTCTAACAATGAAGTATATGATGCATATGAATGTATTATTATCAGATAACTACTATTCTGATTTACTAATTTGAATGCATGAACAAGTTCAAACCTCCAAAAGAGAGGGGAAGTATCACTCAGGAGAAAAACTTGGTCTGGTAACCCTTAATGAACCTAACTAATCATACACACACTCACACCCTAGTTGGTCTAAGTTGAGTCAAGTTAGTTTTTGTAAATGGTAAGTGATCATTAGTTTTGTATTTTTTTTTATGATGAGGATGCCATCTAAATAGATAAAGACAAAAAAAATGATGAATGCATGGAGGACATCACTTATGAGGCACATAAACATCACAAGAGCATTAGGTAAAAGTTCATAATAATTAATCCATAAAGCTCTTTACTGACATGGACGTTACACACACCAACATGAAGATAAATATTTTCTCAAATGAAAAGAAGAACCTATCTATCTTGAAAGAATCACTAACATTTTTCTGGTTAAATATGATCTTAGCTATCCCAAGGCTCGAGAATGTCAAATCTTGATGCACTAGGTTCACTCAGGGTTTGTTGTGTAAAATTTGTTATTAATCACAAGGGGCCTATTATTTTCTGTCTTAATGATGGTTGTACCAAACTGAGTAACATAAAGATATAGTAGATTCAACATGTATTACTCCACAATTTCATGAATGCAAATTATTTGTAGGAAATTTTTCATGAATTCAAACCATTTTCAATAAATACTTAACATGTAATTAAAGAAAAGCATTAAATATCCTAAAATTTCAAGTCTCCCAATTATTATCCATGTATACAAGGTATGTGCAGGATCATGGGGGTCCAAACGAGGCCCCTAAGTGGCAATGAAAATTCAGAAAAATAGAGTTAGGCAACTTGACATAAAAATTTGAATAGGTTATTAACATAATTTGAAAAATATGTAAGAACAAAAATTGTGGAAAATTGAATGTAATTTCTAGGCTACTAGTGTTTTTTGGAAAAAGGTCTCTTTTGCAAAAAAATGAAATTTCAATGCAATGGTACTAAATTTTTAGGAAAAAGATAAGAAGTAGGTGTATGTCTGACCACCCTACATACAAGAAAAAACTAATATTTTTTTTTCAAACTTTCAATATATGTAGAAGACACATGCTCAGATGTGTCATATTTTTTTTATTATTTTTTTTCATGAAAATAATTAGTTATGATTTTTTATTAGAACATTTCAAAATTATTAAAATGTGTGTGTCTGACCACCATAACTTGGTCAAAATTTTATGAAATTCAATTTTTTTAATCCTATATTATGCGAAGCATAGAATGTGACACATCTTTTAGGTTTGAAAAATGTGAAGTAGTTTGAAAGTTATAGAAGTTTTTCAATCAGCCTATCAATCAGGACTTTAGTCGTAGTGTATGTAGAAAATCAATAATAATTATTTATTAAATTCAAAATAAGGAATATCTTATATTGGTGGAAAGCTGAATTTTTTTTCTATAAACCCTTTTCGTTTCATGAAATTTGGATTAAAAAAGGTTGTCAGCTACAAGGGCGAACTTCAGAAAACTAAGCAAATTTTGTAAACATGTTTTTTAGGTTGACTTTCCAGGTTAGGAAATCCTGAACCAAATCTTGAGCCTACTGATTTTCTCAGAAAAATGGATATCTGTTTAGAACATATATCTGTTACCTATATTATTTATAATACATAATATTTAATATTTTCATATATACTAACATACTAATATATTATATATATTATATATTATATATATATATATTATATATTATATATTATGTATTATATTATATATTATTATATTATATACTATATACTACATATATTTTGTATAGTATATTATATATTATATTAATATTATGTAATATATATTAAATATATTATATAATATATTTAATTTACATAGTATATATTATATATTTATTGATGTGTGGTCAAATCACATGAGAGAGAGAGAGAGAAACCTAAGAGAGAGGGAGTGGGAGGGACTTGAGAGAGAGAGTGTGAGAGAGAGAGACCTAAGAGGGATGGGGAGAGAGAGACAGTTGAGAGGGAGAGAGACCTAAGAGGGAGGCAGAGAGTGAGACTTGAGAGGGAGAGAGGAAGAGAGAGAGAGACCTAAGAGGGAGGCAAATAGCGAGACTTGAGAGGGAGAGAGAGACATGAGAGGGAGAGAGGAAGAGAGAGAGAGACCTAAGAGGGAGGCAAATAGCGAGACTTGAGAGGGAGAGAGAGACATGAGAGGGAGAGAGAGTGGGAGGGAGAGACTAGAGAGATATACTTGAGAGAGATGGAGATAGAGAGATACTTGAGAGGGAGAGTGGGAGGGAGAGAGGGAGAGATAGAGAGGGATAAAGAGAGAGACTTGAGAGGAGAGAGAGTGGCAGGGAGAGACCTGAAAGAGAGTGAAAGAGAGAAAGACTTGAGAGCGAGAGAGGGAGTGGGAGGGACCTAAGAGGGAGGGATGGAGAGAGTCTTGAGAGAGAGAGAGAGATCTGAGAAAGAAAGAGGGATGGAGAGACCTAAAAGAGAGAGGAGTGGGAGAGATTTAAGAGTGAGAGGGAGAGAGATAAAGAGAGAAGGACTTCAAAGGGAGGGAGAGAGAGACTTGAGAGAGAGAGAGTGGGAGAGAGACCCAAGAGAGAGACCTAAGAGAGAGAGGGTGAGAGAGAGGGAGAGAGGGAGAGAGGGGGAGAGAGTTATTTAGTTAGGGAGAGAGGGAGAGTGGGAGGGAGAAACCTAAGAGAGAGGGGGAGAGAGAAAGAGAAAGAGACTTGAGAGAGAGAGGGAGTGGGAGGGACCTGAGAGATAGACCCATGAGGGAGGGAGAGAGAGTCTTGAGAGGGAGAGGGTGAGAGGGAGGGAGAGAGAGAGACTTGAGAGGGAGGGAGAGAGAGATACTTGAGAGGGAGAGAGAGAGAGAGAGAAGGAACGAGAGAGACCTGAGAGAAATATAGAGGGAGGGAGAGACCTAAGAGAGAGAGAGGGAGTGGGAGGGACTTGAGAGTGAGAGGGAGAGGGAGAAAGAGAGAAATACTTGAGAGAGAGAGAGAGATAACTAAAAGGGAGAGAGAGTGGGAGAGAGACTTGAGAGAGAGAGAGAGCCAAGAGAGAGAGGGTGGGAGGGAGGGAGGGAGAGAAGGAGAGAGGGGGAGAGAGTTATCTAGTTAGGGTGGAAGGGAGAGACTTGAGAGAGATGGAGTGAGATGGACCTAAGAGAGAGTTATTTGCACCAGAAGAGATCTCATCCATGTTGCTTATTTTAATGTGAGGTGAAGAATGAGGTTATTGTAATGTGCCTACTTATTTTAATGATGCATAGAAGAGGGCCACAAAGGATGTTGGTAAGATTGCAAGCCTCAATGTCATGCGAACAAATATCAAGCCAACAGCCACAACTATAACTTATGGCATCCATGATATATTCACTGGAGAAAGAAGTGTTCTCGTCTTCGATTTGGGTGGAGGTACATTCGATATGTTTGTTCTTTCTATTTGAAAGGGTAATATTTTCATCAAGGCCAGTAGAGGGGATATGCATTTGGGAGGTTAGGATTTTCATAATAGAATGCTTAATTACTGTGTTCAAAAGTTCAATACAAAATACAAGTTGGATATCAGTTATAGTGCCAAAGCTAGAGAGGGAGAGAGTATAAGATATATAATATATAGTGTATATAATATATAATATATTATTTATATACTATGTAGTATAAAATGTATATTATATAATATAGTATATAGTATATAAATTAAATAATAATATATCATAATATATAATATAATATATTATGATATATTAATATACAATACATTTATTTATATTAATAATACATAATATTGGTTTTCTATGTTATTTTGTTTATAAAAATTGAATGATAATGGATATCCATTAGTAATGAATATCCGTTATTTATTGTATAAGTATGCATACATATTAATATATAGTATAAATTATATACTATATAATAAATACCTTAATAATAATAATATTAATATATATAATAAATATATATAATAATATTAATTTAATATATTAATATATTTATCTAAATATATTAATATATATAAGTTAAAAGGGGGAGAGAGAGAAATACCTAAGAGGGAGAGAGAGAGAGAGAGAGAGAGAGAGAGAGAGAGAGAGAGAGAGAGAGAGAGAGAGAGAGAGAGACTGAGAGAGAGAGAGAGGAGAGAAGAGAGAAAGAGTGCGAGTGAGAGTGGGGGGAGAGGGGAGAGGGAGAGACTTGAGAGAGAGAGAGAGAGAGATTGAGAGTGGGGGAGAGAGAGAGGAGAGGAGAGTGGGGGAGAGGACACAAAGGAGAGGGGAGAGAGGGGGAGAGAGGGAGAGAGGAGAGACTCTGAGAGAGAGAGAGGAGAGAGAGGGGAGAGACCTTGGAGAGTGAGAGAGAAAGAGACTTGAGAGAGAGAGAGGGAGAGAGAGAGAGAGGGAGAGACTTGAGAGAGAGAGAGAGGGAGGGAGAGATGGAGAGACTTGAGAGAGAGAGAGAGAGAGAAAGACCTGAGAGGGAGAGAATTGAGAGAGAGGGAGAGAATTGAGAGAGAGAGAAACTTGAGAGAGAGAGAGGAGAGAGAGAGTGGGGAGAGAGAGAGGGAGAGGTATTAATATACAATATAATTAAATACTATACAATATGTTAATTTAATATATACCTTAATAACAGTATTAATGATATTATATAAATATATATAATAAATTAATTTAGTATATTAACATATAATATATATATATATATAATATATATATATTTAATATATAATATAAAATATATCACAATATAATATATTAATAGTATTATGTTAATAATAATTCTTAAAACTAAAGCAAACATATATATATTTCATTTGCTATAGGTTAAAAAGATAGAAGCATAAGTAGTGACAAGTATATCAAGTGCAAAACATAATGGATATTTGTTCAAAACAAATATCCATTTGTAATGAATATTCATTTTGAAACGAATATCCGTTTACTGAGTTATATAAAAAATAAAAAATGGGACCGTTTTGAGCATTCCAACGGTCCCCACATTCCTTTTGTCATTGAAACTGTTGTCACCTAGAAATTGCACCCTATGCACAGAGATTGAAACTGAGCTTTCTAGAGCAACGTTGGATCACTCCAAGGTTGTGGGTCACCTGAGATTGGAGTGAACCTCCGGAGAAGGCCTGCTTCCTTTGGGTATCACCTAAACTAGTGATTCCATGAAGGTAAAAGGAGTGCATACAAATAATGAAACTATGCTAAACTATTCCTATGGTGATACAACGAGTTAATGAGAAATCATGAAACAGACACAGGAAGAACATACACTGGAAAGCGAAAGACAACGTTCTCACTTACTTAACATAACCCCTTTAAACTCATGCACTATTCTTAACATGCCCGCTCTACATGCATTTCTTAGGAAGGAAAGATGAATTTCACAACCTTAGGTATGAATACAGATTTTTAGAAAAACACAGCTAAGAACTTGCATAGTCTAAAATACAAAAATAAGAGTAATACAACATTAACAGTAGCTTCCCAAGTAAACTCTGTGTTATATTCTAGATTCCAGCTGAGTTACAAAAACATACATTTGTTGAGAAAGGATTCACAAAATCACTAACTCTTCTGAGTGTATTCTCCCAACTATCTACAAAAAGGAAAAAAGCCTTATAAACCAAAATGTGTCAGCCCCTTAGGGCTTACAAAATATCAGTCCTTGGAGTAGATTTTTCCCTAGATCTTTTGGATGAAATAAATGTAGGACCTTGCGTGTCCTTGTTGTATGTGTTGGTGGAGAGCTACTGCCTAGAGAAGCCTTCTGATCTTTCCACAACCACCACATTTATTTTGATCCTGGCATCATGTCCTGTTCGAACCACCTTGGTTGAATGCTTTGAATGCCCTGAGCTCACAACAGATACGTGTCGCATTCATTCTATTGACATCCTTCATTCTGATCAGACTGCCACTACTCGTCTCAGCTCCTCATGGTTGGTCGAGCGTATTCCACGCAGTCTCTGCAGGCAGTTAGAACTCTTTTGAAAAGAATCGCATCTTGGCGAGACACTGAAAGTGTCTCGCCGATGCTATTATTTCATCTAAAACTATCAGCACAGCATGGATATATCGATGAGAGTCTTTATCGAGCTTCAGAACTCATACTGAAGTTGCCTCTGTGGTCACCAAGACATTCCATTCTCGCTAAGACTTCTTAGCGAGCTCCTTTACTTACCCTGAAGTGCCCAGTCAATGTAACCTTCATCCTTTGGCAAGACGCTTTGCCGAAGGCAATATCCTATGTCGAGCCCTCTCTATTTCTTTCGGCAAGAGGCCATTAGTGTCTTCCTGAATGCATTTTACCTTACCGAGCTTCGCTTTCCTCTCACAAAGAGATCACCGAGTCGGAGAGACACCATAGCGAGGATCAAATGTTGTACGGATACCCGCTTCTATTGTTGAGACCACATGATGTCGGTAAGACATCGTGTCAAAGGCACCCACCTAAGCCAAAGAAACATTCCTCCGCCAAGTCATCCACTTATCGACAAGACATCATGAGTCGGGGAGACATCCCGGCGACTTGAAAACTACACCGAAGGCTCATTGTTGTCAACGAGACCTCTGAAATGTCCTGCCGACTTTCTCCTTAGATGATTTTCATGTTGAATCTCCCTAGGGTAGTTTCTCCCTCTGAGTTCCCCATGACCTAGCAATAGATGTAGAGTCTTTTCCCTCATGTGAATGTTTCATTGGCCTCTCGAAGATCTAACATATGATTATCTTGCCTGATTTAACTATAGATGAAATATAGGCAACATAAATCTCGTGCTTTTTGTCTGTATCACACAAACTCTAGCTTTTGGGAGATTCTTTTACACTTTATTAACAATTACAATCATTTGTGTGTGTTTTTTTGTTTGTGTAATGGGGAGCAGTAGTCACCGCAAGAGAAAAGGAAAGAGGTAACTAACAACAAATCAAATTGAAGCATATAGAGTAAAATATAGAGAAAGACATAGGAAAAAAAGACAAGGTATGAAAAATATTCAAGTTGAAGCTTCTTTTGCACCACTAAATGTTAATTCAAGTGAAGTTGAAATATAATTTGAAAATATTGAAATTGAAATTGAAAATGTTGTTGAAAATGTTATTGAAAATGAAAATGTTGTTGAAAATAAAATTGTTATTGAAAATGTTGAAAATGTTGAAAATATTGAAAATGTTGAAAATATTGAAAATATTGAGAATGAAAATGTTAATAACATTGAACTTGAAAATGAAAAATGTTGGAATTGTTATTGAAAATGTTGAAAATGAACCTTATATAACACCTAATTACATGAGAACCCCTAAATGGTTGCTTGAAATATATGAGAACATAATAGATAATCTACAAGGAAAAAGGTTGCAATGAACGGTTCATTTGGAGGCTACCAATATGTTCAATAAATACTTTTCCAATAAGACATTAACCGAATAATGTCAACTTTTTGTGCAATTGCTTAAGTCTTACACAATGAGACCATTATTAAGAAAATTGAAGATTCGTGTCACCAAATTTTTAAAAAAAATAGTATTATTGTAAAAAATATTTTTAATGCTCTAACGTGATCATGTAGCCTCAAACAAAGAGTTTATAAGTCTCATAGTTTCTGAGTAATAGCCCATCAAAGATTGCAGCCTTTTTGCACTTTGAACTCTTAAGGGATCGAGTCAGTTGAATGTAGGTCAGAGTGATTTAGCGTGTTTGGGTGTGAAAGAGGACCATGCATAGTGTAAACGTACCCATATAGATGTGTTGGAACAGTCGATTTGGGCGTACGAGTTGCAAAATGAAAGTTGCACCACTTTGTAACTTTACACTATTTGCATTTGACAACTTTTTCCTCAACTAAAAACTCATCACCATAGGAAAATGCCTCTGAGATAGCAAAGACCGAGAGAAGTTATTGTAGAAGGTCTCAACATAATCCTGTAGCCTTAAATGAAGAGTTTGTAAGCATCACAGTTTCTGAGTAATAGCCTATCAAAGATTGCTACCTTTTTTGCACTTTGGACTCTTAAGGGATATCACTAGTCCAATGTAGCTCAAATTTTTTTAGCATATTTGGGTTCAAAAAAGGACCATGTCTAGCCTAGACATATCCATCCAAACGCATTGGAACTATTTTTAAAGCAGACTAACCTCCTTTTCATTGACAATAAAATCTTCTTCTTATCTTTTCATTCCTTTTCTAAGTGGTTAATTTTAGTCTTCAATTGTTTTGCTTCAATTTCAACACTTAGGACAACAAGATCCCTTTGTTTGATAGATTTTTCAATGGTTAGGACAACAAATTCATCATTCAAATCCACCTTAAGCACCATCTCTCACTTTCTTTTCCTTCACAAATTCTTACCAAATACAAAACCTCAATTACATTAGGTTGAATGGCATATATGACAACAATTGCGATATAGCAAGTTTGGTGTGGGTCAAGGTTGATTGACATATATGACAATATCATATGAGTGTTATTTCTTTTGTACAAACTGGTGCATTATGACTAGTGTGCATCAAGCCCATATGGTATGTCTAGTTTTCTTATTCATGCATTATGGTTAGCAACATTCATTGTTGTGCATTACGATAATACAAATTGCATGTAGAAGGTCAAATAACATGCATGTCATGGAGTTGTATTTGGTTTGTTTAATGGTTGTATCACACTCATTTGGTTTGTTTGATGGTTGCATCATGGTTGAGTGATGTCTTAATTATTGATCATGATTATTGTATATATTTTCACATAAACAATCTAATGAGCATGTACCTTGTTCAGTTGTAAGGACTTTGTTTGAAGGTTGCATCAAACCCCTATGGTTGAAAGATAGTGATTCTTATTCATGATGATTTTATACCTTTTACATGTTATTAAGCTTGAATGAACATTGAGTGACATTTATTTTTATCAAGATGATTATATTACTTTTGAATGAACACTATAATGACATATATTTCATTAAGTTGTATCCATTTGTTTGAAGTTTTTAATCAATCAAAAGAATCAATGACATAAGATTGTCATAAGTTGCTCTTTTCATCTTTTTTTCCTTGTCTATGAGACCACAATTCTTTGAGGCATATTTTCAAATAGTTCTTCTCAACAAATATTATACAATGTTTCTCATACCATTTTTCATTAATGTTAACTTCTTTTGAAATAAAAATCAGCTGCCCACTTTATTACAAGAGTTCAAAAAACAAAATAATGTCAAATTTAAATGCATTCAAGAGAGCTTTAAATCATGTGTATTCTCAAATCGAGTGTTTGATAAAAATGCTTTGGTAGACATGTATGAAAAATGTGGTACAATAGAAAAGGTAGTGAATTGTTTGAAAAGACCTCAAAGAAATGTGGTCTCATGGAATGTAATGTATGCGAACCTTAATATGAATGAACTCTATCATAGATGGATTACCAATTGTAATTCATAAGTTCTATTAAAATGCAATTTCGTTAATCTATAATATGTTATTGATCATAACTTTAAGTCATTCTAAGATAATTATACATTCTATTTTGATGAATCAAAGTAGAAAGACATGCACATGAGGAATAAATTAGATCAAATATCAATTATTATATATCAAAATGTAGAATAATTGTGTTTTTGCATATACAAATTTGGCATATATGCCTACTTAGAACAAGTTTTACAAATTGTGGCATATATGTCATCTCAAAATCTATCAAATCTTAAATACATATCAATCTATATCAAATCATAATCCTGCATTGGACCATCAAAATCAAGCCTCCTTGAAGAACTTAGTTTCTCTCAAGCTTCCTACACAAGAACAATTCAAACCACAAATTAGATTAATTATGTGAATGGTTGAAAAGATAGATTAGTAAATAGAAACATATACTGTCATTTATAAATTATGAATTTAACATCAAAATCACTATATGTGTACTATATTATATTAGTATTGCAATTCTTGTTTACCTCAAGTCTTGCTCTCTTTTTTGCAAG
>VDFB02373365.1:132773017-132859388 GCA_007258455.2 Sequoia sempervirens | reverse complement strand
TTTATCACTAAATGTAACAACACAACCTTCATCATCTAGTTGCCCTGTTGAAATTAAATTTCTGCTTAACTTTGGAACATGCCTTACCTCACGTAGTAGCCAATGATTCCCATTCTGCAACTTAATCTTGATTCTTCCCTTTCCAACAATGTAATAGGGTTCGTTATCTCCTAAATAAACCAGCACAAAATCCCCTTGGACATAATAAAGAAAATAACTTCTATGGGGGGTAGCATGAAATGAAGTCCCTGAATCTAACACCCAAGAATCATCAGCAATATCAAGGGAAAGAATCAAAGCATCCTCATCAGATTTATTACTTACCACATTCGCCTCTTTACTTCCTTCCTTTTTGTCTCCTTTATTTTTTGAAGACCAGCAATCTTTCTTCAAATGACCCGGCTTACCACAGTGCTAGGAATCCCTCTTGTCTCTAGATTGGGACCTTTTTTCCTTTGATTTTCCTTGTGACTTCCCACAATTTCCAAAATTGTTTCCTCTTTCCTTTGTTCTGCCCCTACTTTCTGCATTTAAAACACTGCCTGATGTGGATGTTCTACCTAAGCTTTTCCTACGGATTTCCTCACTCAAAATAACACCAACATCATCAAATTTCAATGTATTCGAGCCATAAACATAATTGCTAACAGCCATTACCAAGCTATTCCAGCTTTTAGGCAAAGAACAGAGAATCAAAAGATCCCTAATTTCTTCATCAAAGTTTACTTTTATAGAAGTTAATTGACTGGTGACTGTATTAAACTCATTTAAATGATCATTAATTGACCCACCTTCTACCATTTTTATATTAAATAAGCACTTCATAAGAAATACCTTATTCGAAGCGGAAGGCTTTTCATATAACTTCGCCAGGGTTTCCATCAACTCTTTAGTTGTCTTTGTTGTTGTAATAGTGAATGCCACCGATTGTGCCAGGCATAAAGGAATACTGCCAAGAGCCTTTCTATGCAAAATATCCTAGTCCTCATCAGACATTGTTGCGGGTTTCTTGGTTTTCCCTTCCAATGGCCGCCATAAATCCTTTTGATAGAGATAGTCCTCCATCTGCATCTTCCATAACTGATAGTTCTGCCCATTAAACTTCTCAACCTTCTTACCCTTGTCTACCATTGCTCCCACTCAACCGTGAGACTCCCCCTTAGCTGTGAGACCTTCCTATAGATGATAATTGAAACACAACCCACTCTAGTACCACTTGTTAGGGTTAGAGATGGCAGATATCTAACAATTAAATGCAGATTTAATTAATAAATAGAGAAACTAAAACACACACGGAATAAATCATAACATAGAGAATTTAACGTGGTTCACCCAATTTGGGCTACATCCACCAAATTGCAGCCATCCAATACTTTTATTATCCAGTGCAAAACTTATTACAATCTTGCGAATAATCGCGTTCCTCATCATACTGTAACACCCATCCGAACCCCTTTTTAACAAGCTTAGAAGCTTCCAGATTTTGGGTTCTACAAAATCAGATTTTTCCTTTTTCATTGATTTTTCGGGGTGTACATAATACCATGGGCTATACAATATAGCATGCTCAGTCACCACATACCAACACAAACCTCTTTATCAATCTTTAGATTTTGAACTTTAATCAATTTGAAATGTGAAAGACTATTCTTTAGAATGAACTTTGCCTTATTGTTTGCTTCATGTGCCTTGATTTCATCAGCTATACTCAGACCATTACTAGGAGGAATGTAGGAAATATTATAAGCTTTCTCAATATCATATCCACAATACTCCATATATTCTTCCATATTTATTTTCCAAAGGGAATAATTAGTCCCATCGAACTTATGAAACTCAATAGTGATCTTCACCATCGCGGACCTTCCTCAAGCGGTTAAGCTCTTCTCCAAGGAACCAAGATCCGATACCAATTGTTGAACAAGATAACTAAGAGGGGGGGTGAATAAATTGTAGCAAATTTAACCTTTAAAAACATTCACCAAAAATCAGATCTATAATCATTCACAAATCCTTTACTTTGCTAATATGATTAATCATTAAGTGTAAAAGTTGAAACTAAAAGAACCAAAACCATACACACAATAAAACTAGATTTAGGTGGAAAACCCTAATAAGGGAAAAACCACGATGAGGATTAGCTCACAATATAGAGAATATAAAAATTGAATACAAAGGATCGTTGCTATAAAAGCTCATTGCCAAAACATGACTCATTGTCTGGAACAAGACTCACTATCCAATAAGGGTTAACCACCCGAAAGGCTCACTGCCACATAATTACAAAATAATACAAAAGAGATTTGTTATAGAGAGAAAAAAATCTCAATGTAATAGAGATTTCCACCACAATTCGCTCACACACTTGTAGACATGCTTGAATGATAGAGTATACCTTCAACTCACTACCTCTAAAAACTTGCCACTTGAATTTTGCATTGATTTGCTCAAACTTGCATCACACACACACTATTTCGCATCTATCTCACATCTATCTTGCTCTTGCATTCATCCACATATTTCTCAACCATCTCAACTTATATTTATACCATCTTCAACTTTGAAACTCATCCAAAGTTAGCCACACACCATTTGTATTTACAAATTCAAATTAGGTCGGCACCAAAACATTATACAGTGGAATTAGAATGAGGGCAACCCAAAAACACACTTAATGAGGACCTAAATAAGTCTCAGCATGCCTCAACATGCTTCCATGATCTTCGTAAGTAGTGCTTAACACAAGGTTGGCCATACCAGTGTACAACACATAAGTCAATTAAACACACTCAACCTCAACATGATCCAATCTTTCCGAATAAAAAAATTAACTTTAACACAACCTCTTCAACATATCCTAAGAACTGCAAGTCATAAGATTTGAACAAGAAGAAATTTGAAGCAACTATATTTCTCCCGGACCTTAGCCAGACACATTGAAAAGCACAATTCACAACTGGTGAACATAACTCGCACTGTACAACGATCCAAAAACCAAAAATATGGATATAACAACTTCCAACAATCATGAACAATTCCTCATATCCTCACTAGCATAGCAGCACATTCTAGAGAAAAACCTAGAGTGAACACTGAATACCTGCAACCTTTCTTTATTACAATTTTCTCAATATCCTCGACATATACAGCCAATAACCAACATACATGACATCAATGACAATAGCAACTAGTTGACCAGTTGACATCAATGACAATACCTTCATACTTACAACAGAGGTTAGTAACCAAGTGGGTGTTGATATCAATTTTAGTCCTTTCCTTTGTGATGTTGGAAGAAGTGTGATTTAGACCCTAGATTCCTTTTTCCTATTATGTGTTATTATCTATTTAATATTACCTTTTTTTCTTAAAATGCTTTAATATATATGAATGTGCTTCGTAAATGAATCTTGATGGAAATATGATGAATGAATGTTTGATTTAATTTAATGGTTTATAATGATTCTAACAATGAAGTATATGATGCATATGAATGTATTATTATCAGATAACTACTATTATGATGTACTAATTTGAATGCATGAACAAGTTCAAACCTCCAAAAGAGAGGGGAAGTATCACTCAGGAGAAAAACTTGGTTTGGTAACCCTTAATGAACCTAACTGATCATACACACACTCACACCCTAGTTGGTCTAAGTTGAGTCAAGTTAGTTTTTGTAAATGGTAAGTGATCATTAGTTTTGTAATTTTTTTTATGATGAGGATGCCATCTAAATAGATAAAGACAAAAAAATTGATGAATGCATGGAGGACATCACTTATGAGGCACATAAACATCACAAGAGCATTAGGTAAAAGTTCATAATAATTAATCCATAAAGCTCTTTACTGACATGGACGTTACACACACCAACATGAAGATAAATATTTTCTCAAATGAAAAGAAGAACCTATCTATCTTGAAAGAATCACTAACGTTTTTCTGGTTAAATATGATCTTAGCTATCCCAAGGCTCGAGAATGTCAAATCTTGATGCACTAGGTTCACTCAGGGTTTGTTGTGTAAAATTTGTTATTAATCACAAGGGGCCTATTATTTTCTGTCTTAATGATGGTTGTACCAAACTGAGTAACATAAAGATATAGTAGATTCAACATGTATTACTCCACAATTTCATGAATGAAAATTATTTGTAGGAAATTTTTCATGAATTCAAACCATTTTCAATAAATACTTAACATGTAATTAAAGAAAAGCATTAAATATCCTAAAATTTCAAGTCTCCCAATTATTATCCATGTATACAAGGTATGTGCAGGATCATGGGGGTCCAAACTAGGCCCCTAAGTCGCAATGAAAATTCAGAAAAATAGAGTTAGGCAACTTGACATAAAAATTTGAATAGGTTATTAACATAATTTGAAAAATATGTAAGAACAAAAATTGTGGCAAATTGAATGTAATTTCTAGGCTACTAGTGTTTTTTGGAAAAAGGTCTATTTTGCAAAAAAAATGAAATTTCAATGCAATGGTACTAAATTTTTAGGAAAAAGATAAGAAGTAGGTGTATGTCTGACCACCCTACATACAAGAAAAAACTAATATTTTTTTTTCAAACTTTCAATATATGTAGAAGACACATGCTCAGATGTGTCATATTTTTTTTATTATTTTTTTTCATGAAAATAATTAGTTATGATTTTTTATTAGAACATTTCAAAATTATTAAAATGTGTGTGTCTGACCACCATAACTTGGTCAAAATTTTATGAAATTCAATTTTTTTAATCCTATATTATGCGAAGCATAGAATGTGACACATCTTTTAGGTTTGAAAAATGTGAAGTAGTTTGAAAGTTATAGAAGTTTTTCAATCAGCCTATCAATCAGGACTTTAGTCGTAGTGTATGTAGAAAATCAATAATAATTATTTATTAAATTCAAAATAAGGAATATCTTATATTGGTGGAAAGCTGAATTTTTTTTCTATAAACCCTTTTCGTTTCATGAAATTTGGATTAAAAAAGGTTGTCAGCTACAAGGGCGAACTTCAGAAAACTAAGCAAATTTTGTAAACATGTTTTTTAGGTTGACTTTCCAGGTTAGGAAATCCTGAACCAAATCTTGAGCCTACTGATTTTCTCAGAAAAATGGATATCTGTTTAGAACATATATCTGTTACCTATATTATTTATAATACATAATATTTAATATTTTCATATATACTAACATACTAATATATTATATATATTATATATTATATATATTATATATTATATATTATATATTATGTATTATATTATATATTATTATATTATATACTATATACTACATATATTTTGTATAGTATATTATATATTATATTAATATTATGTAATATATATTAAATATATTATATAATATATTTAATTTACATAGTATATATTATATATTTATTGATGTGTGGTCAAATCACATGAGAGAGAGAGAGAGAAACCTAAGAGAGAGGGAGTGGGAGGGACTTGAGAGAGAGAGTGTGAGAGAGAGAGACCTAAGAGGGATGGGGAGAGAGAGACAGTTGAGAGGGAGAGAGACCTAAGAGGGAGGCAGAGAGTGAGACTTGAGAGGGAGAGAGGAAGAGAGAGAGAGACCTAAGAGGGAGGCAAATAGCGAGACTTGAGAGGGAGAGAGAGACATGAGAGGGAGAGAGGAAGAGAGAGAGAGACCTAAGAGGGAGGCAAATAGCGAGACTTGAGAGGGAGAGAGAGACATGAGAGGGAGAGAGAGTGGGAGGGAGAGACTAGAGAGATATACTTGAGAGAGATGGAGATAGAGAGATACTTGAGAGGGAGAGTGGGAGGGAGAGAGGGAGAGATAGAGAGGGATAAAGAGAGAGACTTGAGAGGAGAGAGAGTGGCAGGGAGAGACCTGAAAGAGAGTGAAAGAGAGAAAGACTTGAGAGCGAGAGAGGGAGTGGGAGGGACCTAAGAGGGAGGGATGGAGAGAGTCTTGAGAGAGAGAGAGAGATCTGAGAAAGAAAGAGGGATGGAGAGACCTAAAAGAGAGAGGAGTGGGAGAGATTTAAGAGTGAGAGGGAGAGAGATAAAGAGAGAAGGACTTCAAAGGGAGGGAGAGAGAGACTTGAGAGAGAGAGAGTGGGAGAGAGACCCAAGAGAGAGACCTAAGAGAGAGAGGGTGAGAGAGAGGGAGAGAGGGAGAGAGGGGGAGAGAGTTATTTAGTTAGGGAGAGAGGGAGAGTGGGAGGGAGAAACCTAAGAGAGAGGGGGAGAGAGAAAGAGAAAGAGACTTGAGAGAGAGAGGGAGTGGGAGGGACCTGAGAGATAGACCCATGAGGGAGGGAGAGAGAGTCTTGAGAGGGAGAGGGTGAGAGGGAGGGAGAGAGAGAGACTTGAGAGGGAGGGAGAGATACTTGAGAGGGAGAGAGAGAGAGAAGGAACGAGAGAGACCTGAGAGAAATATAGAGGGAGGGAGAGACCTAAGAGAGAGAGAGGGAGTGGGAGGGACTTGAGAGTGAGAGGGAGAGGGAGAAAGAGAGAAATACTTGAGAGAGAGAGAGAGATAACTAAAAGGGAGAGAGAGTGGGAGAGAGACTTGAGAGAGAGAGAGAGCCAAGAGAGAGAGGGTGGGAGGGAGGGAGGGAGAGAAGGAGAGAGGGGGAGAGAGTTATCTAGTTAGGGTGGAAGGGAGAGACTTGAGAGAGATGGAGTGAGATGGACCTAAGAGAGAGTTATTTGCACCAGAAGAGATCTCATCCATGTTGCTTATTTTAATGTGAGGTGAAGAATGAGGTTATTGTAATGTGCCTACTTATTTTAATGATGCATAGAAGAGGGCCACAAAGGATGTTGGTAAGATTGCAAGCCTCAATGTCATGCGAACAAATATCAAGCCAACAGCCACAACTATAACTTATGGCATCCATGATATATTCACTGGAGAAAGAAGTGTTCTCGTCTTCGATTTGGGTGGAGGTACATTCGATATGTTTGTTCTTTCTATTTGAAAGGGTAATATTTTCATCAAGGCCAGTAGAGGGGATATGCATTTGGGAGGTTAGGATTTTCATAATAGAATGCTTAATTACTGTGTTCAAAAGTTCAATACAAAATACAAGTTGGATATCAGTTATAGTGCCAAAGTTAGAGAGGGAGAGAGTATAAGATATATAATATATAGTGTATATAATATATAATATATTATTTATATACTATGTAGTATAAAATGTATATTATATAATATAGTATATAGTATATAAATTAAATAATAATATATCATAATATATAATATAATATATTATGATATATTAATATACAATACAATTATTTATATTAATAATACATAATATTGGTTTTCTATGTTATTTTGTTTATAAAAATTGAATGATAATGGATATCCATTAGTAATGAATATCCGTTATTTATTGTATAAGTATGCATACATATTAATATATAGTATAAATTATATACTATATAATAAATACCTTAATAATAATAATATTAACATATATAATAACATATATAATAATATTAATTTAATATATTAATATATTTATCTAAATATATTAATATATATAAGTTAAGAAGAGGAGAGAGAGAGAGAGAGAGAGAGAGAGAGAGAGAGAGAGAGAGAGACCTGAGAGAGAGAGTGAGAGAGAAAGACTTGAGAGAGAGAGAGGGAGAAAGAGGCGAAGGAGAGTGGGGGAGAGGGGAAAGAGGAGAGACCTTGAGAGAGAGAGAGGAGAGAGATTGAGAGTGGGGAGAGAGGAGAGGAGAGGAGAGTGGGGGGAGGAGAGCACAAAGGAGAGGGGGAGAGGGCAGGAGGGAGAGAGAGGGAGAGACTGAGAGAGAGAGGGAGAGAGAGGGGGAGAGACTTGAGAGAGAGAGAGAAAAGAGACTTAGAGAGAGAGAGAGGGAGAGAGACCGAGAGTGGGGGGGGAAGAGAGGAGAGACTGAGAGAGAGAGAGGGAGAGACTTGAGAGAGAGAGAGAGGGAGGGAGAGATGGAGAGACTTGAGAGAGAGAGAGAGAGAGAAAGACCTGAGAGGGAGAGAATTGAGAGAGAGGGAGAGAATTGAGAGAGAGAGAAACTTGAGAGAGAGAGAGGAGAGAGAGAGTGGGGAGAGAGAGAGGGAGAGGTATTAATATACAATATAATTAAATACTATACAATATGTTAATTTAATATATACCTTAATAACAGTATTAATGATATTATATAAATATATATAATAAATTAATTTAGTATATTAACATATAATATATATATATATATAATATATATATATTTAATATATAATATAAAATATATCACAATATAATATATTAATAGTATTATGTTAATAATAATTCTTAAAACTAAAGCAAACATATATATATTTCATTTGCTATAGGTTAAAAAGATAGAAGCATAAGTAGTGACAAGTATATCAAGTGCAAAACATAATGGATATTTGTTCAAAACAAATATCCATTTGTAATGAATATTCATTTTGAAACGAATATCCGTTTACTGAGTTATATAAAAAATAAAAAATGGGACCGTTTTGAGCATTCCAACGGTCCCCACATTCCTTTTGTCATTGAAACTGTTGTCACCTAGAAATTGCACCCTATGCACAGAGATTGAAACTGAGCTTTCTAGAGCAACGTTGGATCACTCCAAGGTTGTGGGTCACCTGAGATTGGAGTGAACCTCCGGAGAAGGCCTGCTTCCTTTGGGTATCACCTAAACTAGTGATTCCATGAAGGTAAAAGGAGTGCATACAAATAATGAAACTATGCTAAACTATTCCTATGGTGATACAACGAGTTAATGAGAAATCATGAAACAGACACAGGAAGAACATACACTGGAAAGCGAAAGACAACGTTCTCACTTACTTAACATAACCCCTTTAAACTCATGCACTATTCTTAACATGCCCGCTCTACATGCATTTCTTAGGAAGGAAAGATGAATTTCACAACCTTAGGTATGAATACAGATTTTTAGAAAAACACAGCTAAGAACTTGCATAGTCTAAAATACAAAAATAAGAGTAATACAACATTAACAGTAGCTTCCCAAGTAAACTCTGTGTTATATTCTAGATTCCAGCTGAGTTACAAAAACATACATTTGTTGAGAAAGGATTCACAAAATCACTAACTCTTCTGAGTGTATTCTCCCAACTATCTACAAAAAGGAAAAAAGCCTTATAAACCAAAATGTGTCAGCCCCTTAGGGCTTACAAAATATCAGTCCTTGGAGTAGATTTTTCCCTAGATCTTTTGGATGAAATAAATGTAGGACCTTGCGTGTCCTTGTTGTATGTGTTGGTGGAGAGCTACTGCCTAGAGAAGCCTTCTGATCTTTCCACAACCACCACATTTATTTTGATCCTGGCATCATGTCCTGTTCGAACCACCTTGGTTGAATGCTTTGAATGCCCTGAGCTCACAACAGATACGTGTCGCATTCATTCTATTGACATCCTTCATTCTGATCAGACTGCCACTACTCGTCTCAGCTCCTCATGGTTGGTCGAGCGTATTCCACGCAGTCTCTGCAGGCAGTTAGAACTCTTTTGAAAAGAATCGCATCTTGGCGAGACACTGAAAGTGTCTCGCCGATGCTATTATTTCATCTAAAACTATCAGCACAGCATGGATATATCGATGAGAGTCTTTATCGAGCTTCAGAACTCATACTGAAGTTGCCTCTGTGGTCACCAAGACATTCCATTCTCGCTAAGACTTCTTAGCGAGCTCCTTTACTTACCCTGAAGTGCCCAGTCAATGTAACCTTCATCCTTTGGCAAGACGCTTTGCCGAAGGCAATATCCTATGTCGAGCCCTCTCTATTTCTTTCGGCAAGAGGCCATTAGTGTCTTCCTGAATGCATTTTACCTTACCGAGCTTCGCTTTCCTCTCACAAAGAGATCACCGAGTCGGAGAGACACCATAGCGAGGATCAAATGTTGTACGGATACCCGCTTCTATTGTTGAGACCACATGATGTCGGTAAGACATCGTGTCAAAGGCACCCACCTAAGCCAAAGAAACATTCCTCCGCCAAGTCATCCACTTATCGACAAGACATCATGAGTCGGGGAGACATCCCGGCGACTTGAAAACTACACCGAAGGCTCATTGTTGTCAACGAGACCTCTGAAATGTCCTGCCGACTTTCTCCTTAGATGATTTTCATGTTGAATCTCCCTAGGGTAGTTTCTCCCTCTGAGTTCCCCATGACCTAGCAATAGATGTAGAGTCTTTTCCCTCATGTGAATGTTTCATTGGCCTCTCGAAGATCTAACATATGATTATCTTGCCTGATTTAACTATAGATGAAATATAGGCAACATAAATCTCGTGCTTTTTGTCTGTATCACACAAACTCTAGCTTTTGGGAGATTCTTTTACACTTTATTAACAATTACAATCATTTGTGTGTGTTTTTTTGTTTGTGTAATGGGGAGCAGTAGTCACCGCAAGAGAAAAGGAAAGAGGTAACTAACAACAAATCAAATTGAAGCATATAGAGTAAAATATAGAGAAAGACATAGGAAAAAAAGACAAGGTATGAAAAATATTCAAGTTGAAGCTTCTTTTGCACCACTAAATGTTAATTCAAGTGAAGTTGAAATATAATTTGAAAATATTGAAATTGAAATTGAAAATGTTGTTGAAAATGTTATTGAAAATGAAAATGTTGTTGAAAATAAAATTGTTATTGAAAATGTTGAAAATGTTGAAAATATTGAAAATGTTGAAAATATTGAAAATATTGAGAATGAAAATGTTAATAACATTGAACTTGAAAATGAAAAATGTTGGAATTGTTATTGAAAATGTTGAAAATGAACCTTATATAACACCTAATTACATGAGAACCCCTAAATGGTTGCTTGAAATATATGAGAACATAATAGATAATCTACAAGGAAAAAGGTTGCAATGAACGGTTCATTTGGAGGCTACCAATATGTTCAATAAATACTTTTCCAATAAGACATTAACCGAATAATGTCAACTTTTTGTGCAATTGCTTAAGTCTTACACAATGAGACCATTATTAAGAAAATTGAAGATTCGTGTCACCAAATTTTTAAAAAAAATAGTATTATTGTAAAAAATATTTTTAATGCTCTAACGTGATCATGTAGCCTCAAACAAAGAGTTTATAAGTCTCATAGTTTCTGAGTAATAGCCCATCAAAGATTGCAGCCTTTTTGCACTTTGAACTCTTAAGGGATCGAGTCAGTTGAATGTAGGTCAGAGTGATTTAGCGTGTTTGGGTGTGAAAGAGGACCATGCATAGTGTAAACGTACCCATATAGATGTGTTGGAACAGTCGATTTGGGCGTACGAGTTGCAAAATGAAAGTTGCACCACTTTGTAACTTTACACTATTTGCATTTGACAACTTTTTCCTCAACTAAAAACTCATCACCATAGGAAAATGCCTCTGAGATAGCAAAGACCGAGAGAAGTTATTGTAGAAGGTCTCAACATAATCCTGTAGCCTTAAATGAAGAGTTTGTAAGCATCACAGTTTCTGAGTAATAGCCTATCAAAGATTGCTACCTTTTTTGCACTTTGGACTCTTAAGGGATATCACTAGTCCAATGTAGCTCAAATTTTTTTAGCATATTTGGGTTCAAAAAAGGACCATGTCTAGCCTAGACATATCCATCCAAACGCATTGGAACTATTTTTAAAGCAGACTAACCTCCTTTTCATTGACAATAAAATCTTCTTCTTATCTTTTCATTCCTTTTCTAAGTGGTTAATTTTAGTCTTCAATTGTTTTGCTTCAATTTCAACACTTAGGACAACAAGATCCCTTTGTTTGATAGATTTTTCAATGGTTAGGACAACAAATTCATCATTCAAATCCACCTTAAGCACCATCTCTCACTTTCTTTTCCTTCACAAATTCTTACCAAATACAAAACCTCAATTACATTAGGTTGAATGGCATATATGACAACAATTGCGATATAGCAAGTTTGGTGTGGGTCAAGGTTGATTGACATATATGACAATATCATATGAGTGTTATTTCTTTTGTACAAACTGGTGCATTATGACTAGTGTGCATCAAGCCCATATGGTATGTCTAGTTTTCTTATTCATGCATTATGGTTAGCAACATTCATTGTTGTGCATTACGATAATACAAATTGCATGTAGAAGGTCAAATAACATGCATGTCATGGAGTTGTATTTGGTTTGTTTAATGGTTGTATCACACTCATTTGGTTTGTTTGATGGTTGCATCATGGTTGAGTGATGTCTTAATTATTGATCATGATTATTGTATATATTTTCACATAAACAATCTAATGAGCATGTACCTTGTTCAGTTGTAAGGACTTTGTTTGAAGGTTGCATCAAACCCCTATGGTTGAAAGATAGTGATTCTTATTCATGATGATTTTATACCTTTTACATGTTATTAAGCTTGAATGAACATTGAGTGACATTTATTTTTATCAAGATGATTATATTACTTTTGAATGAACACTATAATGACATATATTTCATTAAGTTGTATCCATTTGTTTGAAGTTTTTAATCAATCAAAAGAATCAATGACATAAGATTGTCATAAGTTGCTCTTTTCATCTTTTTTTCCTTGTCTATGAGACCACAATTCTTTGAGGCATATTTTCAAATAGTTCTTCTCAACAAATATTATACAATGTTTCTCATACCATTTTTCATTAATGTTAACTTCTTTTGAAATAAAAATCAGCTGCCCACTTTATTACAAGAGTTCAAAAAACAAAATAATGTCAAATTTAAATGCATTCAAGAGAGCTTTAAATCATGTGTATTCTCAAATCGAGTGTTTGATAAAAATGCTTTGGTAGACATGTATGAAAAATGTGGTACAATAGAAAAGGTAGTGAATTGTTTGAAAAGACCTCAAAGAAATGTGGTCTCATGGAATGTAATGTATGCGAACCTTAATATGAATGAACTCTATCATAGATGGATTACCAATTGTAATTCATAAGTTCTATTAAAATGCAATTTCGTTAATCTATAATATGTTATTGATCATAACTTTAAGTCATTCTAAGATAATTATACATTCTATTTTGATGAATCAAAGTAGAAAGACATGCACATGAGGAATAAATTAGATCAAATATCAATTATTATATATCAAAATGTAGAATAATTGTGTTTTTGCATATACAAATTTGGCATATATGCCTACTTAGAACAAGTTTTACAAATTGTGGCATATATGTCATCTCAAAATCTATCAAATCTTAAATACATATCAATCTATATCAAATCATAATCCTGCATTGGACCATCAAAATCAAGCCTCCTTGAAGAACTTAGTTTCTCTCAAGCTTCCTACACAAGAACAATTCAAACCACAAATTAGATTAATTATGTGAATGGTTGAAAAGATAGATTAGTAAATAGAAACATATACTGTCATTTATAAATTATGAATTTAACATCAAAATCACTATATGTGTACTATATTATATTAGTATTGCAATTCTTGTTTACCTCAAGTCTTGCTCTCTTTTTTGCAAGACGATCGGCATATGATTGTCCCTTGGGATGATTAGGAGTCCTTGTATAAAGAAATGGTCACACACTCATCATAGTGTTGAGTGGGGTAGAGGACTATAGCAGGTAAAATAAAAATGATATGAATTAACATATATTTTTTGACAAATAATCATATTTATTCAACATATATCTACTCCTATCTAAATGTAAATATATGCAATATAAAATAAACACATACTTGTTATGATGCTTCTACACTAGATGGGCTCATGGTGGATGAAGTAGCTAAGATGGTTTTCTATATAAAAAATGACAAGAATGTAACACAATTTAAATGCACATGAACATATAATCATAATGTCAAGACTATAAAAAAAATATATACTTGTTGTGCAGCTTCTTCCAATGGGTCAGGCTTAGTCAACATGGCTATAAAAGAACCAGGTTGCTGCATAAAAAGACAAGATTACATTAGACTATCAATCTATGTAGGACATGTATTTAAACATAATAAATTTCAAAAATTAATATCTAAATAATAATTTAAATGATATCGTATATTGAGTCCCTAGGCAAAATGAAATGGCTGATTGCGTAACCTCTTACACTTGGGAAATTTGGTCCTCTTTCAGCAACTGTTAAAGATTCCACCACATAAACATATATTAGTACAAATATCTCTTATAAAATATGAAAGAATTTAGATAAAAGACACTATGAAATTACTTTAAGTCTTACAGATGCTCCCACATCATCCTTGGTAGCTGATGTCTCTCCTAGAAATGGTCCACTTTGTGCTCTATCAACTCCTACATCTGACATATCCTAGACCTCATAGTCAGATGTGTCTATGGGAGCCTCAGTGGACCGTCGAAGAGGACCCAAGCATAAATTGTTACACGTCATGCAGTAATGGGGTGCACAAACATGTGCAAAAGAGGATGGTGTACCAATTGGAACTAATGTAGTAGGCACATCACCATCATTCTGGGATGTATCAAGTGCATCACCATCATGATGAGATGCACCGTCATACGACTGCGTAACATGATGGCTCTGCGTGACCAAATGATCACTCAATGAATGTAAGGAAAAAATTCTTTGACTCCCTACATCTAAAGCAATCTTTGGGTAAGGTACTGGATTTGGGGAAGTAATAGGTAGAGCAAGAAGAATTGGGGTGACTTATTGTGCTCTAGGTCTATCCTGTGGCATCCCCTTACCCACACCTTGGAAATCTCGCATGTCAAAGTAATTGACATGCCTCCCTAGGATAAACTCAACATATAATTTTTGAAGAAAATACTAAGGGATGCTAAGATTGTTGTTGGGTGGTTTATCAAAAACCATCCACCAACATCTCCAAAAATTAACTAATATTCCTCTATGTGTGCACCATTTAATTGAAAATTTTGGCTTCCACACATTTATGGGTTGTCCTGTTTTGGGATTGATGAATAACTAGGCTAATTGGGCTTTGTTAATATCAAGTTCCCTCACACCATCATATGATAAACCATTGGCATAAAATTTTCTTTGTTCCTCTCACCATTCTGCAAACCTATTGTGCTGATTTTCCAAAGCTTCAACATTTGAAATGATTGTTTCTAAAGTGTTTTTCACATCTGATAGTTGAGGGAGTGTATCATAAATTCAACATACATTTCTCAATTGATCTAAATTTCTATGAATAGATTTGTGTATTGTTGGCACATTTTGGTTTGGAAACAATAATCGCAACAAAGGAGGATTTGGAGGGTTTTCATCTCGAGCGGGGTTAGGGTTTTCATGTTGAGTGGGGTTGGGATCAGCCATTCTTAAGCCTGTTAATTGATAATTTTTTTCAAAATTAACAATAATTTTAAGACAATAAAAGACCTATTAAAAATCCTATTTTTGACTATAATTCACAAAAAAACAATGCGAAACTAATTTAAATTGAAAGAAAACATTAAAATCCATAAATACCTTTGAAATGTGATTGATTTGAGCAAAAATATTAACCCCCAAACAAATATCCAAGCCATTGAATGCAAAACCCCACGTAGACTATGGAAGAAATGAGCTCTCGGGTTTTTTGTTTTTTATTTTATGGAATAGGAAACGGATATCCGTTTCCTTTATGTACTTTTTTTAATAATTGGATGGGTTCGAGACCCAACCACTATATACATATGCATTTTTTTTAATAATTGGCGGTTTTTTTCAAAATGTAAGGTAATCATTTATTATTTTATACTATAATATAAAATTATATTATATAATATATTTTATATATTATATTATAATGTAATATAATATATATGATTATATAATATATATTATATTATATATGATATATATTATATTATTTATAATATATATAATATAATATAATATAATATTATTATATAATATTATATAATTATTGTATGTGTGAAATTTGTGAGTTAGTAAATCAATAATAAGACACACAAACATCAATGAGATGTATTATATTAAAGATTTGAATCATAAAAATAGTCTAATTGCAATGAAACAAATCTCTAAAAACGTTCCATTATTCTTTATTCTTAAGGATTCATTAAATCATATTGGCTCTCAGATTTTATGTGTGCACTATGATTGTTAGAATGACAACCTAAGAAACGAGATTCTATTGAATGCAAGAATATAAGTTCCTACATGATATTGCATGATGCAAATGATAGTGGGGATATTGACAATGGATAATGATACTAGATTATATGATGCAAATGTTGTATACAAGCCAAGATGGTAACTAAAATGCAACTATAAACTAAGACGTGATTCTAATTTAACATGATACTACAATGCTCAAATGATAAATGCTAAATATTCTAAACTCAAAAATATGAATGTTCCAAATGCTCCAATGTTATTCTTGCATAATAAGTTTGCTCAAAGATGTGATGTAAAATGTTGTAGAATGGACTTGTATTTATAGGATTTCCAAAGCATCTTGTGATGTGGCAGCAATCAATGGTCAAGATTCAAACATGAGAGATGAACGGTGGAGATGGAAGAATCATGGAGGATGTTCCCTTGACCAAAGGAAACATGCCAAATGTATGAGAGAATCAAGTGTGTGAGATTGCCAAGTGTCCAACATGTGCCTAAATTCAAATTGAGAATTTAAATATTAGACATATTTAAATACATGTGACATTTGAGGATGTGGCAAAAAGTGTTGTAGACATGTGACTAAATTTGAATTTGAAATTATTCAAACTTAGTGAGAAGATATTTAATTAAATAAAAAAAAACTATAGACATTTGTTTATTTAATTAAATTTAGAAGAATGTGGTTTAAGATGAAGAATTTAGAAAAGTGTGAACTATATAAATAAATTGAGAATTTATTTATAAGTAGATGAAATAAAAGGGGTCATTAATTAAATAACTAGTATTTGATTAGTTAATTGTCTTCACCAATTTTAGGTGTATACATTTTTCCCCTCTTTGAAGTAATGTGTTTACATGTTGCTTCAAAGAATACTTTGTTGCTGATGTCAACAAAAAAAAAATTCAATGCCCCAGACGCTGATTTTCAAGTGATGATGGATATATTCCCCCTCGAGAGATAAATCGGTGAATTTTTGAATTTTTAAGATTTTTTTGAAAATTTTGATGATTTTTCGATGATGTGATGTTGATTTCAAAATTTTATGATTCAGAAATGATTTATCTCCCAAAAAATGATGTTTAAGCCACCAGGTGATAATTTGATGAATTAAAGCCCCTTTTGAAAAATAAACAACCCTATAAAAATCCCACTTAATTAACCTTTAAAAGGTTAAAAAGGTGATTGAAAAGTTCATTTGTGCATTTTGGATTTTGAAATTGAGAGTGATTGAGTGATTTAGCAATTTTGAGCAAAATGGTGATCCCTTATCACACACATTGGTTTGAGTGTGTCAGACGTCACAACTACCCAATAGCGTACGTACCTCTGGTATGTATCCCAAAAAACCTCCCTCATAATTTGTGCAATTCATTTTCCCACTCTTTTTCATGTTTTAAATTTGGTTTAATTTTCTCTAGCGCATAGAAACCTGATGTAGAACATAGATGAACTATTCTAGCGCATAGGTGGATTTAGCGCTTAGGTGAATTGTATTTGCGTATTGATGAGATGGTGTAGCGCATAGGATGATTCAGTGCATAGGGACTTTGTTCCGGCACATCTGTGAAATTGTTTGATGCATATGATAGTTTTGCGCATTGAATCCCTATTTTAGTGCATTGATGAATTTTTCTAGCGCATAGAGTTTTTCAGTGCATTGAAGCACTGTTCTAGCGCATTGGTGAAATTTAAACCATATTGATGAATTTTTTTTAATTAGACTCCTTGATGTCGATGATGTTTTATCGCGTCAGCCTTTGATTTGATGATGATTGATGATGTTGATAGATTAGATTTCCATTGATCTCATGATAGGTGAGACTCAATGATAGGATGATGATAATTGACCTCATGATAGGCGAGGATCAATGATAGGTTGATTGACCTCATGATAGGCAAGATGCATTGATTGATTGATAAACCTCATGATAGGTGAGGTTGAATTGATTGATGAACCTCATGATAGGTGAGGTTGAATTGATTAATTAACCTCATGATAGGCAAGGTTGAATTGAGTGATGAACCTCATGATAGGCGAGGTTGAGTGATAGATTGATGGGCTGATTGATTTTGATTGATTGACAAGATTATTGATTTGGGATCTTTTGTGATGGTAGGAGCCTTTGACGAATCTGCAAATACAAGAGTGTTTCCCTAGGACATGGGAGTTGATTCCACACCTGGCACTGACTGAGGTAGCTATTATTGCACGATGTAGATTGTCCTCACTGATAGATATGCCCCAGATTAGGATTAACAGGGGTTTGTTGACAACGTTAGCAGAGAGGTGACATAGTGAGCATAACACCTTTCATTTTCCCACTGGCGAGATCACAGTGACTCTGGAGGATGTCTATCGGATTCTACGGATACCTATTATTGGAGAGCTAGTGCTATATGATTCTACTGAGCAGGGTGGGATCGATGCACTTCATAGAGTATTTGAGGATGATCATATATGCGGCTATGAGATTCCCTAGAGGGATATGGTTGATGCTTATGCCACACTATCGTATGTTCTTGTTGTATTCATTGGAGGGTTCCTTTGTCCCGATCACAAGTCAAAGGGACTTTCAATTGGATGGGGTAGGATTCTTGAGAACATGATTGCTTAGGGTACCCAATATGCCTGGGGATGTTGTATGCTCATGCATTTGTACCATGATTTGCATCAGGTTGTCTATTTTTGCAGGGCTAGTTTATCAGCTAGGGTCACATTGCTTCAAATCTGGGCATAGGAGCATATAACGGTCACCTATCCAGTTGGAGAGAGATAGTGTCCTGTTATGAGACCATATGTTCGTGCATACGTAGGTCCAATTGCTCAGCCTAGGCTAGGAAAATTGGAGTACTGGAGGAGGATACTTGATGATTTAGAGTCAGTGACATGGTAGTCATATCAGGATTGTGAGCAGTGGTCAGAGGATGATACTGAGATGCCTTATCTATGCTGGTCAATGTACCTAATTGGGCAGACCCGATTTGTTATTGAGAGATTTTTGTTGTTGAGGGTACTAAGGTGGTATGACAGGGTCCAGTGCATGCCCCAGGGAGTGGCCCATTATGCATGGTGATGGATGGATGTGACAGAGTGGGAACCTATTTTTTCATATGATACAGTAGTTGTGGTGTTCCAGGGTCTACAGGCCATCATTTGGGATGTTCATCCAGAGATCATTGAGGCTTCGATATCAGAGGAGTATGCACAGTATCTATTCTTGCATCCATTCCCACATATCACCATCCTAGATGAGTCAGTGCCATTATTAGAGGAGGAGGAGAGGGCAGTAGGTCATGGGCACAGGTGGTGGAGAGGTGGAGGAGATGAGGAGGAGGAGGAGGTGGAGAGTAGTGATGACAGGGATGGAGATGGAGATGATAGTGATGGGGGTGACAAAGATGGAGGTGATGGAGATGGAGGTGATGGGAGTGGAGGAGATGAGGTTGGTCTCGGTCTAGGTTTAGATGTTCAAGAGTTTAGAGTGCCTCGCAAGAGGTGATCATTGGTTGCAGCATCCTAACAGCATGTGGAGATCAGGCTACCCTCGCAGTAGCAGCAGACTTAGATTGCTACTTTACAAGTGCGGGTTCAAACACTGTAGGGTCAGTTAGAGTAGGTGTAGGGATTGCTAGCACAAACACAAGGACAAATTATTGCACTGACAGTAAAGAGAGATGTTGTGAGATAGCAAGTACAACAGGCACAGGCCTAGGTTCAAGCACATGCTTAGATACAGGCACAGATTGCTATGCTTACTGTAGAGAGGGACACTCTTAGACAGTGTGTGGGTCAATTAGAGGGCATTATCAAGAGACTACAAAGAGCCACAGAGGCCACAGGTTCAGCAGACTATTTCAGAGAGATAGAGTGTAGCGCATAGGAGGAAAAGTTTTACAGAGTGAGATATCATGATGCAATTCCTCCAAAGCGACATGAGAGTTATGCACAATCCCAATTAGGTAGGACTCAGTCTCGGACCACTAGTAGAGGTGTTACATAATCACTTCTGGGAGATCAGAGAGATCCTGGTGCAGGTCTATCTGGTGGGGGAGGCACTGGTCTAGTGATGCTGACACCGTCTGGGGGGAGCATGATAGAGCTCTGATATATGATGACATGACTTGCTAAATTTTGGGACATGATGTTACACTGCCATTTTTTATATTGATGTATCTCTTTATACCTTTGGATATCCTTGTACACTTGACATTATGATTTTGAGGTTATATGATATGTGGCGATGATGATGATTGATCTATGTGTCTATATGTGTTTATGATTTCATGATGGATGCATTTAATTTCTATGTTATGATGCTTATGTGATGCTTATATGATGATGATGTGATATGCAATGGATGTAAATGATGAAACATACGTTATGATTCTATGATTCTTTATGAATGATGTATTATATGATGTATGTGATGGATCCTATTATGCCGATGAAATGTGATGCATTTTATGTTTTTGTACTTTTCTAATGCAAATAAATGATGCAATGAATGTATGTATGGAATGATCGTATGATGGTGCATAGTCCTATGTGTTTATGATGTCTATATGATCATGATCATGATGATTATGATGATTATGCAATGATAAGATGATGTATGCAATGATGATATGATAATGCATGATTGATGATTCTATATGCTTTATGGATGATGTTTTATGCTATGTGAGATGGATTTGATTATGCAAATGATGTGTGATGTGTATGTGATGATTATGCTGATCTAGTCAGTCCTTTTCCAGTCTTGGATTTGAGTAATAACAAATTCATCTTCACTATTGGTTTTAGATGTTCATGACAATGGCATTATGTCTTTCCTGTCCAGTCATGTTTCTCGGCAACTTTTTCTTCTTGGAAATCTTACTCTGCTGGAGATGTCTTTCAATATTATTAATTGTATCCAAGATCCATTTTATTAAAGGAGTAAATGATTTTAGTGATGCATCACGTTCAATTATAGATGCATCAAGTTCAATTATGCCTCTATTAAAATAGGGATGCTTTTCTGCTTGGAAATCTTACTCTGCTGGATATGTCTTTCAATCTTCTTAATAGGACAATTTCTTAATCCATTAATAATTGATGAAATGATTTTGATTATGCAAGTGAGATGCAATGCACTTATTTTTGTGTTTTCTGATGCAAATATTATGATGTAATGCATGGATGGATGAATGTGAATGATGATGCAATTGATGTGTTTTCTAATGTATGCAAATGATGATGCAAATGATGTGTTTTTGGTTGATGTCAAATGTACTCAATCCATTAATAAGAAAGATAACCTCATTGTGAAATTGTTCAAGCTTTGGGAACCCCATATCTATAGATGCAAACTAACATGGATGCAATCTAACTTAAACATGCAGATCTAATATGCCTAGGTTGTCATCGTAACAGTCAATTTTTCGTGCTATTTATCATCATTGAGCCTTTAAAATGTTGAAAGTGGGTACAAACATCAATGGTATAATTTAGACCATGATGACCTGAGTACTACTTCCATGAAATTTGATATTGCAAGTTAACACAAGCATCTAGGTATAATTGAACCGAGATGACCTGAGCATTCCTCACTTAAACAAATAAGAGTCAATCATTTTCCTATGCAAATTCTAAATATCATCAGTGATACTTTGTAGCGCACGTCTCGTGACAATTTGCATAGTAGTAGTGAATCAACTCACAAATAGTAGACAAAGAAAAATCATACTCCTTGGCTCCTCTAGTCCAATACATCATCAAGGTGCTCAAGAGATATGATGACAAAAACCAAAGCACAACAGTTGAACATTCATGCTAAAGTGATAAAGTTACAATTTTGAAAGATCATCATTCATTTAAATTTGCTTTGATTTAATGGATTTATCTATTTAATGTTTGATATCGATGGTTGATGTGTTCATGATTGTGATTGATGTTCAATGTTGGGTTGCACTATGATCATTGTGTTGGTTGTGTTGTCCTACCATTGTTTGGTTGTTGGTTTAAGCTCAAAGTTTATTGCCCCCAATGAGTTTAGGATTTTTTCCCCTAGTCTAGGGTGAGACACGATCGCGATGCCAGGATATATACATGAAGCTTTCCGATGATAGGCAGATTGATGGTGAAAGTGAATGGAAAAAGTGAATGGTTGGCATGCTCAAATAGATGGAAAAGATAATCTATCACAAATAGCGCTTGTTGCCAAGTTTTCACTACTTGTTTTTATTGCACTTTTTTAGATTTTATGATTTTTTTTATCTTTCTCATTTTTCATTTTTTTGTTTTTTTCGCTTTTTTGAATTTTTTTTGTTACCAACACACCTATTTTCCAAGTTTTCATCAAGGCAACCATTTTTTTAGGACATTTTCTAATGTTTTTGTATTTTTTTCAAGACTTTTTCCAATGCACTAGATGATTCAGGTGTAGAATTTCTTGAGATGCAGGCTATTGAGGGGTTCATCAAACAAATCCCCTTCCATTGTGGACAACTGATATGCTCCTGGTCTGAAGACTGATACAATGAAAAAGGGAGCTAGCCAGTTTGGTTCAAATTTCTCCTTCTTTTCTCGATCTTGTTGATTACGGGGATTTTCTTTTAGAACTAAGTCACCTACCTAAAATGTTCTAGGCTTTAGTCTGTGATTGTAACTTATGGATATCCTCTATTGATAAGCTTTTAGGTGTTCAACTGCTTGTTGATGACGCTCATCCAACAATTCTATTTTTTGTAACCTAGACACTCTATAAACCTCATCTAAAATGATCCCCTTTAGTGACACAAGTAGTGATGGTAGCTCAATCTCAATAGGTAGAATGGCCTTTGATCCATAGACTAGAGCCTAGGGTGTGGCTCATCTCGAGGTGCGGATACTGGTTTTGTAAGTCCACAAAGTAGGGTTCAGTTGAATATGCCAATCACATCCAACATCGTTGATGGTTTTCTTTAGGATTTTCAGGATGGTTTTGTTTGAGGCCTCTACTTGGTTGTTTCCTTGAGGATAGTATGGTGTAGAAAACCGATGTTGGATATGAAACCTCTCATAGAGTTCTTGAACATCCTAATTCTTGAAAGGTCTATCATTGTCTGTAATAATGGATTGAGGAATGCCATAATGACATATGATATAATTTAGGATCAAAGATGCAATTTGTTTTCTTGTGATGGTGGTCAAAGGAACAGCTTCAATCCACTTCGTAAAGTATTATGTGGTTGTGATGATGAACTTGTGTCCATTGGATGAAGATGGATGAATCTTACCTACAATGTCCAATCCCCATTGACAAAAAGGTCATGTTGATGCGAAAGGTTGCAACTCTTGTGCTGGTGCATGTATCAGGCTTCCATGGATTTGACATTTTTTGCACTTTTTGACATATTGAAAAGACTCCTCCATATTCGACCTGTAATACCCCAAACGTAGGAGTTTCTTAGCTAAAGTTAGTCCACTTGAATGTGTACCATAGATACCTACATGAACCTCACGTAAAGCGGTTTTGGCTTCATTACGTTCAAGACACTGAAGGAGAGTACCATCAAGACTCATCGGTAAAGTACATCGGCTATTAAGGAATGTCGAGCTGCTTGTCAAATAAAGTTTCATTTTTGGTTTTAGGACAAATCAGGTGGGAGGGTATTGTCTTTTAGATAGGTGTATATTTTCCCATAGATAGAAGCATCAACCTTGACTAAAGGGTATATGACTTGGTATTCAAGGTTACTGTAGGTAGGTTCAAACACTTGTTCCACCATGAACTCATAATGGGCTCATTTTTTAGGTATTTGAAGGAGAGAGGTAATGGTAGCCATGGCATCAACAACTTTGTTGTCACCTCTAGGAATCTGCTCAAATTTGATCTCCACAAAGTAATTTTTGAAGTCATCAACCATTCTTTTATATGGCATAAATTTATCATCCTTTGTTTGGTAATCATCATTCACCTAATTAATGACTAGTTGGGAATCACCATAAACATGCAACTCTGTGATCTTCCACTCGATTGCTACTTTGATTCCAATGATCAATGCTTCGTATTTGGTTGTGTTGTTAGTATAGGGAAACATCAATCGGTAAGACTTTAGAATGGTATGTCCTTGAGATGTGACAAACAAGATTCCTATGCCTGATCCATGTTGCATGTAAGAGCCATCAAAGTATAACATCCATGGTTGTGTTGACACTGTTAGAACATCGGCATCTAGAAATTCAATGGTCATGGGATGATCATTCGGTAATGGTGCTTTAGCTAGTTGATCTGTTATGGCTTGCCATTTGATTGCTTTCCTGTCTACATGTTGAATATCAAACTCGCTCAATATCATTACCCACTTGGCTAATCTTCATGTCAAGGCAGCTTTGCTGAGTAAATACTTTAATGGATCAATTTTGGCTATGAGTTTGATGGTGTGAGTCAGCATGTAATTTCTTAGTTGTTGAGTAGAAAACACTACCACTAGACAAGAATTTTGAATAAAGGTTTAATTGATCTCATAGTCATTCAAGGTCCTACTGATATAATAAATAGCCCTTTCCTTTCCTGCAGAATCTTCCTGTGCAAGTAAAGCACCCAAAGATATCTCTATTGTTGAAATGTAGGGTAGCAATGGTTTTCCTTCAGTTGGTGGTACCAGTATGGGTGGCGACATTAGATATTACTTGAGTTGATTGAAAGTGGCTTCACATTTCTCATCCCATTTGAAAGAAATATTCTTGTGTAACAAATGATTGAAAGGATGAGTTTTATCAGCCAATTATGCGATGAACCTCCTAATAGACTGGAATCATCCCTATAATGATCTGAGTTGACTGATATTTTTAGGAGGCATCTCCATAATGGATTTGACCTTCACAGGATCCACTTTGATGCCTTTAGCTGATACAATATATCCCAAAAGTTTAGCTAATATCATGCCAAATACACATTTCTTGGGACTTAACCTCACATTGAATTTCTCCAGTCTGGTGAAGATCTTGTCTAAAATTTTCAAATGTCCCTCTCTAGTGAATGATTTCGCCAATAAGTTATCTACATAGTCTTCCATAAAAGTGTGCACCATGTCATGGAAGATAGTGGCCATTGCTCTCTGATATGTGGCTCTAGCATTTTTCAACCCAAAAGGCATTACATTCTAGTAGAAAGTGCCCCAAGGACATGTGAAGGTTGTCTTATCTTGATCTTCAAGTGCTAGCTTTATCTGATTGTAACCAGAAAATCCATCCATAAGTGAGAGCATTTCATGTCCAGCTATCAAGTCTATGATGATGTCAATGTTAGGTAGAGGAAAATCATCTTTTGGGAAAGCCTTGTTGAGATCTCTGAAATCTGTGTATATCCTGATGCTTTTATCTAGTTTTGAAATTGGCACAATGTATGAGATCCACTCAGGATAGTCAATAGGTCTGATAAATTCTACATCCAATAGTTTTTTCAATTCAACTTTTACTAGGAGGGCGATGTGTGGATGCATTATCCTCAACTTTTGTTTCACTAGTTTTACTCTAGGTGGTAGTGATAAATGATGCATGATGAGCTCTGAATCTATACCTGGCATTTCCATGTAGGACCACATAAAGTTGATTTTCCTTTCTTCAAAGAACTTTATGAAGTTTGGTTTCTCTTCCTCTGTCATGGATGCTACTAGATGTAAAGTTTTGACTGTTTCATCTATACCAATGTTGATGGATTGTGTAGGTTCAATCAGCACTAAAGACTTCTCATGATAATACTCGGGAAGAGTGTCAAATTTCCCATCTTTGGTGCCTTAGAGAGGTTTTCACCATCAGATGTGCTCTTTATTTTTACTTTTTCGTGATCTAATGCTGCCATTGAATGGTTTTCACCATTAGATCCATTTTTTATATTCATTGTTTTGTAGCTGAGAGATTTGGTACTCCCCTTGTCTGAAGCTTCATTATGAGATTCACTAGTGGAACATGTTTTAGGAGTATCAAAGAAAAGGAATTTTACAATGGCATTGTCATTTGGAAAGACAAGTATGTCAAGCAGCTCATTTTGGTCCCAGTCAATTAGTTTAGGATGTATCAACAACAAGGAATTGTCAGATTGGCTATGGTCAAAAGGGGTAAGTGTCATGATGGCAATGTCATTAGATTGTCCGATAGCAATATTGAGGTCTATGATGTTACTCTCTTCTAAAGTATCTATCTCACTCGAAGTTTGATCATCTTCACTTGAGTCATCGATATGCAATGATCCAATTTCAAGCGGTCTAGAACTTGAGCTCTATCCCTCCATACGTGTTGGTGTATACTTTTGTATTACATCAATTTCCTTATCATGGAAAGACTCGTTAGAGAGATAATCCCATTCATATTCATTGGAATCCGTTTCAAAACTATCTCTCAATTGAAGGATTCTCTCAACAACCTATTGTTTGGTTTCTTTTTTTAATTCTTCTCTATATCCTAGTCACGTCTTGTCCGTTGAATTCATTGTGATGGGTTGTATTGGTTCTATGATGCCTTATTTTCTCTTACCAATAGGACCTTTTCCCTCATATCCCATCTTTTCTAGGATTTTCTTCCCTTTTCCATATTGCTTTGTTTGTATATTTGAAGTGGATTCTTGTGGTGCTTCATCATCTTTGTATAACTAGTTTAAAACCTCGTTGTCTTCTGATTCATCTACTAAGGTGCCTACTCTTACAAAGGTGTCATCAAAGAGCGTGGTTGGTTGTGATGATTGTTGTCTTGATGTTGATGGCTATCCATATGACTTAGGTGAAGATGAAAGCTATGATAAACATATGGATTTCTCAAATGAGTATTCCCCCATGCCTTTGTCTTTCAATTGGATCTTTTCAACCTATTTTGATAAGGCGTTGAGTTGTCTTTCATGATCTGATGGAGTAGAATTACCAATACCTTTTTCTTTTGCTTGATCCTTTACCTCAGACTGATTTGACGAAGAATTTGATGTACTTTCATTACTTGATGGAGTGGAATCACCGATACCCTTATCTTTTGACTGGTCTTTTTTCTCAACCCACTTTGACAAGGAATTTAGTTGTCTTTCATCGTTGGATGAATTAGGCATTGTAGCTTCCCTATTGTGTGGTACAAAAGTATCTTGGGTTGTTTTGAGTGTGTTGCAATATTGTGGATTGTTGGAATCAACTGAGATGGTGATTTCTTTCCCATTGAAAGGAAATTTTAGAAACTGATGATATGTTGAGGGCACTGCTTGCATCTCATGAATCCAAGGACATCCCAAGAGTATGTTGTATGTTAACTCCTTGTCCAACACTTGGCAGATTATGTCTTTGACAACCGGTCCCACTTGAATTGGTAAGACAATTAAACCTTGGGAAGATCTCTCTTCATCATCATAAGCCTTTATAGTGATTTTTCTTCTAGGATCAATAGCATTCTTTGAATATCCAAGTACACAGACAAGTTTCAAAGTACAAATATTTAGGACAGCTTCTCCATCTATTAGAAAACATTTGATGCAGTGTTTGTGGATTAAAACCTCAATGTGGAGGGTAGTGTTATGTGGATGGTTGATGGATACATCATCATGTTCTGAAAATGATAAGCAGTACGATTCAGTCAAGTGTCCCACCATAGCTTGAAATTGGAAAACTTCCACATTGTTTGGTACTGTGGTGGCTACAAGAGCTTGTTCTAGGATCTCTTTATGCACTGGTGAAATCTTGAGAAGCTCCAATATGGATATTTGAGTGGGAATTTTTTGCAACTGATCAACTGCGTTATATTGAGTTCCAGGGACAACAATTGCTTTGGATGTAGAGGAGGCAGCTCCTTTCAATGTTACTTTAGCTTTCCCTCTTGTGATTGTGTTAACTGGTTGGTTGTCCTGTTTCTCTCTTATTTTAATGGCGTTAATTTGATTGTCACTTGCAACAACGTTTGTGATCAAATTGATTGGCACAATGTCATTAATTTGATGTGATTGGATGTCGATGTCATGGTGATGAGTTTTAGCAGTGATGATGTTTTGTTCATGTTCAATGGTGTTGTCATTTATTGGGTTATCAGTTGCAATAAGATCTTGCTCGTCATGGGTTTGATCATCAACCACCTCAATATGGACAATAGTGGTGTCATAAACATAATTTACATTTTTTTCTTTGGTGTTTGATGATAAGGAATCCCCCTTTTCATAGTTTGGTAGAGGGTTCTTGAATGCTCCATGATCATTGTTCATTTGGGTTCCTTCTACAAATATGGTCTTGTTATCAATCAATTATTGTATCAAATGCTTCAATTTCATGCAATCATTTGTCTTATGCCCCTTGTTTCTGTGAAAATCACAAAAATGAGCATCATTCCACCATGAAGGTTTAACTTGTGGTTCCCAATTTCTTTCCTCTGGTAATGTTATAACTTTGGCTACAAGAAGCTCCTTTAATGCTAATTCTAATGATTGTCCCAAAGGTGTGAATCTTCTTGGATTTGAGGATGTTCGATATGATGGTGTTCTAGATTCAACATTATCTTGCTTGTTGTTTTGATTGACATTTTGGTTGTTTTGGTTGTTGGGTGGATTGTTGTTCTAATTGGTTTTGGTGGCAGTTGTTGTTAAGTTGAATACTAGTTTTGCATATTGTGTTTCAGCTGTAGCATCATTGTTACCAACATTCTTGTTCCGTTGCCAAAACTTTGGTTTATCACTGTTGTAATTGTTGGAGGAGTTTGATGAGTTGTTTTCATTGTAAATTTGTATAACTCCTCTCTTGATCAAAGCTTCTTCAATTTTAATCCCATTTTCAATCAATTTGTCGAAGGTAGGTGGACATTGTAATTCCAATCTATAACTCATTTCATCATTTATATTTTCAATAAAAATTTCCATCTTTCCTTTTTTTGGTATGGGACAAGAATATCTTGCAAACATTCTTCTCCACCTTTTCAAAAATACAAGGAATGATTCTCCCTTTTTCTGTTTGGTATTGCAAAGGTCTTTCTTTGTTATTTGGTGTTGAATATTGTAATATTATTGAGTGATGAATTTCTTAACCAACTCTTCAAAGGTTTTGATTGGTGGTGCAAATTTGGAGAACCATTCAAGGCATTGTCCACCTAGGATGCATGGAAACAATCTCATCAAGTAAGTTTCTTTGTGTGCAAACTCAAGGCTCATGGTTCTAAATTCCCTCACATGATCTATTGGATCTATTTTACCATTGTATTTGTCATACTTTGGGAATTCATAATGTTTAGGAAAAGGAATTATTTTGATGGATTGATCAAAAGGATATGGAAAAATATCTTGTAGTAAGTATCGTTTTGAGGTTCCCCTTTGCATGTCAAGCATTTGTTGTTGGAGGTTTTTCATTTGATGAGTTAAGGCAACCACTTGTTCTGAATCATTTTCAGGATTTTTAGGAGGTGCTTTCAATTGATTAACATCAAAGTCATCAGGCAATTTGACACCTTGTTTAGCCAACATTAGTAAGCATTTTTCCCCATTTCTTTCAAAAAAAATTTCTAAGCACTTGTGGAAGTTTGGATCTTGTTCAGCATGTTGGATATCTTCCTTGGTTTCTTCACCTTCAGTGTTATGGCTTCCATGGAAAGGATTCTTTTTAGGTTCAGCCATGGTGTTTAGAGTTTCAATGTTCAAAGTTTTGATGTTTTGAGTTTCAAGTTCTTTTTCCTTGAGTTTCTGCTTTTTTAATCTTGTTTGAATGGGCATACAAGTGTTACACTTTGACTAAATTTTGATCTTTGTTTGGAAGAGTTCCAAGGATGAAAACTAAGTCAAATAGAATGAAAAATTATATTGATGAGACTAAGTTTAATTTGATTATACAACTTTGTTTCGTGATGAAAGGATGATAAATCATGATGATAAAACTTAGCTTAACAATCAAGGGTATGATAAGTTTGATGATTTAGGCACTTAAAATGTTATATCTTGGTTTAATTTGAAGAATTTTACTTGTAGAAGTCATTTTTAACAAGTTTATACTTTGTGGTATCTAATCCTTCACTTTTGGCCAATAATCCCTTATGGCTATATGGTGAGTATCTTGGGGGCAGATTATTCCCTCCCCTTGCACTATGATATAGAAAGTGTTTGAAAACTAACTCAGTTGGCTTCTACACTAGATTTTGTAGTAAGGGTTTTCGTTTGGTGCGGTAATAGATAAACTCCCTCAAGAGACCTCCCAACCTTTATAACAAAGGATTTGGGGATGGTTATCTTCCAAACTACCATCGAATTGTGGACTCTCCTCGAATTCACATTTAATTATAGTGGTTGGAAAATTTGGCTTTAGTTGTTTCCATTTAGGTTGTTCCCGTAGGGTGAGTACTTTTTCCCACTACAGCAGGCCTTCTAAAGGTGTTAACAAACATAAATAGTAAGTCTATCATTTTAATCACCTAGTTAAGGGGAGAGCATAGGCCTATCACTTCAAACACGAAAGACAAGGGGTTCTTTAACCTTTTAATTAAACTAGGTTCCTAATTTAATCAAAAGAAAGCATTCAAATAACTCCAACCCTTGCATACATCATTAGTAGTTGCATAAGTTTGTCTTTGACCGCCGTATAAAAGTACTTGCAAGAAGAAAACATCAATTAGTTCTCAGGATTTTTAAAATTTCACAAATTTAAATCGATGCGCTAAAATAGTCATTGTATGTGCTAAAACATCAATGCACTAAAAGAACTATCCAATGCGCTAGAAAAACTAATGGATGTGCTAAAAGAACAACTCAATCCGCTATAATAGATATTGAATGCGCTAAAAGAAAGATTGCATGCACTAAAAGACTCCCTGTATGAGTCGAAACAAATGTCAAATGCGCTAAAATAGTTTTTGTATGCATCGGAACAGATGTCGGATGTGCTAAAAAACTTATCGTATGCACCGTAACAGAATTCCAATGCTCTGAAAGATTTTTCATATGCACCAAAAAACTCATGGTCGTGCTAAAAGATCACATCTAGCCTTTTCACAAAAACTTTTCTAGAAAATTGTTAAAAATGGGGTTGTGCCCCACGGTGGGAGCCATTTTATGTATGTGTGAAATTTGTGAGAGTTAGCAAATAAATAATAAGACACACAAACATCAATGAGATGTTTTATATTAAAGATTTGAACCATAAAACTAATCTAATTGCAGCAAAACAAATCTCTAAAAACGTTCCATTGTTCTTTATTCTTAAGGATTCATTAAATCATATTGGCTCTTAGATTCTATGTGTGCACTATGATTGTTAGAATGACAACCTAAGAAACAAGATGCTATTGAATGCAAGAATGTAAGTTCCTACATGATATTTCATGATGCAAATGATAGTGGTGATATTGACAATGGATAATGATACTAGATTATATGATGCAAATGTTGTATACAAGCCAAGATGGTAACTAAAATGCAACTATAAACTAAGACATGATTCTAATCTAACATGATACTACAATGCTCAAATGATAAATGCTAAATATTCTAAACTAAAATCTCTAAATGCTCCAATGTTATTCCTGCATAATAAGTTTGCTCAAAGATGTGATGTAAAATGTTGTAGAATGGGCTTGTATTTATAGGATTTCCAAAGCATCTTGTGATGTGGCAGCAATCAACGGTCAAGATTCAAACATGAGAGATGAACAGTGGAGATGGAAGAATCATGGAGGATGTTCCCTTGACCAAAGGCAACATGCCAAATGTATGAGAGAATCAAGTGTGTGAGATTGCCAAGTGTCCAACATGTGCCTAAATTCAAATTGGGAATTTAAATATTAGACATATTTAAAAACATGTGACATTTGAGGATGTGGCAAAAAGTTTTGTAGACATGTGACTAAATTTGAATTTGAAATTATTCAAACTTAGTGACAAGATATTTAATTAAATAAAAACAAACTATAGACATTTGTTTATTTAATTAAATTTAGAAGAATATGGTTTAAGATGAAGAATTTAGAAAAGTGTGAACTATATAAATAAATTGAGAATTTATTTATAAGTAGATGAAATAAAAGGGGTCATTAATTAAATAACTAGTAATTAATTAATTAATTATCTTGACCAATTTTAGGTGCATACAATTATATAATATTATATTATAATATATTCTAATATAATATTATTATATTATATTATATTATATTATATTATATTATATATTATATTATATATTATATTATATTATATTATATTATATATTATATTATATTATATTATATTATATTATATTATATTATATTATCATATAATATAATAAATATACTATTATATTTAATATATATAATATTATATAATATTTCATACTATATAAGTATTATAATATATTAAATATATTATTATATAATATTAAATTAAAAAGCATTATAATAATGTATTAAATTAAATATCCATGTTATATTAAAAGATTATTATAATATATTAAATTAAATAAGTGGCCGGTCTTAGACCTGGCCAAATTAAAAAAAATTGACCTAAACATAATGGATATTTGTCTCTAAACGAATATCCGTCCATTTCAAATGGATATCCGTTTTAGTTTGGTTTTTTCTTTGACACCATGTACTTTCTACCTAAGCTTGGAAAAAGTCAAAGTGGATTTTCACATTTTTGAGCAAGTTAAAAATGCCTTTTTTCACATTGCCACTTTTTGGAACCCATGATCTTGCATAGACCCTAACAAAAAATGAACTAAATCAAAGCAAACCATTTTATACTTCACCAAATTTCTTTATAGCTATGCATAGAATAATGCAAGAAGTTTAGAGAAAATAAATGATTATTTACCACTAAATAGTGTCAATATGCACCTGAATCTAATGCAACACATTGGCTTTTCTGATAGGAATAAACAATTAGCTATGTAAGATTCAGTATCAAGAAATATCTTTCAAATTAGCTCTGATATTAGAAATTTTTGTGGAATATACAAGGTTTTAGGCTCGAATTGAACAAAAAACATGAAAATAGAGATGAAATTGGTAAAATACCAATCTTATGTCTAACAAGTTCAACAAATTTTGATCCATTAAAATGACTAAGATTTGGCCTTTTATAGAACACAAGGCCCTAAAAGATTCAAAAGCGCATGGCTAAGTAGAACTAAGCCAATCATAGCATAGCACATAGCACAAAAGATAGTTGGCATAAGAAGATATTTGCCCCATTCTTAAAATAATCCAAAGGAACTTAGACTTTCTTCTCTACAACTCAAAGCTTTGAGATCACAAGAAAATGCACTTCAGGTTCACTTAAGTCTTCAAAAAACCTATTGACACTTTTTTGGAAATTCTTGGCCCCACCACCAAGTGTCGGGTCTAGAAATAACTTTTTCTAGTACACTTTGGGAAAACCTATTGTTGCACCAGTTTACCAAAAAACCCAAGTTTTCATTTCCCTGGTTATCTGCTACTCCCTCAAAAAAAATTTTGCAGATTCATCTCCACCCTTTCTGAGTCTATACTCCTTGAAGGTTTCCAACACCTGAGTTATTTCTTCTCTTAAAATATTTTGTGTCATCTTCCAATTGTACTTATCTCGTGCATACTCATCCATTATCTTCTTTATGGCTTCATTCCTTTGTGACACTCCAATCTCATATCTCGCCATGTGGTTTTTATACCTAATTATTTCATCAAGGTTTTCTTGACTTATTGACTAAATAGGGTCACTATTTATCTATTCAATCCAACCCCTAAACACTTTTACCTCAACATCATCGTGCCCTATTTGGTCTGGTTAGCAACTTTGTTCTATCAACATTTCCACAAGCATCAATTCTTTGTATGCCACCTTCTCACTCTTCACAACAATCTTCTCCAACACTATTATACATTATAGTAGTGTATCACTTTCCCATATCAATTACAATCTCCATTACTTTAGCATCAAAACATATTCTCCTATGACCACCTTTTCGTCCATCAACACCTAGGTATCCACCTTGTCAATTGCATCTAACCATCACATCTCAATGTCATTTTGCTCCATGCAATCCTTGCATTTTGCTAAAATTATTTTAGACTTGTTGAGCTAGTTGAATGCTTCATTGAACTTTCCAATAGCTTATCTTATCATTTCCTCGCCTTGCTACAAAAAATTTCCCATCCAGTCATCAAGCACATTTATCTTATGCTTCAATCCCTCAATAACATCCACTTGTTCTTTAGACATTAGCACCGGATTGGGTGGCACCTTTGATAGTGATTGACTTGGTTAAGCTATGGCATTGATGAAATTCTATAATTGAGCAACATGCTCCTTCAATTCTCTTTTCTTTTCTTCATCCTTTCTCATCCAAGTACTACTTGCCTCTAAATTTATTCTCATTTCTTCTAACTCATGTTCCTGTGAAGAGTGTCCCAAGTTGATTGTTGAAATTTGATAATCCCTAGTCATTACCTCATGCTTATATTTCTCTCCAATTGGCATGGCTATTTGTAGAATCTTTCCTCCATCTAATCTCTACCTGATTGCATGATTGATTCTTGGTCAGGTTTTAGGCTTTGGGGTTTCTACCTCCTACATTATACTCTTAAAATTCAGAGGCACCAATTGTACCTACACTGGTGGAGCTAACTGTTGACCCATTTAATCGATTTTGTCTTCACTTGTCATTTTATCTTCTCGTATCTGTTCTTGCTTGCCCTACTGCCCAATATTATTGTCTTGTAGCACATGATTTGCATCCCTCTCTATCCCACAATATTTTTTTACATCACCTCTCAATGGAAAGGATTCTTGATTTATTTGGTCCTATTTTCTTTGTTCTTCTTCCCCAAGTCTTGACTCATTAACCCCTTCTTTTTCTTTCTTAGCATGACTTCTTTGACTAATGATCCATGTTTCCCTTAGACTATGGGATTTTCCCTACCCAATTGTTCTTCATTTTGGGTTTGGGTAGACTCAACATCTTTGCTTGTGTCTGGACCTTCTCCTTGAGCATGAGTTTATTCTATAATAGTCTCTCCTTTGACTTCCATTTGTTGAGGTTGATCCTCAACTATACCTATATTGAGTGCTTCTTCATGCACCTCTTCTTCTTCTATTAAGGAAATGGGTGCCTGAGACGTAGCACTAATCTACTTGTCTTGAGGTAGCACATGCTCTATCATTATGGTTTCTCCTTTTGACCTCCCCACTTCTTGAGTGAGTTGACCTATTGCGACCTCCAGATCTTTAGCAACACCCAAACACACTTTTGTCTCAAGCTACTCCTTGGCAATTGGTTAAACCACTGGAAACTTCCCTAGTTGTTGTTGCCCCTTCATTTATTTTATCACAGTCCATCTTTCTACCTCCCCAAGGGAATGGTCCATAGTTATTATTGGTTCTTCATTTGATACCAAATGTACTTCTCCCAAGGTATGTCTCATTGTTGTTGTACTCATTAATGGGGGATAAGTAAACATAGCGGCTACCAGTTGGGATGTTGACCTTGTCTGACTATACACATATAGCTTCATAGCCATTTACTTTGAGGTCAAGGGCTCTACTTTAGGTAATGCAGTGGAAGATGATGCCACTACCAATATTCCTAGCATATTTGTAGGAATAGCCAAAGTCTCCATGTTAGGATCATCTAACTAAGAAGCCAATGGCATGCCATGACTTGAGACTTTAGGGATCCTTTCTTTGCTTTCCTCAATGGCTTTGGCCTCTATTATTTTCCTTTTCTTCACCAAATACTCATCATATCCTAGGTCACTTATCAGCTTTTGCTTCATCTTTCTCCCAGAAGGATATGTGGGTGTTACTCCATCCTCCTTTAGCAATCGTATGTATCTATCTATCCAAATTTGTCTAAACTCAATTATGGTCTTGGAGATTTATTCTATTGTAGGTCTAGAATAGGTTCATTGTAAATATTTTATGATTCATATATGGTGCTTTCAAAATCACCATTGTCCACTTCCACTTCCTCTAGAACATCATGTGTCCCAAAGGTGATTTGGGCTATTGTCAACCTCTGGTAAGACCACTTTCTAGCCTCACATTCATCTTCACAATTGCTACAAAAGTCCTCCAGATGAGGGATATGCATATATTTCTTGTTGATATACTTAGCCAATCTTTTGGATGGGTTGTAATAATTCCTTTTTAGTTTGAATGCTTCCAACCCAAATGACTTTAATTCACCATCAAATAATTTAGCATTCTTGGTTGAACTATATCTATAACTCCCTATGATGATGGGAAATTTAACTAGTCCCTTTTTATGAGCTTGAAGGTATGCCTCATGGGATTGCTCACTTGCCTTGCATATTCCAGCAATACCATTTTCTCTATAGGGTATTTTGGCAACATATAGGGATAACCCAAGAACCCTTCTATTCTAATGTAAGAGAAGGTGGGGAACTAAATATACTAGCACCAATTATAATGAATAGCCTCATGTGCATCAAGAGATATTATATTGGCCTTATCTCCCTCCATCATCCTGACCAACCTCATTGAGAAGGCATCATTTACCCTTCAGTAGTGATTTTGATACTAACTAGCAATGATTTATGGAAAATGTTGGTCGACCAACTTCTACCTTGGTTCTTTGTCCAGGATTCCTCCTTTTTTTAGCCGCTAAATGTTGCCTATTATTACGCAAGAGTACATGATGTATGAAGACATGGTAAACCACCCTAGGATCTGGAATGATTAAATGCTCTCATTTAATATTTTACTAATAAACTTATCCCAATGAATCCAAATAGGTTTATCCCTCATTTGTTTGATAACCTCATACATCCACAACTCAAATTTACTAGCATCTTTATTACCAACCATCCTACTCAACAAAGTTATCATGTCTTGTGTATCCTAAATAAAATTTGAACTCACTATGTTCTTGGGAATTTTGGATATATCCTTAGTCCTTTCCTAAAACTAGGTCGGCAGCATGAATTTCTTGTTATGTTCCTCCATATTCATGTATTCCCTAGTTGATTCCTCTATTTCTAGTGTATTCATTGTTTTGAATACTAGAATTCCAAATGTATAGGGGTTAGGCTTTTGTATACTCTTCCTTATTTCAAGACCACTCTCTTTTCTACATTACACTAGTTCATACACTCCAAGACTAATTCTGGAGTGTCCATTTCTAATAGGAACCCTGCTACCAAATGCATCCTAGTAGCAACCATATTTTTAGCACATGGGATGGCATCAAGTCACTGAACCCTTTCCATAAACTCATATTCATTGAGGCTCCCCAGATGGGTATTCGTTACCAATCCATAAGTGGAAATTGATTGTGATGTGAGGAATTCAAACTCTTCTTTGGGTTGCTTTTTCTAAGAAGTGCTCATGTTTTCACCTATTTCTTGCATGATTAGTGTATAGATAATCCATATATGAAATAGGGTAAACTCTAGAAATGCATTTTCTACACTTCAACTTCACCAAATTTTGTCACGTGGTATTGATTGTTCATCAAATTTAAGTCATTTCAATCAAAATACATGCAATCTTACTTAGACAAAACTAGATGAAGTGTCACTTTATAGGTACCAAGTGCATGCAAAAGGAATTTGCAAACATCAAGTAAAACAAGAATACCTAGTTCTATTAATGGAAACCCCGAGTGGATACAAAATTAAATGTTAAAAATTATGTCCTAGTATCCCAATATTTCTCTTTCCTAAACTACTTCAAATGGTACTTCGATCCTTGGTATATTTTACAGATGTCTTGCTTTGTGTGCTATGGTGTGTTGCAGAAGAAAGAAATTCATTCTAGGTGGTGATAGTTACGTGTTTGTGCAACCTTCCTTAATGAGTTATAATTATTTTGCATTAATTACGTGAAGATACTTTGAGCAAAGCATTTCCAATTCCTGCTTTCGAGAAGGAAACTCCTACCATTGAGTTAAAGGACTTATACATTGATACAATCGGGTTGGGAAAATACTTACCCCGGATAAAAGCATAGTAGTTAAATTGCTTATTGGTACACTATGAAACTTGCAAGACTTGCACTTACTTTAAGTAATAAAACATGATGCACAAAAATTTATTACCCTATTCCCACGAGAAAATAGGATTTTGTGAAAATTTGAATTCAAAGCATTTTAGCATGGAAAACAATAGTTCAACCAAAGATTAAGCATTAAAGTTGAATGACGTCCATTTTACCACTTCCTCCCAAACCAAGAAAAACAAGCAAAAAGAAAAGTAAGAAAAAAGGAGGGGGTCCACATTTTGCGAAGGGCCAAATGGGGCATGTTGTGAGACCACACAACAACTAGCAACCAACAAAGCCAATCTAAATAATAGAGTATGAATTCTGGAAATGATAATAGCATCTCGAGATTTTGCAACCTTCTCAATTATAAGTAGCTAAAATATTGCCTAGAACCACTTCCACTTTAATCAATATAGTAAAATTGGATTTTATTGGGCTTAAGTGTGTGCTCGTGATTTATTTTAATACAAAAAATCCAAATCCTAGCAAATAATTGCATCGACCTACATAGTTTGGCATTTCCCTTTTAAGCCAACCTTGGATTTTTTTTTTCTACCAGTCAACTGTCCATAAACCCGGCAAGGTTACCTCTATAATTCCCTCCAAACATAGCTCTACTACCAGTCAGGCATCCATAGCCTCGATAGATATTTAGGTCACCTAAAGATTTGATTTCTCTTTTGATATATATATATATGATATTTCTTTTAAGCTCTTTTATTCAACTTGTTGGCACCGAAGCTTGCTATTAGGTTGGGAATTACAGTGGTAGCAAAGGATACCTTTATATTTTTCACTCAATGCAAGCAACTGCTATTCCCTAAACTTTTGTAAGAATATTTAGATTTTTGATATTTATATCCCAATGACAGTCTGATAATTTATGTTGATTAAAGTAAATAAGACTCCAAGAAAATCCTTGATCACCCATAATTGAACTATTATACCCTTCCAAAATATTATCAAAATTTCTAGAATTCATGTTCTATTAATTGGAAAGCTTTCAAAGGTTGCTATTTATCTAGTTGTAACACAACACTAGAAACCCCAAAAGAGGAAAGAGAACAAACCAAAATGAAAAATGAAAGAAAGAAATGTATTTAAAAATATACAGCATGAGCAACAAACCCGAACTAGGCTTGAAAATAATGCTTTAGAAACTACCCATTGATAGACAATGGGACATCATTTCTTGTTAGTGTTTTTAGCCTATATGTGTTGTCTCCCAAAATCTCAAATATTTGATACAACCTAGTCCACAACTTATCAAATTTTCCATGATCACCCTTTCTCTTATGAGCTTTATCCCAACATAAGACTAGATTGAATATTCTAAAGGACTTTATCCTAACTCTTTTATGAAACCAATGTTTAACTATGGATTGGTGTTTGGAAAAATGATCTATCACCCTTGTTTGTTTTTCTTCTAAGTGCATCAATTGCAATAATCATGCTTCTATTTGATCATCCAGTCCTATACTAAGAAAATTTCCAAGTAGGGATCTTCAGTTTTATAGGCAATATAGGATCTATTCCATAGACTAGGTGATATGGGGAATTTCCTAACACATATTTTACCCTAGTCCTGTCAACCTAAAGGGAAAATTTTAACAGGGAATACATTCCATAAGATTATTTTCTATTAATTTCCTAATTATTTCCAATAGGTTCTTATTTTTTGGCTTTGCTAACCCATTTCCTTATGGATAATAGTTTGATGAGAACTTCAATATTATACCATACTCAAATTCCCAATTAGAAAAGTTCAACGAGGAAAAATTAGGAAAATTGTTGCATAGCAGTGAATATGGTGTCCCAAACTTGGTGATGATATTCTCCACCAAGAACTCGATTACTACTTTTGTAGTACATTATCTATTGCAGAAAGCTTCAGTCCACTTGGTACAATGATCAGTAACAATTAGTATGTGTCTATGTCCCACTGATGATGGTGTATTTAATCATCTTGATAAATTATAACCCCCATTATGTAAAGGGGAATAGTTCCATCATTGGATATAGTGGTTGAAAATTAAATCTCCCCTTGTCTAAGGAAGTTTGGAAAATGTAGCAATTCTTTACATGTTAAAACATGTCTTTAAAGATGATTGGCTAGTAATAACCTAATCTCAATATTGAATGTGTTGTGGCCAACGGATCTCCATGAGTTGTTCCAATCTATCATTTGGTTCCTTTAGGACATCATCTTCTTCTTTCCTACTCAAGCACCTCAGATAAATTCCTTTGTGATTTCTTTTGAAAAGGACTCCTCCTTTGATCATATAGTTTTGAGCCTTGACCTTGAGGGCTCACCTTTTTGGTCTCTACATATCATCTGGACAATTATTGGTTAATAGGTATTCCAAATATCTACAAACCATTGATCTTGTGTCCATGTTTCCAATGTATATTGTTTACGAGTGATTTGTAGATCTATTTTGATAATGGACTTGACCAGTGCTTGTCTGCAAACTAATTTCATGGGTATAATTTTAACATCAATCTCTTGTGAAATGGTAACCCATTTAGCTCTCCTCTGTTTGAGCTCACTCTGTGTAACCAGTATTTTGAGTATGACATCTAGAATGATTGCTTTAACTTGACTCCTCAGGTTATAATGTCTAAATTTCCACACAACTTTGACCAATGCAAAGGCTTGCTTCTCTACATTCATATACCTTAACTCATCTTGACAGGAGCACTCATGAATGCTACCAATTTTTATTCTTTCATTTCTCCTCTTTGAGTAATACAGTGGCACATGTATGACTAGAAGCAAAGGAATAGATGAAAAATGGCCTAGTGTAATCTGGACTTATCAACACCAAAGCCTCAACAATCACTCCCTTGATTGTTTTAAAGGTGACCTTAGATTTTGTAATCCACTAAGCGATTTTTGTATCTTTCTATAACATATTGTTTAATGGTCACACTATTTCAATAAATCCTATAATGAACTTTCAAACAAAGTTGATTTTTTTGAAATATGATTTTAGTTCCTTCTTACTTCCAAGTGGTTGTAGCTTCATCAATGCACTTATTTGGTCTGGATCAATGGAAATACCATTCTTAGATATGATGTGTCCCAAGAGCTTACCTTTGATTACTCCAAATATGCACTTCATTGGATTCAAGTAAATTCCATATGTATCGCATTTTTATAGCACTTTCCTGAGATCATCTATATAATCTCCCTTATTCTTATAAAATACAGTGAGATCATCCATGTATATTATAATGTATTTATCGATTAGATATTTGAAATTGAATTCCATCACCCTCTAAATTGTTTCTCCAGCATTTATTAAACTAAATGTCATCCTTCTATAAGAAAATGTCCCCCACTTTGTGGTGAAGGAAATTTTCATCCTATCCTGTTTCTCGACCATCACCTGGTTATAGCCTTAAAATTCATCCAAGAAAGACATATGTGATGCATTAATGATCTGTAAAACTTTTTCTAGAGAGGGAAAGGGATAAATATCTTTCTCAAACTCTTGATTAAGGTTGCAAATATCTACACATAGTCATAGGTCTTCATTCTTCTTCTATATTGGCACCAAATTTGTGACCCAGGTAGAATGCCTTATCGAGAAAATGATTTCGGATAACAAAATCTTTTGCACTTCCTTCTGAATTAAAGGTTTTATCAAAGTGTTAAATGGCCTTTTCTTTGGTAAAAATAATGTGGCATCTACCTTTAGTGGGATGGTGTGCGTTATGATGAAAGTATCATAAGCTTCCAAGTCATCGTAGGTCCAAGAAATGACCTCCCAATAATACTTAAGAGCTTGATAATGTTTCTGCATTTTTCATTAGAACACACCTTGCATATAAACACATTCTTCATATCTTCTTCGTTGTTTAGATTGTATGGTTCATAAGTGCCTCTATCAATCTAAGGAAAATCATTTTGTCAAGCTATTTGATATAAATCAAACAATCTTTAATTCAATCATCCCCTTTGGGATGGTGTTGTCTTTCAAATTGATCACCGAAAAAGGGAAAAATCAATGAAAAAAGAAAAATCCGATTTTGTAGAACCCTAAAATCTGAAAGCTTCTAAGCTTCTTAAAAAGGGGTTCGGATGGCTATTACTAGATGATGAAAAATGCGATTATTCGCAAGATTGTAACAGGTTTTACAATGGATAATAAAAGTATTGGATGGCTGCGGTTTGGTGGATGTAGCCTGGATTGGGTGAACCACGTTAAATTCTCTGTATTATGATTTATTCTATGTGTGTTTTAGTTTCTCTATTTATTAATTAAATCTGCATTTAATTGTTAGATATCTGCCATTTCTAACCCTAACAAGTGGTATCAGAGCGAGTTGTGTTTCGATTATCGTCTGTAGGAAGGTCTCACGGCTGAGTGGGAGTCTCACAGTTGAGTGGGAGCAATGGCAGATGAGGGTAAGAAGGTTGAGAAGTTTAATGGGTAGAACTATCAGTTATAGAAGATGCAGATGGAGGACTATCTCTATCAGAAGGATTTATGGCGGCCATTGGAAGGGAAAGCCAAGAAACCCACAGCAATGTCAGATGAGGACTGGGAGATCTTGGATAGAAAGGCTCTTGGCAGTATTCATCTATGCTTGGCACAATCGGTGGCGTTCAATATTACAACAGCAAAGACAACTCAAGAGTTGATGGAAACCTTGGCAAAGTTATATGAAAAGCCTTCCGCTTCAAATAAGGTATTTCTTATGAAGCGTTTATTTAATATGAAAATGGTAGAAGGTGGGTCAGTTACTGATCATTTGAATGAGTTTAATACGGTCACCAGTCAATTAACTTCTGTAAAAGTAAACTTTGATGAAGAAGTTATGGCTCTTTTGATTCTGTGTTCTTTGCCTGAAAGCTTGGAATAGCTTGGTAATGGATGTTAGCAATTCTATTTCTGGTTCAAATACATTGAAATTTGATGATGTTGTTGGTGTTATTTTGAGTGAGGAAATTCGTAGGAAAAGCTCAGGTGGAACATCCACATCGGGTAGTGTTTTGAATGCAGAAAGTAGGGGCAGAACAAAGGAGAGAGGAAACACTGGAAATCGTGGGAAGTCACGAGGAAAATCAAAGGACAAAAGGTCCCAATCTAGAGACAAGAGGGATTGTTGGTACTGTGGTAAGTTGGGTCATTTGAAGAAAGATTGTTGGTCTCAAAAAATAAAGATGGAGACAAAAAGGAAGGAAGCAAAGAGGCAAATGTGGTAAGTAATAAATTTGATGAGGATGCTTTGATTCTTTCCCTTGATAATGATGATGATTCTTGGGTGTTAGATTCAGGGGCTTCATTTCATGCTACCCCCCATAGAAGTTATTTTCTTGATTATGTCCAAAGGGATTTTGGGCTGGTTTATTTAGGAGATAACGAACCCTGTCAGATTGTTGGAAAGGGAAGAATCAAGATTAAGTTGTAGAATGGGAATCATTGGCTACTACGTGAGGTAAGGCATGTTCCAAAGTTAAGCAGAAATTTAATTTCAGCAAGGCAACTAGATGATGAAGGTTGTGTTGTTACTTTTAGTGATAAAAACTAGAGGGTCACAAAGGGTGCCTTAGTGGTAGAAAAAGATGTGAAAGTAGGCACCTTATATCTTTGTACAAGTCATATTGTTCCTTCTACTTTAATTGTTATGGGAAAAGGTCAATGTTCAGGAACAGTTGCTGCAGTTCAGCAGGTAGAAAATCATACAGTTGTTGTGGACTCTGAATCAGCACTGTGGCATAATAGACTTGGGCATATGAGTGCAAAAGGTATGAAAGTACTTCATTCAAATAATGTTTTACTAGGTCTAAAATTGTTAATATGGATTTCTGTGAAAGTTGCGTGTATGGAAAACAAAAGAGAGTAAGTTTTCTCAAGGATGGGAAGCAAAAGAAAGATGAGAAATTGGAGCTTGTGCATATGGATGTATGGGGACCAGCTCAGGTATATTCTCTCGGTGGCTCTCTATATTATGTTACATTCATTGATGATGAAACAAGGTATAGATTTATTTCCTTAGGAAGAAATCTGATGTATTTGAAACTTTTAAAAAATGGAGAAGCTTGGTTGAGAATGAGACAGGTAAAAAGATAAAATGTCTCAGATCTAATAATGGTGGTGAGTATTGCAGTAAAGATTTTGAAGATTATTGTCCCTCTAATGGTATTCGTAGGTAGAAAACGGTTCCAAGGACTCCACAGGAAAATGGAGTGGTTGAGCACATGAATAGAACAATAATGGAGTGTGCATGAACTATGAGATTGCATGTTGGGTTGCCTTAAAAAATGTGGGTAGAGATTGTAAACACTGATGTTTATTTGATCAATAGAGGTCCCTCTAATCCTCTAGGTTGTGGTATTCCAGAGGAAGCATGGAAAGGTAAGAAGGTGAGTTATTCTTTTCTTAAAACCTTCGGTTGTGAAGCATTTGCACATGTAGATTCTAAAAATAGAACCAAGCTTGATGCAAAATCAAAGAAATGTGTATTTGTTGGATATGGCATTGATGAATTGGTTATAGGCTTTGGGATTTTGAAAATCAGAAAATTGTGAGAAGCGGGATGTCATATTCAATGAAAAGTGTTGTACAAAGATCTATTTGCTGCAACATGAGAAGAAAGAAAATGATTATGTAGTGTTGGATGATATTCCCTATAATGATGTTTCAATGGTTCCTTATCTTTGGCAACAACAAAGACAACAAATACCACAAACTCTGTTAGACGATCTTCAAGGTTAAGTAGACCTCCAAAAGATTCTCTCCCTCTTTGTATACTATTTGTTAATGATGCTAGTGAACGAATATTATGATGAAGCTATGTGGATACCAAGGTTCAGTGGGAGCATGGAATGAAAGAAGAAATGGACTCCTTGTTGGAAAATCAGACTTGGGATTTATGCAAGTTGCCTGCAGGTAAAAAGGCTTTACCAAACAAATGGATTTATAGGCTGAAAGAGGAGGATGGAGGTAAGAAAAGATTTAAAGCCAGATTAGTTGTAAAGGGATTTGCACAGAAAAAGGGTATTGATTTTGATGAGATTTTTCTCCAGTTGTTAAAATGACTTCTATTCGTATTGTTTTAAGTATTGTGGCTCAAGATTTGCATTTAGAACAGCTTGATGTTAAAACAACCTTTCTCCATGGTGATTTGGAAGAGGAAATATATATGGATCAGCCACAAGGATTTGAGGTCAAAGGTAAGGAGAAACTAGTGTGCAGATTGAAGAAAAGTCTATATGGCTTGAAGCAAGCACCTCAAAAATGGTACTTGAAATTTGATAGTTTTATGGTTGAGCAAGGCTATAGCGGTGTATTCTGACCATTGTGTTTATTTTAAGAGGTTGGATAATCATAGCTACATTATTTTATGTTTATATGTTGATGACATGCTTGTAGGTGGGTCTAACATGGATCACATAAGTGAGCTAAAACAACAGTTAGCAAAATCTTTTGCTATGAAGGATTTGGGGCAGCAAAACAAATCCTTGGTATGAAAATTTGTAGAGATAGGAAAACAAAAAAATTGTTTTTATCTCAGGCTAATTATGTTGAAAAGGTGTTGCAGAGATTTCATATGGAGAATGCAAAAGCTGTCAGCACACCTTTGCCTAGTCATGTCAAATTGACTAAGGATATGTGTCCAAAGACACAAGAGGAGGAAGGAAAAATGTCCAAGGTACCATATGCTTCAGTTGTAGGTAGTTTGATGTATGCCATGGTATGCACAAGACCAGATATTGCATATGTTGTAGGAGTTGTTAGCAGGTATTTGAGTCATCCCAGAGTTGAGCATTGGAATGCAGTAAAATGGATTCTCAGATACTTGGGAGGTACATCCAATAATTGTCTATGTTTTGGGGGCTCTAATACTGATTTAAAAGGCTATGTTGACTCAGATTTGGTAGGGGATATATATACCAGGCAGAGTACCACAGGTTATGTATTTACAGTTGGTGGGACAGCAGTGAGTTGGATTTCATGATTGCAGAAGGTGGTTGCCTTATCCACCACAGAGGCATAGTATGTTGCTGCAACAGAAGCGACAAAGGAGATGATATGGCTACAACTTTTCATGGATGAGTTGGGAAAACAATAGGCTGGAAATTACTTGTTTACAGATAGTCAGAATGCTATACATCTTGCAAAGAATTCTGTTTTGCATTCTAAAACAAAACACATACAATTGAGATATCATTTCATTCGGTCAGTGTTGGAGGATGGACAGGTCAAGCTGGACAAGATACATATAGATGTCAATCCAGCAGATATGTTTACGAAGGCAGTGACAAGGGAGAAGCTGAGCTCCTCTTCAACTTCGGTTGGTCTTCAAGGTTGAATTCAAGTATAATAGAGTAGCAGGGTCCAAGGTACTTATTTCCAATGGGAGTTGTAATTGCAGCAGTGTCGTCCAAGATTAGTCTCCAAGTGGGAGATTGTGTTGGTATGGAGCCTGATCAGTCTCCAAGTGGGAGATTGTTGGTATGTGGCAACTGATCATGCTATACTATATAGCCCATGGTATACTCTACACCCCGGCCCCTATTCTTGCCGAAAAAGGGAAAAATCAATGAAAAAAGAAAAATCCGATTTTGTAGAACCCTAAAATTTGGAAGCTTCTAAGCTTGTTAAAAAGGGGTTCGGATGGGTATTACTGGATGATGAAAAACGCGATTATTCACAAGATTGTAACAGGTTTTACACTGGATAATAAAAGTATTGGATGGCTGCGGTTTGGTGGATGTAGCCCGGATTGGGTGAACCACGTTAAATTCTTTGTGTTATGAATTATTCTATGTGTGTTTTAGTTTCTCTGTTTATTAATTAAATCTGCATTTAATTGTTAGATATCTGCCATTTCTAACCCTAACAATGTGTAATGTTAAATGCATCAAAATCCTCGATTAAGTCCCACACATGATGTCTGTAATCGGATAAACGTACATACTATTTTTTGACTTGCTTAACAACTAATTCAAAATCCCCAAGCACTTTAATCACTTTAACTTTCTTTTTAATAGCACGTAGTAGGCCATGAATAAGGGCTTCATACTCTGCAACATTATTGGTACACTAGAATTGTAATTTTTACATGGTAAGGAATGACTTGCCTTATGGGTTAATTAATTTCAATCCCACTCCAATTCCTTGTTTGGAATTTGATCTAGAAAATCTAAGAATCCACACTTTCTCATCTATGTTTCTAGGCCTAGGATTTCTTAACATTGGCGAGCTTACCTTATGTTTCAAGTTTTGTCTCTCGACCAATGTCTCGGCCATTTAGTGTTAAAGATTTTTGATTTGGGCTCACGATTAGTAATATCTTGACAATTTTGGGATTCAACTCTATTTAGAACCTCTAGAAACATTGCACAACTAACTTCTAAATGTGCAGAATTATGTGGCTTGCACCACCCTTGTAGTAATGAATTTTTTATGGGGCATTTGAGTGTCTGGTTCTTATGCACTTCTTTTATCACGAGTTTCTAAAATTTATCCAAGAAACTTTCTTCTCCTTTGGAAGAATCATAATCATGTTAGTGTAATTAATTATTTATTACACTAGCATAAGTTAACTTAGGTCTTTTATTTAATCAAGTCCTAGGTTGCATTATTAGATAAATCATTAATAATGGGGTCATAACCCTTTCCATGTTTGTAGGAGATAAGATTCCTTCTAGAAGATGAGTTGTCCTTCTAGAACTTATCTCAATCTTTTATCATTTCCTAGGTAGGGTTCACATGTTGTCACATGTTGTTAGATCATGACACATGGTAACATCATATTGCATCTTGTATATCATTCATGCCTATATATTCAGGGCATATGTACATTTGTAATCATATTCTAGAATCAATCATATAATCTCCATTTGCATGCCCTCAGTTGCAACACTTTTTGTGTGGTTGAATTTCTTCTTGGCAAAGGTCCTCTTGAAGGTTGCAACTTCAGGGACATTGTGCATCCATCATTTCAACATGGTATCAAATCCATTCCATTGAGAGTTCATCCCAAGATCAAGAAAGTTGGGCTAGTGAGATTCATTGTAGGCTTGAAAGTTTCCATTGCAGGCTACTTGACTCCACCTGGGGACCAAGCTAATTTCTATAGCAGATTGAGTCAGATCTGAGCTTGCCATTGTCTTTAGAAGGCCTCAAAACCCTAGGATCACTTGTTCATTCATCAAAATCAGATACATCATCTCAGGAGCTAGCAAAGATATTTTTGGGTTTGCAAAATCAACTGGTACAATCCATACAAATTTGTAGTAAAAAATCACCCCTCTCAGTTGTCCTCTAAGGCAAAAAAAATTTAATCGCAAGCCATTTTCATCTCAGAAAAAGTCAGGCTATAGTTTTTATATAGTTTGCAGAAAATATTAATCTGGAGTGACATGCATTTTAATTAATGGTCGGCATCATATTTTCCTTCATCGACATCAAAAGGGTTTGATATATTTTTCCATCAGCCAGTTTATATACTCTGACGGCATTCTGCATAATATATTTTTTATCGAGCTTATTTATACAATCGATTTTTAATTGCTATTAGCAATATTAAAACTCAAATATATATTTTTATCAGCCTTATTTAAATTTCTGCAGAAAAAACAAAGGGGGGGTACTTGTTTGTTGGCCCCGCCTACCCCACTGTTCGTTGGCCGCATTTACTGGTTTGACAGGAGGTGGTACCTCATCCTTCATCAAGCACACATAGTCCTCCTTGCTGGTTGTTTTTCACCAACGCCGTGACATTTATTCTTCCGAACGTCGTTCCTGTCGGGTTTTGCTACCGACCACCGGGTGTTTTCCTCCATTGGCGGAGCCCCATTCACCAATTGTGCCACTACTTTTTTCCACCCCAACGCCACCCTATCTGGGGGTCTATTTTTTTTCCTTAATTTTTCCTATGGTCACATCAGAGACCAAGTCCTAGCACCCGAGGAGCTTATGTTTTTCTCCTATTTAGCCTGCAGAGTGCCTAATATAGGCATTTTTTTTGTTTTTTCATAGCTTTCACCCAGGGTATCAAAAATCGACAAACGAGATATCGTTGGAAAGATGATTTGTTCTACTTTCTAGTGGTGGCATCCATTCTATAGTATTCTACTATCAAAAAATTCTACACCCAATTGAATTCAAAACCCTAGTTTGGACATAAAGGCTCATATCTTCTCATTAGATTATCAGATTTCAGTGATTCTAGCAGCATCAGGAAGGTAATTCAGATCTTTTTTCATCAGTCCATTCACTTTGATAAGTTTCAGCTCTAGGTACTCTTGCATTTGTTTTGTTCAATTCGGTGCATTTGTTCAATAACTTGGATAGCTTGACGCTTGGGAAAATGTTTTTTGATTTGGGTGGCATCACTTCAGTTGCACATCATATTTGGAAGTTTCTATTTGTTGTTGAAGGTCATTGTCTTTGTATTTTGAAGAAATTTCATGGTACATTATGGGGCTTGCATATACTTCTTCTCTAACTATGTTACACAAGGGAAACTATAAACAATTGCAAGATGGGATCATACACCATCTTCAATCACTTGATTTATTGTCATATTTGTATGGTATAGTTCCCCATCCGAGTGAAAGTATTCATGAGTTTTCTTGGAGTTGTAGTAGATACACTGTCTTGGAGATCATTTCAATGCAAGTTGATTGTGATGTTTTGAGTACTATTGATCATTGTGATTGTCCTCATATCCTTTGGACTAAGCTTTGGGAGATATATAGAGATTCAGATACGCCACCATTCCCTGATGACCATGCTTCAAAATGCCATTCCTCATATCAAATACCCCATGATGATATTGTTGTTCAGGAGGTTGTTTCTTTGGATTGCCTTGAATCTTTTGAAGAGGTTGACAAGGCTTCTTCAGATGCTTCTTCTCCATCAGATACAATTGGTATCCCTTCACATTCAGTGATTCCTTGTCCAGATTCATTGATTGAGGCTTTCATCATCTCTATCCATCAGGACACATTCAATTTTCCAGACTTGACATCACAAGATGGCTTTGTTTCAAGTATCACTGACTTGGCTACTTCTACAGGTTTGGAGAACATTCTTGAGGGGATATCACTCCCCTATTCAGATCCTACTTTGGAGATTTTTCTTGAGTCTCCACATTCCTTTGTCTCTACCTTGATTGGAGATCTAGAGACTATCTTGGAGGCACTTGTTTTCTCTTCAGATATTTCATGTATGAGACTTCTTCCCTCTCATTCCATTCAGGAGTTGAAGTTTCTTCAACATCTACCATTGGATTTTCTTCTTCCTAGCGGGAGACATGTGGTTTGGACACCTTTGTTGCTTCAAACTTCTTTCAATGGTTTGAGGACACTTCATTCTGGGGGGAAATCTAGTCTCCATCATATTCATTGTATCACTGTCTTTGGATCTTGTTCAACATTAGTTTCTGCATTGTCTTGATTTGTCACCTTCTACATTGTTTAGACATGTACTTGAGTTGATTGTGGCATCTTTATCTTCATCAAGCAAGGAGACACATGAGCAATTTTTAGAGACATCATCATCCATATTCATCCTTCCTTCCTTCAATTCCTATCCGGAATGGGAAGCATCCCTACACTTGCACTTGGTTTTGTTTCTTCTGAAAGGGAGACAAATTGTTTATCAACATTGGATCTTGTTTTGTCTTCAGACACTTACCAATTTTGCAGGTGATCACATATTCTAGGGGGGCTATCTAGTCTCTCTATTTCCCTCCTATGGGGGGTTCATTGATTGTATTGTATCCATGTGATGGATGGTGTACTTGGGGGGTATTTGGGAGTCCTCCATCCTTCCCATCCTTTCTCACTTTTTTGCATTTCATCTCATTTTTGGAGAGGGGTTTTCTTCCCACTGGGTTTTCCCCTTTTCTCTGTTTGTGGGAGATTTGTTGCATTTTCATTCTCATTTGTAAATGGGTACCTAAAATTCCCATGTAGTAGTCGAGACCCATCATCCATCATCTTCATTGCATCACTAACTCATTTTTCTGCAAAATACGATGAAACTTTCTGACGAAAGATGTACAATTAGATGAATCGTCGGGTACATCTATACTTAATGTGTAATTTTCAATTTTTAAAAAAAATTGTAACCGACGTTCGTCGAAATTTCAACGAATAGTGATCTTCATTAAAATTTTGATGATCCCAATTTTTGTCGCTTTTTCGATGAACGTTAGGCATAAATATTGATCTTGATTAGGGAACATGAAAGTCATGGGACATTCAAAATATTGAAATTCATGGGACATTTGGACACATTATCTTCATTTATAATTTCCCATTGCTATTGGGAAGGCAACAAGGTGGTACACTTCCTATTCAACCAATAGATTTATGAAAATGGTAAATTAATTATTAGTGATGACATTAGGAGCTAGACCCACCTTAGCAAGATTTGGGATGGGATAAATTGTTGGTTTTGGGTACAAATTCATCATTGTACTTGATGCAAACCTCCCTTAAAATGCTTCTCAATCAATACAAAAGACTTATTATACACTTGGAAGTCTCCAGAGAGATAAACATATATGTCAACAACCCATACATTCAAAGCAAACAACTTAATCATCTATTAGTTTTGAAGTGCCTTTTAGTAGCAATAATAATATAGCCACATATTTCGTTTGGTGGGGAGCTAAGGTAGATGGATTTCACAAGTGAAATAAAGGAAACTAGACTACATAAGGTTTTTTGTAGGGTGTTGATACGATGGAGGAAACACTAGAGATACTAGGAAATACTTTATTGAAGGGGCTACTCATCATTGAGTCAATACATAAATCTCTTCAATTTTGTCTCAAATATCGTCACTATCACTTGTGATAAAGAACTAATAAAGGCATTGGGACCTATTACATCTAGGAGAAGCTCTGACATTGTATGGAAGAGGTGGTGGAGAAAGTGAACCTAGTCAAGATGGAGTCTCTCCCTTTCATGGGCCTCAAATTTATGGGTTGGCTTCAATAGACATCATGAGAGGAATTAAGGCTAGATTTATGGAATTGGTGATAGAATTGGTCAATATTTAGGAATATTTAAAGGTCAAGGGAGGTCATGCAAACCTTTAATGGGAGTGTTAGCTCTTGGTAAACAATTCAAGCACTCCCCTCATTAGGAAAGGTTTAGTATCATTAAGGTAACATCTATCAAGTTTTTGCAACGTAGTGTAGGGCTAGTCAATTAGGAGAACACGACCTTAGTTGTGGATAGCCTATGGTCTTAGTGTCACCTTAGAAATTGGTAATGGGGCTCATTTTAGTTGTTGGTAATTTTATCTTTGATAAACATTTTTGAAATATGAAAACCTATTATTTGTTCAATGATATTGCTAGTTGTCTCTTGTTAGTAACTACATTTATTTTGTATGTAGTTTGGTTGACACCATGGGTTGGAATACTGTCAGTTTTTTATATGAAATATCAAACATGTAATGCTTGGGTTGGCATAATGTTTTTTTGGCATGTTGTCTAGTATATGAAATATGTAATTCTTTAGATTACCCTTTGTAATGGCTAAATTTATTACGTAATTTTTGTCAAATTATAAATATAAAGGGAGCCCTTACACCTCATTTGAATTACCCAAAAAAATAAAATAAAATTGTGTGGAGTAAACCATTTAATTTGGTTAATTAATTATGACAATTAGTCATTCCTACAATCAAAACATGAAGAATATCATTGCATACATTGAGCTAAAGTAGAATTATTTTTTGTATGCTTGAAAATGTAAAATATAACAAAAAAAATTACATTTGATCAACAAAGTCAAGATATAATTGAATTGAATAATAAAAATATTGAAACAACCCACAAAGTGACCAACACAAACATTTAAACCTTAACAACCATTAAAGTGTATCAACACTTCTACCTTTATTTTAAGGACCACATTTGACCATATTTATCATGTGGCTTGGATCAAGGTTGGATTTGTTGATAAATCTCGAGAGAATTATGAGAGGCTCTACCAACCCATCCAATCATTATTCTTGAACAAGTTGCACTTTTTGAAAATATTTAGTAGGAAAATATCTGTTTGGTATCTCTAGAACAAACAACTCTTATTGAAATCTTCAAATGAGATTTTCGTCGCTTTTTCGACGAACGTATACCAACATATACTATTGTATGCTTGCATGGCTTCTTAGTTAAAATTTTTTTTTATTATTGATCTTTTTGATATTTTCTATAAGTTATTATTAGAAGATACACATTGGATTCCTTTTAATTTTTTATATTTGAAGATACATAACTAATTACAAGGATAATATAAAGAATATATATCTATATATGTATCATTTATGAGTTTCTAAAATATTTTACTTCCATGTCAACCACTTTCTTTACTTCAATTGAGAAACATAATACCTCTATAATCTTGCATTTATCAAGTGTCAATAAAATAAAATTAAGTACCTAGCTATCAATTTCTCTTGATTGATCTAGTAATAATATACTAGCCAACTAATATTCATCCAATTATATCATCTTGCATTGATTTGTGTTACTTGACCATCACATAATTGAACCAAGTACCACTTTAGAAATACCACATACATAGTCTTCTCTCTCTACAAACCCCTCATTGTATTCATAAGGGTTTTATTGTAGGTCCCATCAAATACTATTCCCAAATCATGTAACAAGTAGATAAGTCATCTTTACTAAGGTCAAACAAGGTTGTTTTATCACAAAATACAATAGTTTTTAGTTTTAAGTGATAGATTTTTGTTTTGATTATAAGGTTTATCTTGTAGGTTTAAGGTATGAATTTAAGGTTCTTACAATGAATTTTCAACCAATGGTATTATTCTATCCTATCTCTACCATTATAGTTCTAAAATAAACCATACAAATCAAACTTAACTAGCAATCACACCTTAGTGTGCAATGGGTATGCCAAAAAAGTGTGGAATTTCAATTAGGATAAATTTTGGTCTATTTTTTGCATGCATTTATGCAATACATGAGGTAAATTCGTAGGACATTTAGCAAATGATGTTTTTTGTGCAACAAAGGTCTCAATGGAGAAATAATAGCTTCAAATAAACTATGAATCCACTTACAGGGATCCAAACATGATTGAAATAAAACCTCTGAATTAGGAAGATGATCAAGCTCCCTTACCAACAGGCTCATGGTATGCTTGCAATAAGGAGAGAGGGAGAGAGAGAGAGATGGCGAGGTAGTGATAGAAAGAGGGAGAGATAGAGTGGGGAAGAGTGAGAGATAGAGGGGTAAGGAGATAGAGATAGAGAGGAAGATAGAGATAGAGATGGAGATGTAGAAGGAGAGGGATATGGAGAGGAGGAGAGAAGAGAAGGATAGGGAGAGATATAAAGAGAGAGAGGAGAGAGGGATAGATAGAGATGGAAGAGATAAATATATAAAGAAGGATAGAGATCAGGGAGATAGATGGATGGATAGAGAGAGGGAGACATGTATAGAGATAAAGGGGGAGAGAGGAAATAGAGGTAGAGATGAAGATAGAGTGAGAGAGGAAGAGGGAGACAAAATATAGATAAAGAGATATAGGTAGAGGGAGAGATAAATATAAAGAGAGATAGGGTTAAAAAGAGGGAGAGATAGTGAGGACAAACCAGCTATAGTGTAATGGTAAAATCCTCTAAAATATCAGGTAAAAAGCCTATATATACTATTATATAATAATAAATATAATTATATTATATATAATTTAATCTAATATTACTATTATATTAAATATATGTTATATTAATTATGTTTTGTATTATATAAAAATATACTTATTATTAATATAATATTATTAGTTCCTGCCACCATGCAGGAATACTTATGCATTCGCCTGGAATGCTTTTAACCGGCAACATCGGCCAATCACATTTCGGCATTTAATATATTACTTATTTTTTTGTATAGTTTGAATTTGGAGAGCTATTTTTTATATTGAAAAATTAGCATTTATCTATTTTTCTATTCGTCCAAGTAGCTTTATAAATTATTTTCGTTTTAAAAATTCAGGAAAATGCGAACACATAGATTGATTAAATAAATTTAAGCAAATGCATAGGTTAAAAACTGGCGGCTAGAGGTATGTAATCCATGAATGTAGATTAAATGCATTAAAATATCAGGAAAATGCAAGCACATAGATTGATTAAATAAAGCTAAGCAAAGGCATAGTTTATAATAAAACTGGCAGGTAGACGTACGTAATGCATGAATGCAAATTAAATGCATTAAATGGCATCTGGCTGGAGGTGAAGGCACTGGAATGGCTTGGTGGCCACGCGTGGCTAGGGTACTTTGGTCATTTAATATAGAGTTAAGCCACTTGCTATGCATCTCTATTACTTTGCGTGTGTTGTTTTTGTGTTCTATAAGCCTGTGTTCTGAGGAAGAGTTTGTAGTGACTGAGCAGGAGATGTTATAGTTGCAGAGTCCAGACCCAGAAATGAGTTACTTGAGGTGATAATTTGTTAATTTTCATAGTTTCTTTCCATTAAAGTGCATAACGAAGCTGTATTTGATAGTGCTCTATCGTGTGGCTGAGCAGGAGATCTTGTAGTTGCAGAGTTGCACACTGGACAGTGAGAAACGAGTTGCTTGAGGTCAGAAGAGATAAGTTTTTCCTGTTTTCTTCTATTTAATACGAGAAATGCAAGTAGGGTTTTATTTTAAACTAGTTTAAGTATTATCTATTCGAATTTCTTGTTCAAATGCGAAGGTTTCATCTGCGTTTGATAGGAATTATGTAGAAACCCTCTTGTCAATTTTACTTTATGCATGTGAGTCTTGTAAAGTTTGCATATTTTTTATTACTACAAAGCGGTCCCATAAAGAGAGTTTTGGAACCAAATTATGTCAACGCGTGGGATAATGAGAGCTTTGGAACAATGTGTCGACAATAACTGAAACTGTGCAGTTTCTTTGAGGTTTTCCATTGTCATCAAAGCATAGAGGATAGAGGAATTTTGTTAAAAGTCATAGTTATTGTCCTCATAGGCATAAATCCAAAATATGGGAGCATACAGAAGACAGGTGAACTGTTTGACAAAACTCGTCAAAGAAACGTGGTTTCATAGGCATTATGTAGAAACCCTTCTGTCCATTCTACTTAGTGCATTTAAGTCCTGTAAAGATTAGATATCTTCAATTACTGTAGAGCTATCCCATAATGAGTGCTTTGAAACCAATGTGCTGACAACGTGTCCCATAATGAGAGGTTTGGAAGAATGTGAGGACAATGTGTTCAAAAGGCTTTGGAAACTGCCAAGCAAATGCAGTATAGAGAAGTAAACCCAAACTCTGCAAGTGCTTTGACCTTTTTCGCTATTAGGAAATCATAAAGGATAGGGGAATGTTGTCAGATATCATGGTTATTGTCCTCATAGGTAGACATGAAAAATACAGAAGCATTTATAAGGCAAGTGAACTGTTTTACAAAACTCCTCAGGAAAATGTGCTTCCGGGGAATGCAATGAGTATTTAATCTGAACACCTTGACTTTCACATGTTAACTTTGGAATTTTTATCGAGTTGCTAGTTCTCATTTACTCTTCTATCATCTCATATCTAATTAATTAGGTAGCTGTTAATTAGTCTTTAAATACATAATAATAAAAAGAAAGAAATAATTATAATTATCCTTGTGGACATTTCACCCGTTAATCAAAGCCAATTAACAAAGTAGCAGTAGAAAACCATGTGCATGATAATATGTTAGACAGCATGTATTTGTGCATAGGTGTGTATGGATGCCATGGGTTGTGATTTCTATTTGCATGTAGATGGATTAAGCACTCAAAAGTCACAGTATATGTAGCGTGTCAGCTAATAGTTCCATGTGACATTTCACTCATGTGAATGTAGTCAATTCCATATTTCTCTTTTACCCTTGTATCATCAGATAACTAATTAATTAGGTAGCTGTTAATTAGTCTTTAAATACATAATAATTAAAATAAAGAAAAAATTACAATTATCCTTGTGCACATTTTACCTATCGATCAAATTCAAGGAACAAAGTGGCAGTAGAAAACCATGTGCATGTTAATATGTTAGGCAGTATGTGCTTGTGCATAGGTTGGTGGTCATGAGGCAATACCAGTGATGGCTTTAAATTGTCATGCATTTTTGTAGGTCTTGTTGCCATGATAGTGTATGTGCAATTGATTAAAACGGTTTGCTTGAAATAATTTTGCTTGCTGTTTGTGTTTACAAAGTGCAAAGAATGAGACAATTATTGCTATGGCTTTCCACAAAAAGATCTCACTGATGACTAAAACATACCAAGAAAACAGCAATTCGAGATTTTGTAATTGGAAAACTTAGACTGAATGCTTAGCAACTTAGGAAATTGTATCTTGGGGTTATAAAAAACTATCTCAAATATGTTTTAGAATTCATATTGCAATGTTGCCATAAAGCAGTCAAGTAATATTGCTTGATGAAATAATTTTAGACTTCATGCAAAAGAGCAGTTAAATTCATTGCCAAAACATTTGTAGTACAAGAACCTGTGGTAAATAGTTTGTATGATTAATCTGATTTACATTTATACTTGCGTCTCTTGAATCTAAAAAAATGCTTGCTAGTGTTTTATTGGTTTTGGCTAATAGTATCCATCGCACTAGGAGCATTATTCATTGTAATTGTAATTTTGGGAGTTCTTTGCATTTTGGTCATTTCCTTGAGCTTTATTGCTATTCTTATAGAAAAACAAACAAATGGTCTTCATTTTCTAATGAAAGCTTATTACATGGTGCAATGCTTTTGATTGGAACAAGAGAGGTGGTGTAGCAGTGCAATTGTTGCAAATTCTTCAAGAAAAGAGTACAGGGTGAGTTTCTAGAATGAACCTTCTCCTTTGTTTACAATTGCATAGAGTAGACAAAGAAAAAGGTTAATTCAAGATTCTCACTTTATTGATTGTACTTGTAGTCATATTGTTGCTTCTTGTTACAAGGACAATCTTTACAAATGGGTATTGTGAGTGGCATATGCTATATGGTTCATAAAAATCAAGCAATTGGACATCAGAAATGCAATTACTATCCAATGAATTTCTTTGCTGGCTGATTGCACTGTATAATTTAAACATAGTATTTTTTTATTTTTAGAGTTTGATTCTGAATCCATATGCATACTTTGACTAAAACTAGTGGCTGAAGGTACATAATTCATTGATGCAAAATGAATGCATTGAATGGCATATGACTAGAGGGGAGGCTGTTCGGATTGCTAATTAGTCTTTGAATATATAACAATTAAAAGAGAGAAATAATTATAATTAACCTTGGCCACATTTCACATTTTCACCTTTCAATCAAAGTCAATTAACAAAGTAGCAGTTAGACCTAAAGAAGGTTCAAGGAGTATGCCAATAGAAAACCATATTTTGGACAATGGCTAGACAATGTGTTGAAAATGCTTTAGAAAATTTGAAGCAAATGCATTTTCTCTTCTATTTACTTTCATTTTACATCTTAAATGGAAGTTGGGTTCCGCATTGCTTCAATGCATTTGGATACTTTGATTATAAAATCATAGTTTAGATCATTTTAAGTGTTATCCATTCAAATTTTTCCTTGAAATACCAAGGATTCATCTGGGTCTCAGAGGCATTAAGTAAAAATCATTTTGCTCATTGTACTTGGTGCATGTGAGACCAGTAAAGATTATATATCTTCAATTGCTGCACAGTTGTCCCATAAAGAGAGCTTTGGAACCAATGTGTTGTCATAAAGGATAGAAAAATATTGTCAAATATCATGGTTATTGTCCTCATAGGCACACATGCAAAATATGAAATCATATAGAAAGCAAGTGAACTCTTTAACAATCCCATGAAATATAGTCGTATGCATCCATGCATACAAGTATGCAAGTATATATGTGTGCATGTAATTATGTATATATGAATGCATGTATCTATGTTTCCATGTATGTATGTATGTATATAACAGATTACTATTGCATTTTCTTTAAATTCTTTTTTGTGGATGGCACCAGCCAGTTATACTTCAGCGTGTTAACATATTGCTTTTTATATAGATGATCTCAATTTCGTAAGTTATTTTTTATATCGAAAAATTGGCATTTATCTATTTTTGCTACCCATGGGAGTGGCTTTCTGAATTGTTTTTGTTTTAAAATGCTCATGAAAATGCAAATGCATAGATTCATTTATGGCTATGTGTCCTCATGCATATATACATATTTATAAGATTTATTGCTATCATGTAAAAGCCACATAAATATTCATTCCCCAACTCGATGGGGTCATTTGAATATATGCATATTTTAAGGGATCTATTAATACATGGATATATGCATCCATGGATGCATGGATGCATATATATATGTATGCGTGTAATCTTGTATGTATGTATACATGTATATATGTGTACATCCATGCATGTATGTATGCATCTGTGCATTGATGCATGTGTATAGGTATGTGTCTATGTATACATTTTATCCATTAATCAACGTCAATTAATAAACTAGTGCTTGCACCTAAAGAATGTTCAAGGATTGTGCCAGTAGAAACCCATATGCATATCAATTTGTTAGATAGCATGTATATATGCATAGGTGTGTATGGATGCTAGTTGTTCTGAATTCAGGTTGAATGTGATTGGATTAAACAATCAAGAATAAGTGCTAAACAATTGAAGTAAAATGACCCCATCCAGCTGGCAGATCAATATTTATCAACCCTTTACATGTTAACTGATATTTTTGAAGCTTTTGCTATTCATTAGCAGCTGGTTTAGCATTGAGCAATAGCTACAACTTGTTATGAAATGTGGTTTCATAGGCATTATGTAGAAACTGTAACGCCCCGCCGTGCGAACCCCAAAGGACAATAACACAATAATTACAGCACAATTTTTTTTTTTAAATAAACATAACATACATGTAATACACATTAAGTCATAACATGAATTTCAATTAAATAGATTCATTAACACATAAATCCCTTGGGGTACACGAAGAGTCATTACGTGACTTAGATCCATACAACATCAATAAAGAATAGAATCCAAAGATATAAAGTAAACAATAACAAATATAATACATACATGAAAATTCATTGAATAACAACTGTCACAGCCAATATCCACACCAAGTTTAACATTTCATTACAGTACAATGATACAAAAGTGTTCCAAATATAAGTGAAACCATCACCAGATAGCATGCTACAAATGAATAAATGAATACAAAGTATCATAACTGGCTCCAAGACAAATACAACTCTGGAGTCGCTGCAACAACACCAATCCACACCTCTCGATCCTCGACTGGGGACCCAATGGGGTGCTTGGCATGTTCCACCCAACCATGTGAGTCCGAAGACCCACCCCCCGTGCTAGGAGCTAACAAGAAAGAGACCTCAACCAAGAACATCCAAACATGGAACCACAAGACTCAACATCATACAAAAGTATCATAACACTCAGGAATTACAATGACATAATCAACCACATCCAAGAGTCATAAATCTCATCACATAATTCAAGGCAATAGCTAGTAAACAAGGAACCAAAGGAAGATCATAAAACACTTTCAAATCAAACTAAATTAATAAACGTAACACAATTCTGATTCACAATGACACAATACAATTACATCATATCACAGTACCATAAGAGTACAAGGTCAAAACCCAAACATCAACAAGATTAATACAAGACCACAGAATACACCAAAGATCAAATAGGGTAAACCATAAATCAATTCAAAACAACTATGTTTCATCAGTTCAAGACAGAGAACCACTTCCAGAGGATTTCCAAAGAAGCAACATAATAAGGAGTGTTAGAGGAGAGTGTCATCGCATGGCTTAACATGGATTCTCCAAGCTACCACTATCGCAAGGAGCCGCCTCCATCTACTGATGAATTATCCAGGCATCCCGAGCGCTAGGAGCCGCCTCCATCTATGGTTATCCAGGCTACCTATCTCAAGGCGCCGCTCCATAGGGTTTCTCATGCGGAACCGTTAACCTTTCATGAAGACAAGGCAACGATCTTGCCAACCACGGCCTTCTCAATCCCCTTTAGTCTGTGGTAGCACTCAAAGGCGGATGAGGCATCAATTATCTTTTTAATGTGATTCTACCCACCCCCTAGTTAATTATTTAAATTATCACTTATTATATTCACTCTAACGAGGGCTATCCTGGCGCCCCTTTGTGCACCGACCACCCACTTAGAGCCACTCTCTCTCTCTAGACACTCAAAACATAAAACCAAAATCCAAGGGTTGTACAACATAACAAGTACATTAGATCACAATAGAGAAGCATGCAAGGCATTACCCATCTTGCCATAAATACATAATCAAAATCTCCATGATTCCCATACAACCCTTTCAAAAAACATGAAACCAAAACACTTGTCACAACAAGGGCACATAAAAGGGGGAACATTAACCAATAGTAAAATAAACCTCTGGAAGATTCTCATAAAGTTACACTAGGGTTTCCCCATGAAGGAACTGACAGCAATAATTGCAAGACCTCAAAGAACTATTTCCAATATAAATATAATGAGCAAACACCCCAAAATAAGATCAACAACTCCACTCAACAACACCAACAACTTCGATACGAACTAAATCAAGAATCCAAGGGAAACCTCTATTTTCTCCTCTCAGAATACCCATACTTCAAAGAACTTTTCAATTTGACTCATCAACACTCAAGTATAACCGTCAATCAAGACAAGGACAACATTAACCAAATTGCCACTTAGGTAGAGAGCAAAAGAAAACATAAAGAAATGTAAGTTAAATGAGAGAAATTCCCTAACTCAAAATCAACTCACGAAAGGTCACATCGAAAGAATCCATAAAACCAAACTTTCTAATAATATATCCATTCATTCAATAAGAAGTAACTTGAAACATTTTAAAAAGAACATTAGTTTAAAGATCAATCATTTCCAACATTTAAGGATAGCACAATATTACGAAGTGAAAATAAAATCTAATGGTTTAAGCCATAAGACACTATTCACAAGTATACTCTTCCAAACACAAATTAAAACAATCATGAATAATAATACGGGTTCCCATTCTACACACATAATTACATACAAGGACCATTAGACACATCAACCTTGAAGAACACTATCATAAAACACTTACAATGAACAGGCCATCGAGACATCTCCATAAATATCCCACAAATCACACCCATCTTAAAACAATTACATAACACTTAAACCTATAATCAAAACACTTTGTTTAAAACAACAATCACTCACACCTTATAACCATAAAGACATTCCTTTAATTTAGGTATTATTTCAACGTTCTTACTTCAAGGTATCCACTTAATTTAATTAAAAGAGTATTTACTACAAATTATATTTAAAATAACTATATTGTTTATAAGATAACCAACTCCATCGACTGTTTAATATGAATCCTAATTATAACTTTAAAATGTAATACTAAGATGACAATTCTATAAATTACAACTTTATTATAATCCTAAGGTGACGATACTAATAAATTATTTCACATAGTAGTTTGATAAATAATTATTATTCACAGACTCATTAGATAACAAAAAAAAAAGTAAAAACATTTAACATTTAATCAGTATCATTTAAATTAATTAACCTATGAACCTGGGATTTATCCTCACTTAAAAATAACTTTATCATTTAACCTTCAAGTAAAAGAAACTATGAAAATGTAGAATTACTTATCTCCTTTAGTGAACCCTAAAAACTTAATTAACCATATAAATCGATTTACTTTAACTAAATACACAGTTCATTTATCTACAACAAAATTAAATACCTATTTCAATAATGTTTATTCCGTTAAAATCCTTTGTTAAATAATAATTTACTAAACAACCTAGCGAAATAACCATTTTCACTTTAATTATTTACCCAATTCTTTTATTTTCTAAAGCGAATTCAATACTTCATTTACAAATCAACTATCTAATTAAAATTCTTTATCACCTTTTATCACATACAAAACTCTACTTTTTACTATTTCTAATTTAACTATTCCACTTGGAACTAACCAAAGTAATAATAAACTAACTACACAATAAGTTCACATAGGCAAAATGTATTCTTTCATTAAAACCCTATATATATGCATTAATATTTTTCTTTTAAACTTAATTTACTTCAATTCACTTATTTAACTAAATCTCTATAAAAATAAGTAATTATTTATTTCAAATTAAAGAGGAAGATATTTATTAGTCCAAAGTTACCCAAATAAATACTAACTATTAACAATACAAGAATCTAGGTATCCCTCACACAATTAATACCTAATCTTATATCTAAATATTTATACCTGAAAGAGAAATTATAAATCAACTACTTGAAAGAGGGAATGTTCAATACCAATTAGAGCTCATTAATTATTTCTTTATTTATTTATTTAATTATCTCTTGGAATAATTATACAGTTTACCTATCACGCTAGGATTACTATCTTGACAAAGCCGCTTAAATCCTTTTTTTTTATTTTATTATTATTTTCTTTTATAATAAACTATAATGTAAATTATACTCACAATGATAACTTTCGTGAGGTGTAAATAGTAATATGAGTATATATATATATATATATTTTGCACGGAAAGGAATTATTGCACCCTAATCAAAGACCAAGATTTTATCTATGTTTAAGGCTTATCACTTGACCTAAAGCATCAGCAACAGTTGAGACAGGTTGGTATGAAATAAGAGAGTTTATTTAAATCTGTACACCCTACCAAGTTTAATTACGCTGCAGCCACCAGTTGTCAATGAAAACAGAAGGGTTATTAAATTTAATAGCTGCCGCTGTGGTGGTTACCAAAGATGCCAGGGAGACTATTTAATTATCACTTATTTAATTCTGTACAATGTTTCAACTGTAATTGCTGTGACAGTGACAGGCTGCCAAGGGTTTCAGAGGAACTATTTAATTTACTACACTTGTGCAAGTCTAACATTGCAGCTGTGATAATTTTGCCTATAGATTTGAGGAGATTTTAAAAATTTAGATTACCAGACTATGTGAAGGAGCTCATCTAAGCACTGTATCCAATAACATCAATTTCTCTCAGCTTCGACTGAACGGAGGTAACTGGCAAGGCTAGAAACATGGCGCAGACCAAGAGAATTAAATAATCTACTCATGGACGGCATCAGAGAAGACACACGAACCAAGCTTTCCTCCAAGTTGGAGATGGTTACGGTTGCAAACATGTGAGACGCCATTTTAAAGAAAGTGAATTTTAGAATTTGGAAATATCGCCATTTACTTGTATTATTATCAAATCCCGAATGTTATCCACAAAACTAAAAAGAAGAAGAAAGGTGAGGTGCAAAATACGTGACTTATGAGAATTTCCTACAGAGTCTACCCATTTTATTTTATTTTTTTTATCAGCATAGGTGATAATTTGTCAAAATGCAACCAATCTGAGAGCTGCTCTTTCAGGAAGTAATTAACTTGCCGCTATCGGCCAAAATCAAGAGAATTAATATTATATTTATTAAAAGAATAAATCTTTATAGGTTAAAATTAGATTAATCTTTAACTTGTTAAATAAATTTTATTTTCTTTATATCACAACTTAATTATGACTCTCAATAGATGGTAATTATTATTATTATTCAATTTTTATTTAAATTTATTTTATTTTATTTTCTTCTGTTTTGACATCAATTTCTGTAAACATAAATTTACGTTGATTTTATTAACTGTTCTACTCAGTGGCATTAGTTTACAAATAACTAGGGTTTCTACACAATTACAAACTAGGGTTGGTATTAGAAGCACATACAATAAAACTTTTACTAGATTATACGTAAGGAAAAATAATTATAATGTGCACCTTGTAATGGTAGGATGCTCGCAGAGGGGATATGCAAAAATTGAATTATCTGTGTTGGAATGATTCCATGTTGAATCGTTTACAGCCAATCTCTGAACTGAATTTATTGAGGTTGAGGGATGGATCAGCCAGAACAGAAGCCTAAAACTTTTGATGCATCTTCAAACCCTTGGTTAATGCAGAAAGCGAACAAACAGCATAACGGCATTCAAATAAGAAGGTGCTCTCCAATTGGTTCACAGAGAGAATTCCTCCTAAATTTTTCTTGCCTCCTCTTAAAGAAAATACCAAATTCTCCGTTCAACCGCCCTAACTCCTCTTTCTCCTCCGTAAAAGATTTTCAAAAATAACTAATTTTTATTTACCCACTTTAATTAATCATTACTTTATATATTTATTTATTTAATTTCAACCAATAACTTCTTTTGTTTTAAATTACTTCCACTTAACTCTAAATTTTAACTAAAACAAATTTTCATAAATAATTAACTTTTAATTAAAATATAATTCAATAAATATTTTTACCTTAATTTATTTAATCTTAAATACAATTTTAATATTTATTCCTCTCTAATATTATCTTACTTTTAGATTTATTAATTGAATTTAATCATTAAATGATAATCAAATTCGATTACTTTCAATAACCAACTCCCAAGATAATTAAATTAACGTTTATTATTGAATCTAATTATTTATTTAATTCCCAATAAAACAAGTAACCTTATAATTAAATTAACTTAATTAATCAACTCCAAGCGTATTATTAGTGTTATCTCATAATCTTAAAATTAAATTGAATAATAAAATCACCACATCATCCTGACATTACTAATAACAACTTACTTAACATCAACGATGACCGAGACGGAGGGCACTACAGAAACCCTTTTGTCCATTCTGCAGAGCTGTCCCATAATGAGATCTTTGGAGCCAATGTGGCCTGAACTCGTCCCATCGTGAGAGCTTCAGAGGAATGTAAGGACAATGTGTTCAAAATGCTTTGGAAACTATTAAGCAAATCCAATTTAGAGAAGCGAACCCAAACTCTACAATTGCTTTGAGATTTTTTGTTGTTAGCAAAGCATGAAGGATAGAGGAATTTTACCATTATCAGATGTTGTGGTTATTTTCCTCCTAGGCACACATGCAAAATATGGAAGCATACACAGGGCAAGTGAATTGTTTGACAAAATTTCTCAGTGAAATGTGGTGCCCTGGAATGCATTGAGTATTTAGTCTACGCACCTTGATATTCGCATGTTAACTTTGTCATTTTTATCTAGTGTCTAGTTCTCATTTACTCTTCTATCATCTCATATCTAATTAATTAGGTAACAGTTAATTAGTCTTTAAATACATAACATTTAAAAGAAAGAAATAATTATAATTATCCTTGTGCACATTTCACATATAACTCAAAGCCAATTAACAAAGAAGCAATAGAAAACTATGTCCATGTTAATATGGTAGACAGTATATATTTGTGCATAATTCTATAAGGATACCATGTGTTGTGATTTTCTGCTTGCATGAGGTTTGATTAAACAATTGATAGTTAGTGCTAGACAACGAAATGAAATAAACTTAGGAAAATGGAAATAGAATGACCCCATCCAATTGCAAAATGAATATTTATGTGGCTTTTATACTTGACTACTTTATGGCAACATTGCAATATGAATTCTAAAACATATTTGAGATAGTTTTTTATAACCCCAAGATACAATTTCCTAACTTGCTAAGCATTCAGTCTAAGTTTTCCAATTACAAAATCTCGAATTGTTGTTTGCTTGGTATGTTTTAGTCATCGGCGAGATATTTTTGTGGAAAGCCATAGCAATAATTGTCTCATTCTTTGCACTTTGTAAACACAAACAGCAAGCAAAGCTATTTCAAGCGAACCGTTTTAATCAATTGCACATACACTATCATGGCAAAAAGACCTGCAAAAATGCATGACAATTTAAAGCCATCACTGGTATTGCCTCATGACCACCAACCTATGCACTAGCACATACTGCCTAACATATTAACATAAGAAATAATTACAATTATCCTTGTGTACATTTGAACTATTAATCAAAGGCAATTAACAAAATAGCACTAGAAAACCATGTGTGTGTTAATATGTTGGATAACATGTATTTGTGCATAGGTGTATATGGATGCTATGAATTGTGATTTCTACCATTATGTAGCACTTACTATTACTTGTGCAATTAAGGCACATGCAAGTAGAATTCATAACTCATGGCATCCAGATACACTCAAGGACAAATGCAAACCAAGGTTGTTGGCATCCTGATAAGAAAGATGATGAGATACATCCAATTAATGTATGTCACAACATCTTATTCAATGAAGATGATTTGGATAGGGAGGTTACAAATGAGAATCCTTATTGGTGTGTGAGTAATCCTCTTTTTGAAGACTTCTCAAGAAAATTGCATGCCAATGCTATGAGTTGTGATTTCTACTTGCATGTAGTTGGTTTAAACATTTAATAATAAGTGTTGGATAATGGAATGAAATGAACTTGGGAAAATGGAAATAGAATGACCCCATGGAGTTGGAACATCAATGTTTATGTGGCTTTAACATGATAGCAGATTTGCGTCCATGAGACTTATTTGAATCTCAAATGTCGTAGTGTATGTGGCGTATTGGCTAGTTAGCTTAACATGATACCTTTCAAACAAGTTAATTCAGCAATCAATCAAGCTAATTGAATAATGAATTAATTGTGTTGAGTGGTTAGTCATAGTTAATAATTAGTCATCTTTATCCTCCAAATCAGTTAAATCAATCTTGCCTATTCACATTCATAGGCATAGAGCTAGATTTCACAATCTTTCTGAGCATTTTGCCTACCTTTAATAAAATAGGAGCTTTAGAATAGGATATGTACATTCATCCAAGCATGATAGGACGTGGATTTCTGATAGATATTATGGTTTCAAATGCTGTCATGAATATGCATACAAAATATGGAAGCACATGAAAGACATGTAAACTGTTTGGCAGAATTCCTTGAAGAAATGTTGGCTCTTGGTGTCTAATGATTGCAAGTTATGCAGAGAATTATTTGTTCAAAAATATTTTTGCGAACTTTGAAGAAAATTAACTAAATAGTCAATCAAGTTAACTCTAAATCAAGTTACTTGACTAGTCAATGAAACTAGTTCACTGATAGATCAGTTTTCTTGAATAGTTAGTTATAGTTAATTATAAATCATCTTTATTCACCAAATCAATTAAACCAATCATGGCCATTCTTATGCAGAAAAATATTTTCTTGAAAAGGCTTTATAGACATGGAAGCAAACGCAATTGCTAAGTGCAAAGCGAAATTGCACAACCTTCACCGACATCTTCCCTTGCGTTTCTTGTGCTACAAATATTCAACTGTGTCCATTGTTCTGCATAAAATATAGCTATCCATATTAATTGTATTCCTTTGTCTATGTTCAAGCCATTTGTTTATTCTATTGCTTTTGCTATTATTTCTTGAAAGCTCAAATTTCACAGTATATGTGGCGTACCAGCTAATAAGTCCATCTCACATTTCGCTCATGTCAATTTAGTCAGTTTCATCTCTCTTTGATACATTAATCAAAGTCAATTAACAAATAAGTCAATCTTACACTTGACTCATGCCAATTAAGTCAATTCCATCTTTTACTCATTAATGAAATTAACTAATCAAAGTCAATTAACAAATAAGTCAATCTTACACTTGACTCATGCCAATTAAGTCAATTCCATCTTTTACTCATTAATGAAATTAACTAATCAGCTTAACAAGATACCTCTAAAACAAGTTACGTCAGTGATTGATCAAGCTGTTTGCCTGATGAGTCAATTGAGTTGAATAGTTAATCATAGTAATGGCGAAAAAATCCTTGTTAGATGATGTCATAGTTGAATTTTCTTTCGTGTGCTTTTGTGCACTTTTGCTATGGCTTGAAGTAATGATGCTTTATAGTTCAAGTATTTAGTGTAGTTACAAACCTTTCTTGATTTAAATTGATTGATTTAAATCTGTTTGGAAACCATACTTACAGTAGTTCTTTAGGCTCGATGCAAAAGAGCAATTAAATTCATTTCTATAGACCTTGTTATCAGTGATCTGAGGACTTTGGATAGACTATTTGCTACAGTCTACAAAAAAAGTGTATCTTGAATATCTAGAAAGCAATATAGTTAAAATGCATAGCCAAAGCCTGTAGAGAACCATGGTTACACTTGAACATTTGGAATTCAAGAACCTATGATAGATAGTCTGCCAGGTTAATCTGTTTTCAATTAATACTTGTTTCTATTGAATCTAAAAAAATACTTGCTGGTGTTTTTTGGTGTTTTCACTATTAGTATCCAATACTCTATCACTGTCATCCATTGCAATTATAATTTTGGGAGTTGTTTACACAAGTGTGTTTTGATGCATTGTGAAACCCAACTTGCATTTCCGCGATAAAATGAAAATAAATAAATAAAGTAGCTATTTGTTACCTTGAGTAACTCGTCTCTTGGTGTTCATTCAACGAGCATAGGAACTTTTGCTCTATCACTGTAAACGTCCCCTTTGCATTGATGAAAGCTGTCATTTTTCAAATCTATGCCTTTGCTTAAATTTATTAAATCAATTTATATACTCAGAAGTTGCCCAATCCCATGTAAAGTAGTAGTCTTGTCTTCTTTACTAAGATATTTGAGTTTCTGTAATAAAGAGTTATGATAACTAACAAATGTTGTTGTTGAATCTTCACACTCTCATTCCCTAGACAAGCCTCATTTAGATTTTTTCTTTCTTTTCATATCTCTTTGGGATTCACCAGAACCATTAATTCTGTAAACATTTAAACAGCCATCTGTGTGGACAGAGTGAAATAATCAAAATGAGTAAACGTCTTCAAGGACCCTTGCTAACTTTATCCTCCAACTCTCTGCAATACGATCTCTGAAAGATCTTTCAAATATTGTTCTCTATTAAAGACTACTAGAAATGGCATTAGAATGTGAAGCCAAATATCTTGCAAATTCTTCCAACACAAGACATGCAAGGTTTCAAAGAACAAACCTGTAATCATCTTGAGTCCCTGTCAACAACACTCTTTTTGCTAAAACTGCCACTGTGAAAGCTGAAGAAGCCCACAGATCCAAAATGAGTCAAAAGTACCATCAATTTTGCAAACATTTAAACAGCTATCTATGTTTACTGACTTTTGCGCTGTGTTATTTTTTTTTCTTGAAGATATTAGGACTAACTGTATCCAATAACAGATAGATAAGACAAGTTGTGACATGCCCATCCAACTTTTTGCTTTCATTATAAAATCAAAATTTTTCTTGTGCTGCTCCTCTTGCTCATCTGTAATAGACTTAACAAATACATGAGCTAGCTCAATCTTCTTGCAGAAGAAACAAACCATCTAAATCTCGAAAAGAACAAGAACAATTAGTGCATTGCATATGTTCGTGTAACTTTATTTTAAAGCATTTGAACACACAATGCTTCACAATCATTGCAGCTTGCAAGTGAATTCAAAAATAGTTTAGACATATACAAATAATAGATAATAGATGGCTTTAAATATGCATATATTCAATCTTTAAAATCATAGAGTTGATTGGTATGTGTAATATGCTCATAGTCTACTGTTCAGCTGGAAAGTTTTCCAAGCATTTGAAGACAAAATCTCTTCCTTCGGCTTTCTATTTGCTTTGATAATGATACATAATGTTTCATCTCGCTTGATGCCTAAAATAGTGCCAAAAGAAACTGTTCTACAAAACATCTTTGGTTTTGGTCATGAAATTTATTGAGCCATCTGGTTGCTATGCTGGTTTGAGCAAGTGAATAGGTTGTAGTTGAATATCATCAGTTTATAGCTGTTCCCTGTGAACCCATTTTTAAGTTGCCTATGAAAACAAAGATAACAGACCTAATAGCACTCACTTGGATAAACTATTTTGTATAGCCTGAATTTTATTGGTTCCTAGCGTCAAGACAGGAATACTTATGCATTCGCTCGAAATGCTTTTAACCGGCAGCATTGGCCAATCACATTTTGGCATTTAACATATTGCTTATTTTTTTGTATAGTTTGAATTTGGAGAGCTATTTTTTATATTGAAAAATTAGCATTTATCTATTTTCCTATTCGTCTGAGTAGCTTTATAAATCATTTTCGTTTTAAAAATTCAGGAAAATGCGAATGCATAGATTGATTAAATAAATTTAAGCAAAGGCATAGTTTAAAAACTGGTGGCTAGAGGTACGTAATCCATGAATGCAGATTAAATGCATTAAAATATCAGGAAAATACGAAGGCATAGATTGATTAAATAAATTTAAGCAAAGGCATAGTTTATAATAAAACTAGCGGGTAGGCATACGTAATGCATGAATGCAAATTAAATGCATTAAATGGCATCTGGTTGGAGGTGAAGGCACTGGAATGGCTTGGTGGCCACGTGTGGCCAGGGTACTTTGGTCATTTAATATAGAGTTAAGCCACTTGCTATGCATCTCTATTACTTTGCGTGTGTTGTTTTTGTGTTCTGTAAGCCCATGTTCTGAGGAAGAGTTTGTAGTGACTAAGCAAGAGATGTTATAGTTGCAGAGTCCTGACCCAGAAACGAGTTACTTGAGGTGATAATTTTTTAATTTTCATAGTTTCTTTCCATTAAAGTGCATAATGAAGTTGTGTTTCATAGTGCTTTAGTTGGACTATCACTATCGCTTTGTGTGTGATGTGTCCATGCATATATGTATGTATGCATGTCTCTATGTACATAAGCATCTATCTATGTGCATATCTATGTAGACATTTGTAGCTTCATGTATGCATGGATGCATATGTCTCTGAATATATCTATGCATATATTTATTTATGCATATATGTATGTGTGTATGGATGCATGTATGTGTATATGGGTGTATGCATGTATGTATATGTACATACATGCATATATGTGTGTATACATACATGTATCTGTGCATGTGTATACATATGTATATATATATATGTTTGTGTCTATATGTCTTTTCTAGGGAAGAGTTCGCAGTGACAGGGCAAAGGTTGTCATGGTTCCAAAAAGCACACTTGCAAACAAGTTACTTGAGGCAATAAATAGTTATTTTCCTCAGTTTTCTTTCATTTTCGAGTCCATAGGCAGATTGGGTTTCACAGTGCTCAGCCTATGCTAATCTTCATAGACTGGTTCCTCGGATGCACAATTGTCTTTTGTCCAGTGTACAATATGGGAGCTTAACAATAACTTGGTGCATATGAGTCCTCTAAATATTACATATCTTCAATTACTGCAGAACAGTTCCATAGTGAAAGCTTTAGAGAAAGTGTGTTGTTAGCATGTGCCATAATGAGACCTTTGGAACAATATATGGACAATGTGTTGAGAAGGCTTTAGAAACTGTCAAGCAAATGCAATTTACAGATATAAGCCTAAACTCCACAATTGCTTTCAGCTTTCTTGCTGTCATGAAAGAATAAAGGAAAGAAGAATTTTTTCAAATTTCCTAGTTATTGTCGTCATAGGCACATATGTAACATATGGATGCATACACAACACAAGGACACTGTTTGAAAAAACATCTCAAAGAATTGTAGTCTCCTGAATCATTCCAACCAATCAATTATCTCATCAAATGTCAATTAACTATTAATCTTATTTACCCTTCTATCATTTCATATCTAATTAATTAGGTAACTGCTAATTAATATTTAAATACATAATAATTAAAAGAAAGAAATAATTATAACTATCCTTATGCACATTTGACCCATCAATCAAAGTCAATTAATAAATCTGATTCCACCTGTTCACTAATAGTATTGGCATGCAATTTTCTTGAGAAGTCTTCAAAAAGAGGATTACTCACACACCAATAAGGATTCTCATTTGTAACCTCCCTATCCAAATCATCTTCATTGAATAAGATGTTGTGACATACATTAATTGGATGTATCTCATCATATTTCTTATCAAGATGCCAACAACATTGGTTTGTATTTGTCCTTGAGTGTATCTAGATGCCATGAGTTATGAATTCTACTTGCATGTGGCTTCATTGCACAAGTAATAGTAAGTGCTACATAATGTTACAAAATAAACTTATGCAAATGGAAATAGAATGACCCCATCTAGTTAGAAAATCAATACTTATGTGGCTTTTACTATTAAGTGGCAGCTAGTTTAGCATTGAACAGTAGCTAGAAGTTGTTTGTGTCAGAACTTAACAGTGTTGGCCCAGGTCTGTGTTGTTTTTTAGCTTAGTATTGACAGGTTGCCATGTCCTATTTACACTTCTTCAAACGCTTAAGCAAATATGGCATCTATTCCATTGGTTGCTCTTAAAGAGCTTATGCTACCATTGCAATAATAGAATTACACTAATGCATAGATATGCAAAATATGTTCTAAATTATAGGCTACACAAATAACAATAAGTAATTTAAAATTATAAAATGCAATTTGCAATATAAGCAACAAAAGTTCTTGCTTAGGTTCTTCCTCGTCGAAATGAATCTACATAAGAATTTTGTTTTGTTTTTATGAATAGCATAGTATATGTCACTCACTGTACTCATTTGTCTAGATTTTCCTTGTAACAGGGATCAGTACTTTGAAGTCTATTTAAACAATCATGCACAAACTGCAACGTGAGGTTACCATATTAACCTTCTTTTTTTTTAATACAATGCAGAGTTTTGCAAATATGCGCTTCTGGGAAGATTTCCCATGGTTGTAGATGAAATAGTATATGTTTTTACACTTTGTTCATCTCTCAATTTTGTCATTGTACTAGGAAAAATTACTTCTGACTACAATAACAGCCAAAATTTCTAAATTGTTGTGAGTGTACTTGATCATTCAATAGCAGATTGCAAGGTCAGCTTTCCAAATTGTCTTTTTGCTTTTCTTGAAATGCAATTGAAATTCTTCAATATAATCACTGCATAAAGTTCTCTTTCATGTTTTCATTTTGTCATCTTGTATTCCTAATTTATTTGAACACAAATGATTTAAAAGGTTGCTTGCACATATAGAAACAGAAAAATGCATTTTCCACAATTGCAATAGTAATTTGTCTTCGAAAATAGAACAAGTTTTGCTTATGTTACTAATTCTTTCAAACAGTTCACTTGCCTTTTGTATGCTTCCATTTTTTGCATATGTGCCTATGAGGACAATAACTATGACATTTGACAAAATTCTTCTATTTACATGCATCCATGCATCCTACCCATAGATACACATATACATGCATCCATGCGTACTACAATACATGCATCTATGTATACATGCATGCATGCATATATCTATCTATGCAACTTCATATGCAATCCATGGATATTTCCATACATGCATATTTAAGCATTTATGTGTCCAACTATGCATGTATGTATCTATCCATGCAACTATGTTTCTATGTATACTTGTAGCTATAAATGCATCCATGCATGTATGTATTGGTGCATCTATGTGCATATGTATACAGGCTTCTATCCATATATGTGTCGATGTATCTATGGATACATCTTTTCATAGATACATGTACCTACGCACATATGGATACCATGATGGATGTCCGCACCCATGTATGTATGGATACATGTATCAAGTAACTTGTTTCTCGGTCTTCACTGTGCAGCAACAACATCTCCTGCAACTACACACATCTGCAGAATAACAAAAATGACACGCTCAAAGTAATCACAATGCATCTCAAGTCACTTAAATCTATATTACATGATAAATCCCAATGCCATTTAATGCATTGACTTTGAAACACAAAAAAGAAAACAGATAAATGCCGGTTTCCAAATAAAAAAAATAACTTTTCAAACTTTTCAAACATCAACTTCCACAATTAAATAGCACAAACAGACCTTCATCCATCACAACAACATTCACACCATACCAAACCAAGAAAAATATGAAGAAAATATCAAGGTTATGCAATCAAACACAGAGGGCTTTGGAGATAAATATACAGCCAAACACAAATACATGTTGTCCAACATATTAACATGCACATGGTTTTCTACTGCTATTTTGTTAATTGCATTTGATTAATAGGTGAAATGTACACAACGAAATACAGCTTCGTAATGCACTTTAATGGAAAGAAACTGTGAAAATTAACAAATTTATCACCTCAAGTAACTCGTTTCTGGGTCTGGACTCTGCAACTATAACATCTCCTGCTCGGTCACTACAAACTCTTCCTCAGAACACGGGCTTACAGAACACAAAAACAACACACGCAAAGTAATAGAGATCATAGGCATACATGCAAAATATGGAAGCATATAGAGAGCAAGTGCACTCTTTAACAATCCCATGAAAAATAGTCTTCGTATGCATCCATGCATGCAAGTATGCATCTATTTATGTGTGCATGTAATTATGTATATATGTGTGCATGTATCTATGTTTCCATGTATGTATGTATGTATATAACAGATTACTATTGCATTTGCCTTGAATGCTTTTTTGTGGATAGTGCCAACTAGTTATACTTTAGTGTGTTAACATATTGCTTTTTATATATATGATCTCAATTTCATAAGTCATTTTTTATATCAGAAAATTGGCATTTATCTGTTTTTGCTGCCCATGCAAGTAGCTTTCTCAATCCTTTTTGTTTTTAAATGCTCATGAAAATGCAAATGCATAGATTCATTGATGGCTATGTGTCCTCATGCATATATGCATATTTATAAGAGATTGCTATCATGTAAAAGCCACATAAATATTCATTCCCCAACTCGTTGGGGTCGTTTGAATATATGCATATTTTAAGGGATCTATTAATACATGGATATATGCATCCATGGATGCATGAATGCATATATATATGTATGCGTGTAATCATGTATGTATGTATACATGTATATATGTGTACATCCATTCATCTATGTATGCATATGTGCATTGATGCATGTGTGCAGGTATGTGTCTATGTATACATTTTATCCATCAATCAACGTCAATTAATAAACTAGCGCTTGCACCTAAAGAATGTTCAAGGATTGTGCCAGTAGAAAACCATATGCATATCAATATGTTAGAAAGCATGTATCTATGCATAGATGTGTATGGATGCTAATGTTCTAAATTCTGGTTGCATGTGATTGGATTAAACAACTAAGAATAAGTGCTACATAATTGAAGTAAAATGACCCCATCCAGTTGGTAGATCAATATTTATCAGCCCTTTACATGTTAACTGAGATTTTTGAAGCTTTTGTTGTTCATTAGCAGCTGGTTTAGCATTGAACAACAACCTTTCCAGCACCTTCACCTCTAGCCAGATGCCATTTAATGCATTTAATTTGCATTCATGCATTACGTACGTCTACCCGCTAGTTTTATTATAAGCTATGCCTTTGCTTAACTTTATTTAATAAATCTATGGGCTCGCATTTTCCTGATATTTTAATGCATTTAATCTACATTCATGGATTGCGTACCTCTAACCGCCAGTTTCTAAACTATGCCTTTGCTTAAATTTATTTAATCAATCTATGCATTCGCATTTTACCCAATTTTTAAAATGAAAATGATTTATAAAGCTACTTGGACGAATAGAAAAATAGATAAATGCTAATTTTCCAATATAAAAAATAGCTCTCCAAATTCAAACTATACAAAAAAATAAGTAATATGTTAAATGCCGAAATGTGATTGGCCAATGCTGCCGGTTAAAAGCATTCTAGGTGAATGCATAAATCCTAATTAATTAGATATCAGATGAAACAAGGATAAATGAGAAAAATGGCATTGACTAAATTGACATGAATGAAATCTTAGCTGGACCTATTAGCTGATATGCTACATATACTATGACATTTTAGCTTCCAAGAACTCTCATGGCTATCAACCTGCTATTATGTAAAAGCCACATAAATTTTCATTTTCCAATTCCATCGGGTCATTCTATTTCCATTTGCCTAACATTATTTCATTCCATTTTCTAGCACTTATTATTAACTGTTTAATCCAACTACATGCAAGTAGAAATCACAGCTCATGGCATCCTTATGTACTTGTGCACAAATACATGTTGTCTAACATATTAACATGCACATGGTTTTCCACTACTGCTTTGTTAATTGGCTTTGATTAATAAGTGAAATATGCACAAGGATAATTATAATTATTTCTTTCCTTTAATTCTTATGTATTTATAGACTGGTTAGTAGCTAACTAATTAATTAGATATGAAATGATACAAACGTGAATGAGAGCTACAAGCTAGAAGAAAATGACAAAGTTAATATGCCAATATGAATGTGTCTTGACTGAATACTCATTGATTAAAATTCGCTAAAAACATTTCAATCTCATATGGTTCCATCCATGCATACATCCATGTCTCTTTTACTACAAGTCATTGTGTATCTATGTATCCTTAGATGCAACCATCCATATATTGATTCATGCATATATGTGACTATGTATACATGCACCTACCAGTATATGTATGTTTGTATCTATTGATACATGTATACATTGGTATATGCATATATGCATCTATCAATAGTATGCATGAATACATGTATGTATGGATATATGGATTCTACGCATACCTACATGTATACCATCTATCACAACAACATTTGCACCATACAGAACAAAGAAAGATATGAACAAAATATTGAGGTTACACAATCAAACACTGAGGGCTTTGAAGATAATTATATAGTGATGCGCACATACATGTTTTCCAAGATATTAACATGCACATGGTTTTCTACTGCTACTTTGTTAATTCGCTTTCTTTAACAGCTAATATGTACAAAAGGATAATTGTATTTATTTCTTTCTTTTTATTCCTGTGTATTTAAACACTAGTTGATAGCTTCCTAATTAATTAGATATCACATGAAACAAGGATAAATGAGAAATATGGAACTGATTAGATTGACATGAGTCAAATGTTAGGTGGGCCTATTAGCTGACACACTATCATCACTATGACATTTTAGCATCTAACAAGTCTCATTCATGGCTCCAAACCTACTATCATCTAAAAGCCACATAAATATCTAGTTTCCAACCTGATGGGGTCATTCTATTTCCATTTGCCTAAATTTATTTCATTTCATTGTCTACCACTTACTATTAATTGTTTAATCCAACTACATGCAAGTAGAAATCACAACTCATGGCATCCCTATACACTTATGCAAAAATAAATGCTCTCTAACATATTAACATGCACATGGTTTTCCATTCCTACTTTGTTAATTGGCTTTGATTAATAGGTGAAATGTGCACAAGGATAATAATCATTATTTCTTTCTTTTAATTGTTATGTATTTAAAGGCTAATTAGCATGTCAATATCAAGGTGTTCAGACTAAATACTCATTGATTAGAATATGTTGAACATATATCAATTTTATATGGTTCCGTCCATGCATATATCCATGTGTCTTTTTCTTCATGTCATTATGTATCTATGTATCCATAGATGCAGTCATGCATATATCAATTTATGCATTTATGTCACTATCTCTCCATGCATCTGCCTATATATGTATGGATGTATCTATGGCTACATGTTTGCATTGGTTTATGCATATATGCACCTATCAATTGCATGCACACATCCATGTATATATGCATCTATCGATATCTTCCATGGATACATGTATATATGCATGTCTGGATTCATGCACCCATGTATGTGTCTTTGTCTCTGCCCATCTGCAAATGCATTTATGCATATTTCTACACATACATGTATCTGCACACCTCTCTGTATAACATATCTATCTGTGTTTGCATACATGTGTCTATGCATCCATCTATACATGTGTGCATGTGCAACATGCACATATGCATTTGTGCATGCATATACAGTACTCTTCCTTACAACACAAGCATCTAGAATAGAATACAACATCCACAAAGCAATTGTGATGCATTGCAAGTGGCTTAAATCTATATTAAATGGCCAAAGTATGCTGGCCACCCATGCCCACCAAGCCATTCCAGTGCCTTCCCGACCAGCCAGATGACATTTAATGCATTTGCTTCAATTGTTTTGACCACTCCATGTGTTCGCATTTTCCTGATATTTCAATGCATTTAATTTGCATTCATGGATTACGTTCCTCTACCCGCCAGTTTTATAAACTATGCCTTTACTTAAATTTATTTAATCAATCTATGTGTTCGCATTTCACTGATTTTCTAAAACAATAATGATTTATAAAGCTACTCTGATGAATAGAAAAATAGATAAATGCTAATTTTCCAATATAAAAAATAGCTCTCAAAATTTAGACTATACAAAACAAAAAAGTTATATGTTGAAATGCATTCATGCATATTGTCCATACATGCATTTATGCATATATGCCTTCATCCATATTTGCTTGTGTATATAAATGCATCCTTCCATGCAACATATGCATATGTATCTATATGCAAATATGTATGCATCCATGTATCCATGTATTCATTTCTCCATCTATCCATGCAGCTCTCTTTTGTGTGTATACATGTATCTATCGATGCATCCATGCATATATCTGTGAATAGCTCTATGTATTTCTCTCTCCATTCATTTATTGTTCTCTAACGCATCAGCATTTGCATATTTTTGGTTTTGTGATCTTCCATATTTATTGTTTTCATAGTATATGCATAACAACTTCTACTTTGTCTTCTGTTTTGACTCTTGTATCCTTAAATATCATTATATTTTTATATCTATTCTTCTCTTGTCACATTTCAAGGAAGCTCAAGGATCTTGGCACCTTGTTCAGTACGAAGGAGAGTGAGAAATGGTACATGAGTCTTTCTTCTATGTTTGTATTGAGACACCCAACCCTATGATGATTTTAAAAAGCATAACCAATAACAAACTAGACATTCTTACACCCTTTGATGGAACAAATGATCACTTCATACCCTATCAATTCCATTCATTTCCATTTCCACCGTTGCACATCCTTTCTTCTCAAATCAAATACATTTCAAAATCCATTTATATGCTTTCCTTCCATCACACCAATGTGTTCCATTCCTTTTTTCTTTCAATCCAGCTCACTCATTCAAATTTTTATATCTTGCATTTTATTTTAAGCGTACAACTCAAAAATCATAAATTCATACCATTTACATTCCATTCATTCTCATATCCAGTCTCATATATCCTTGCCTCCCATATCAAATACTTTTCATAAGCCATTCATATACCTTACTTGCATCTCATCATTCTCTCAATTCTCTCTCTTTCTTGTACTTATATAGCTCATTCTTGTTTTTTACCCTCACATATCTTTATCTATCTATAGCTCAAATATACCTTCATCCATCACAACAAAATTCACACCATACCAAACAAAGAAAAAAATGAAGAAAATATCAAGGTTATGCAATCAAACACTGAGGGCTTCGAAAATAACTATCATAACATAAAGTTGTATTCAAGAGTTCTTTTCAAAACGTCTTTTCTAAATCTTGTTTATTACAGATTCCTAAAAGGGCGTATGACAATTTCTTGAAGGCTAAAATGTATGATCAAATTTAACAAATGTTTACATGTATCCATGCATTCAAATGCATCATTAGATATCCTTTATACACTTGTTCAAAAAACAATTTGGTATTATTATTTTGTTTCAATCATAAATGTTATTTGTATATGTTTCAAATGCAAATTGTTTCTAACATTTCTAACTTTATGCATGCAGGCATATATAGATTCTTGTTTACATACCAAATTACATGGACACATGTACACATCCATGCATGCATAAATGTTTACATGGTTCCATATATTTATGCATTCCTTCGATATATGCATTGGTGATAAGTAGTTTATTTTTCCTATTTTCTTTCATTTAATACTGCAAATGCAAGTTGAGTTTCAGTGTGCTTTGACGCATTTAGAATGCTTTGATTATAAATTTGTATTTCTAATCGGTTTTAGTGCTTTCCATTCAAATTTTTTGTTCAGATGCGGGGGATGCTTTTCACACTCCTTTGCATTATGTGCACATGGATACATGTATACATGTGATCAGATTTAACAAATCTTTACATGTATCCATGCATTCAAATGCATCATTAGATATCCTTTATACACTTGTTCTAAAAACAATTATGTATTATTATTTTGTTTCAATCATAATGTTATTTGTCTATGTTTCAAATGCAAATTGTTTCTAGCATTTCTAACTTTATGCACACAGGCATTTATAGATTCTTGTTTCCATACCAAATTACAGGGACACATCTACACATCCATGCATGCATAAATGTTTACATGGATCCATATATTTATGCATTCCTTCGATATATGCATTGGTCATAAGTAGTTTATTTTTCCTGTTTTCTTTTATTTAATACTGCAAATGCAAGTTGACTTTCATTGTGCTTTGACGCATTTAGAATACTTTGATTATAAATTTGTATTTCTAATCGATTTTAGTGTTTTCCATTCAAAATTTTCATTCAGATGCAAAGGATTCTTTTCACTCTCCAATGCATTATGTGCACATGGATACATGTATACATGCATGCATGTATACATAGATGGCTCAAGCATTGTTACAAATGTTTGAGATTATTTACATTTAATAATTCAAACAAAATAATAATACATTGTTGCTTCCTGAATAAGATCGTAAAGGATGTTTCTTGCTCTAAATGTATACATACACACATGTAACAATAAACGTATTCATTGGTATATCTATAAACATTCCACGCATAAATGTACCATTGCAAATTATTTGAAACTTTCCTAGCAAAATTTAATACATTTATATTCCTAACGTCTATCTAATTACTTTTTCTAACTCATACCTAGATGCTTTTTGGAGTTTTCAAAAGATGTTGATAGCATTTGTAGTTATTGCTTCAATCTTTTGTAGTATTGGTAAAAGTATAGTTGTCTTTCGCATTGGTGGGAAAGGAAAATTGTATCTACAAAGTGCATTTAATTTGCATTCATGGATTACGTTCCTCTACCCACCAGTTTTATAAACTATGCCTTTGCTTAAATTTATTTAATCAATCTATGCGTTCACATTTCACTGATTTTCTAAAACAATAATGATTTATAAAGCTACTCTGATGGATAGAAAAATAGATAAATGCTAATTTCCCAATATAAAAAATAGCTGTCAAAATTCAGACTATATAAAACAAAAAAGTTATATGTTGAAATACATTCATGCATATTGTCCATACAAGAATTTATGCATATATGCCTTCATCCATATTTGCTTGTGTATATAAATGCATCCTTCCATGCAACATATGCATATGTATCTATATGCAAATATGTATGCATCCATGTATCCATGTATTCATTTCTCCACCTGTCCATGCAGCTCTCTTTTCTATGTATACATGTATCTGTCGATGCATCCATGCATATATCTGTGAATAGCTCTATGTATTTCTCTCTCCATTCATTTATTGTTCTCTAACGCATCAGCATTTTCATATTTTTTCGGTTTCGTGATCTTCCATATTTATTGTTTTCATAGTATATGCATAACAACTTATTCTTTGTCTTTTGTTTTGACTCTTGCATCCTTAAATATCATTATATTTTTATATCTATTCTTCTTTTGTCACATTTCGAGGAAACTCAAGGATCTTGGCACCTTGTTCAGTACGAAGGTGAGTGAGAAATGGGACATGAGTCTTTCTTCTATGTTTTTATTGAGACACCCAGCCCTATGATGATTTTAAAAAGCATAACCAATAACAAACTAGACATTCTTACACCCTTTGATGGAACAAATGATCACTTCATACCCTATCAATTCCATTCATTTCCATTTCCACCGTTGCACATCCTTTCTTCTCAAATCAAATACATTTCAAAATCCATTTATATGCTTTCCTTCCATCACACCAATGTGTTCCATTCCTTTTTTCTTTCAATCCAGCTCACTCATTCAAATGTTTATATCTTGCATTTTATTTTAAGCGTACAACTCAAAAATCATAAATTCATACCATTTACATTCCATTCATTCTCATATCCAGTCTCACATATCCTTGCCTCCCATATCAAATAATTTTCATAAGCCACTCATATACCTTACTTGGATCTCATCATTCTCTCAATTCCCTCTCTTTCTTGCACTTACATACCTCATTCTTGTTTTTTACCCTCACATATCTTTATCTATCTATAGCTCAAATATACCTTCATCCATCACAACAAAATTCACATCATACCAAACAAAGAAAAAAATGAAGAAAATATCAAGGTTATGCAATCAAACACTGAGGGCTTCGAAAATAACTATCATAACATAAAGTTGTATTCAAGAGTTCTTTTCAAAACGTCTTTTCTAAATCCTGTTTATTACAGATTCCTAAAAGCGCGTATGACAATTTCTTGAAGGCTAAAATGTATGATCAGATTTAATAAATGTTTACATGTATCCATGCATTCAAATGCATCATTAGATGTCCTTTATACACTTGTTCAAAAAACAATTATGTATTATTATTTTGTTTCAATCATAAATGTTATTTGTATATGTTTCAAATGCAAATTGTTTCTAACATTTCTAGCTTTATGCACGCAGACATTTATAGATTCTTGTTTACATACCAAATTACATGGACACATGTACACATCCATGCATGCATAAAGGTTTACATGGTTCCATATTTTTATGCATTCCTTCGATATATGCATTGGTGATAAGTAGTTTATTTTTCCTGTTTTCTTTCATTTAATACTGCAAATGCAAGTTGAGTTTCATTGTGCTTTGACGCATTTAGAATGCTTTGATTATAAATTTGTATTTCTAATCGGTTTTAGTGTTTTCCATTCAAATTTTTCATCCAGATGCGGAGGATGCTTTTCACACTCCTTTGCATTATGTGCACATGGATACATGTATACATGTCATCACATTTAACAAATCTTTACATGTATCAATGCATTCAAATGCATCATTAGATATCCTTTATACACTTGTTCGGAAAAAAATTATGTATTATTATTTTGTTTCAACCATAAATGTTATTTGTCTCTGTTTCAAATGCAAAAAATTGTTTCTAACATTTCTAACTTTATGCACGCAAGCATTTATAGATTCTTCTTTCCATACCAGATTACATGGACACATGTACACATCTATGCATGCATAAATGTTTCATAAGTAGTTTATTTTTCCTATTTTCTTTCATTTAATACTGCAAATGCAAGTTGAGTTTCATTGTGCTTTGATGCATTTAGAATGCTTTGTTTATAAATTTGTATTTCTAATTGATTTTAGTGTTTCCCATTCAAATTTTTCGTTCGTATGCAGAGGATGCTTTTCACTCTCCTGTGCATTATGTGCACATGCATACATGTATACATGCATGCATGTATACATAGATTGTAACGCCCCGCCAAGGAAACCAATAAAACAAAGTATTATGTAACGAATTATCCGAATAATTTTTTTTTTAAAACATTTGTATATATACAAATGTCTAATGGATTCCAATGCGACGTTACTTATACATTATTATTAAGAACTTCACATCATAATATTTAAGTTATAAAACACAAGTACATAACATATACAAGAATGATCCACTTCCACAAACTTATACAGTTCAAGTCATTTACTTGTTTAGATTACATCCAGCAAGATTCCCATAAATCTCAATACATCTAATGATGTTACAATGAGTACACCCTCAATCATGAGGTAATTATACAAAGAGGGTAATCATCTCCTCACATCAGATATCCACATCCGAATGCGTTATGCGTCCAGTGCCACGATCATCGAAGTATCAAGAACCAGCTACAAGTATAATGTCATCAGTAAGAGTATCCAATGAAAATGTAGCACGGTTTCCACCCGACCACGTGGAACCCGAAGGTCTACTCCCTCCGTGATAGGAGATAGTGACAAGTCCAGAAGTCAATCAAACATAGAACAATGAACATACATTACATTACAAGGCTGACTACACATAACGACATGACTACATCAAACCAAAGTATATACATCATATGCTTTCAGAGATGACTACAATATAACAGTAAACTTCACACAAGGGTCTTCAGTCATGCATCAGGACAGAGTGTCATCACATAGTTGTTCTAAGTTACCCTGGTGAATCTTCCTAGACTACCGGGCCTCATCCAGAGTTACCCTGGTAGTCTCTACTGATTCCCGGCCCTTAGATAAACACATGTGGAATCGAATTACCTTTCAAGGGGACAAGGTAAACGACTAAGCCATTCCAGGCCTTCTCAACCTACCCTTAATCTAAATGAGCATTAAGGCACTAGGTGAGGCATTTATTTATATGAACTTATTTAATGAATTCCTAGGTACATTTATTAATATTCTCACTTAATTAATAACTTCTAATAGGTTACCCTGGCCACCACTTTGGGTTTCGACCCCTAATGAAAGCCACTCTTCCTAGAGACATGACGCCACAACCAAATACTAGGGATTGCCAACATGCGTATAAAATAATACCATAACAAAACACATCTCATTCATAGACCAATCGTGGAAAAATTTGAAACACCACAAGGTGACAAATTAAATTTTGCAAGGAAAGTCCCCAAAATAGAATAACAAGATTTAATCATAATCTAGATATATTACAAGCTTGCTTTGATAGCCTCAGGAAAACTTAAACTCCGTACTACAAAAGTACATTAATAAATTACAGCCATAACAATATTGCCCATACAATACCAACAAGAATTCACTTAAATCAACAATCATTCATATAAAAATACCATATCGTTTACTCAACCACTAATATATACTTTCAATAATTAAATTCATAACCCTTAAAATACTTTGTTACTCAATCCTCTCCCTATGCTACCAAGATAACCCTAAACATTTTGCCCATGAAATGGAACTAAGTGAAGGTAATATATTGCATTTAATTTACCATAATCAAGATATAGTTCAAATCGAGTATTTTGAAATGAAAATAAAAACACACACAATCACACTCACCCATATATATTCATATGCTCTACGGGAGTAAACTACAAATTTCAATGTAGTAGAGAGTAACACAGCAAATTCACATAATGACAATATTGATGATATTTGTTATAAAAATAAACACATGAATACGATAGCTATATGTTTACAAATAAAATTTACGTTTCCTATTCCAAGAAAAATAGGGAACTCATTAATACCAAAGTACATTCGTAAAATGAAAACAAATACTTATCTACCATCAAGCATAATGATCTTTTTTTTTAAATGACTTTTATATATAAAATAAATTAATCAATTCTTACAAGCGTTCCAAGTATATATTTATTCTTCTATAAGAGCTTTCTTGAAAATGAATCAAACAAATGAATAGTTAAATATTGATAAAACATTAATTCTAATTATATTTCAATAAGATATAATAGAACTAATCATGTATTATTGCACATGCACTTGAAGA